>OZ037752.1:2776806-3156806 GCA_964035475.1 Salix caprea
TAATAGGTAATCGACACCCAAACAACAGATTCAATTATAGACATTGGCAGCTGTAGCAGGAAAGTTGGCAGAGTGAAAGTCCAGGCAGGATGGAATTGGAGATCTCTTTGCTTGTAAAATACAGGAAGCCTCTTGATTATAAGCGAGAGCTCAGCAAAACCATTGAACATGTTGATGATCATTGTAAACAGAAGGGCACCGACATATACGGCTCCATCTTCTTCATTCCCCGTGTGCATTTTAGACTTGATGAACACCGTGGACATTATAATTGCCATAATAATAAGCTGGACCGTCTTGGCCACGTAAACATACGAGTTTCTCTGAACCAATATCCATTCTCTGTCCCAACATGCCCTGAGCAGCTCCATTTTGGGAACAGAATACTTCGAGAATGATAGAGCTGCTTTGTGGCCTTGCGTCTTGTCAAATGGCACAGAGAGTTCGTTCTCCAGCCTCATCCCCACATGAAACCTCTTGAATCTTTCGACAAATTCTGGGACTGCCACGTATCTATAGGGTCTGTTTCTATCATCCCAGTACTGTTCTTGGTCTTTCTTAGATGTAACCTGCAGTCAAAAGCCATTGATTATAATAAAAAATTCAAAACTATGTCATGACTGATTGATGCAGTCGAGCGTATAATATAACTATCTCATCTAAAAGTTTAAACTATCAGTTGAGGTTTCGAGATATAATTTATATTATTTTTTAATATACTTATTTAACAGACTCATACTATCTTATGTTTAATTTTTATCAAATAGAATGAAAATGATGAGATTCGAACTCGTGATCGTTAGATCAACAAGGTTTTAATATCATGTCAAGTAATCATCTCTTTTAAAAATTTAACCTATAAGATGAATTTACATGATATAATTTATATTATTCTTTAAAGATAAAATAAAAATTATTCTTTAATGGATAAAACAAAAAAATATTCACCTCTTGTAAGAAATCAGCCGTGCCCTTTCTCTCAGGACAGCGGAACCCACAGCTCTCGAAGAAAGCAAGAATGTGCTCTCGTGGGCCCTGGTATACAATCTGGCCTTCTGATAAAAGGATGATATCATCAAAGAGATCGAACGTCTCAGGAGCAGGTTGGAGTAGGGACACCAAGATTGTAGCCTCAGTGTAGTGTACAATATGCTGCAAGCACTTCACTATTTGATACGTCGTGGAGCTATCTAGACCCGTTGATATCTCATCCATGAATAGAGTTTTTGTGGGCCCCACAATCATCTCTCCTGAATTAATCATCGAAATCAAATAAATCATTAGGAAAACCATCCCCCCCTATTCTCATTAAACAAATGTTCTTTTGACTTTCTTCGAAGTAATATATATATATATATATATATATATATATATATATATATATATATATATATATATACACTTAATCTCTATTTAAGTCTTCTTAAACATGATTAGGTAATCGCAGCTTCGAACAAGGGTTAGAATCATTAATTAATATTGTGCATTATAATAAACGAGGAGTTGGTGGGAGAACCACAAGGATTCGGTCAGAATATAATTTTGCAGAAAGCTAGTTTAGGGCATGTAGTGTATATTTTAATGCGCAACTTGTCAACTTCTGTGTTTTTATTGAATCGAAAAGCAAGCCCAGCTAACTCGTTTTTTTCTGTCAAATCAAGAAATTCATGATACTATATAGTTTTTAAATTAAATTAAATTAAATCAAGTAATTAGATAAAAAATAATAATTAATTAACCTGTAGTCACTCGTTTTTTCTGTCCGCCCGATATCCCTCGTATCATTTCGTCTCCAACGATTGTATCCTTGCATATATCAAGCCCTAATATCTGTGCCATCAAAAACAAAAATATAAAATCAACAGATAGATAAAGTAAATCAAGAATTAGTCAAAGGTTTATTATGATCACATGACATGATAGCTATTTGACAGCAAGATTTCATTGTTTTTCAAGGATGCTATGACGGTGTGCTTGGTTGGTGGAATTAAAAGAAAAAAAGAAGCAATGATACATACAAAAGTTGGTTCACCAACCCTAAATCTGTTTTTTTATTTTATTTTTTTTATAAAAAAAACAAACAAACGAAGGGGTCAGCACAGCCCTGCAACGCCAACATGGTTAGAAACCAGTCAGCGTGGTGGGTGGTGACGAGCTTCCATCTTTGACAAATGAGAAAGTGTTGGCGACAATGGTGGGCACAAGTACAACCGCGTTTCCAAAACCCTTTTTAAAAATATTTGATTTTTTTTAGAATATTTTTTTAAATTATTTTTATGTGTTAGTTTCAAAAATAATTTAAAGATAAAATAAAAAATATTATTTTAACAGATTCATGAATTTTCCAAGCCACAGCCCTCTTGAGGTTATTTCAAGCAACGATATATTCCACGGCTAGAGAAATTCAACTGAACTTACTTTGAGTGTGTAGTCAGTAATCAGACTGCTTTCAACTCCTTCCATTGCAGTTGCCTGAAAATTACAGCTGGAATTTATTATTATGTAACTCGAAGATTTGTGGATATCTATGAGGTCATGCCGACGTCATGCCACATATGCATGCACGTGGCAACTTGCTCTTTCTTAATTTGTAGATCGAAGAGTAATACTGGCACTTACCTTCATGAAAAGATCCACTTCTGCCTCTGGAAATATTCCAGCATCCTTCTCTCTTCTTGCAAGCTCGCTTAGCAGATCTATGGATATAGATATAACATAACCAATTAAATTAAATTAAATTAAATTAATCTCCATTATTTTTCTTTTTATCCCTCCATTAACAAAAGAAAATAAATTAATTGCTGTTAAATAATCACCATATCGTGTCCCGACCCCCTGACACCTTGCTGAGAAATCTAGGGTTTCTTTCACAGTCATTTCTCCTATGTGAACATCATTTTGGCTGATATATGCTGATGATTTCCGTGGCATAAACTCCTTGAGCTCATATCCATTATATGTAAGGTCCCCTGTAACCTGCTCAATGCAATACATTATTATTATTAATAATAAATTAATCCCATTCTTATGCACGACGGACATATATTATATAGTACTAAATATTTGTCTCTTACCTTAAGACTCGGGTCCAACTTTCCCGCAAGAGCCAGCAAAAGAGTTGTTTTTCCAGAGGATGGTGGACCTAGCAACAGTGCCATCCTGTAACAGGACGAGATTTAAAAAGTCACATCGACTGATAGTAATTAATTGCAGATGAAAAAACTAGAAAAGTGGCTTAATCTTTTTTACCGTGATGGTTTTATAATCCCAGATGCATCTTTGAGGATTCTGAGCTTCGTTCTGGCAGCCAAATTAATCCCAATCACACCAAGAGCTGATTCAACCATGTTTCTTGCAGCGTTTGGGAGGGTCGGGAGAGCTCTGGAGCCAATGTGGCAGTCAGCTTCGATTGTTAGATGATCGAACCGAACCTCGATTGTCGGGAGCCGGATACCAACCCTGCAATTTTACAGGGAATTTGTCAGCACAAAGAAGACGACGACGACGACGACACAATGTTCTCATCTTGACTGAGTTGAAACAGTCAAGTAACTATTTTGTTTATGATTCTAACAGCTTAATTGGTTGACTTTCATTTCTGGACAAATCATCTAGACCATGATGAAACAGGGGAGAATAGACAAAACCAGGAGAGCTAACGACTTATTCTATGATAAAATAATGGGAGAGTGGTTAATGAGAAACTTACTTCTCAACTCTTTGTCTGAATTTTTTCAAGAATTTTTCGTTATCTTCCTCTGCAACCTTGAAGAGCTTGTCGATAAAATTCTGTCTGTCATTTACGTCAAGCTTTCTCACATCAACTTCTTTATGCAGCAGCGTCTTATTACCCTGGACCTCAGTCTCCACAAAAGATTTGATGATACTTGTTCTTAACCTATTGTATGTCGGCAACTTCTCTATGGCAGCCCATTTTAGAGCTTCTTCGTCTTCATCGACCAGGCTGCTTCTCCTAGATTGTCTGCCAACTGAAAACATGTCTTCCATGTTCCAACTAGCCCTGCTCAAGCTCCTGCTTATGCTCCTGCTCAAGTTGCCGTGACTTGGTCGTCTACCAGAAGCTCGACCTCTCTCTACGCCGTCCATCTTTCTCTTATTCTGAATCGAATTAGAAAATACAGAAAGAAAAGCGAATCAGTCCCACGTCTTGAAATGGACAATAAAACAGCAAGAAATCATTTTAAGCCACAAAACAATGATAATGATAATAATAAATAAATAAAAGAGAACTGTGAGCCCAATGTCAAAGTGTTAGGTTTGTCTGTTGAGTCAGCCTATCACTCCCTCGCTCGATCACAATCAAGATTTCTATCTTCCTTAAAACCATCTGGGAGGCTTGACCCACCAAACTGATGCAAAAATAAAGGCATACACATGAAAGAACTTACCCTCTGCTGTTCCTCGAAATAAAAAAAAAAAAAAAAAAAGTTCTGGAACGAGAGACGGGGATGAGGTTGGTGGAGTTTTGAAAGTTCCCTTCTCACTTTGTCACCAAGAAAATCTTGAGAAGTTCTCCCCCCCTCTCTTCCCTTGTAAACGAGAATGGTGGATTAGGTTTCCAATTGATCTCGAGAAGATGGAGGTATATATATATATATAGTAGCCGGCGAGAAGGAGGTGAGAATGCAATTCGCATATGGAGAACTAGTCAACGTCTACGTGTAAACAAAAAGAGTGGATTAGAATAGTTGGTAAGTCTTGGGTGCAGAGGTGTATTCCAACTTGATTGGCCTCACCAACTTTCCTCCCCGTTTCTCCATGCAATGATCATGTGGAGACCAATTTATTAGTGAATTTAAAAACACCATTTTTTTTTTATTTTTATGTCCAAATTAAGCCATTTTTATTTTCGGTTAAGTTTTTTCTTTTTATTTTGAGTGAAATAAACTTTTGAGAAGTTGTAAAAAATTAAAAAAAAATCATATTATTGTTGATTATATCAAATTTGAGTCTTGATTTCTTAATTGCTATATATTTTGTTTTAATTTTTTTTTTCAATTTTTTTTCTTAAAATTTGATTTGATTTGATTTGATTTTTATATCAACTTTGATCCTTGTTCTTTTGTTATTTGTTTTTTTTATTCTTTTCTTGATTGAGTTTTTTATCTATTAATTTTGGTCTCTATTATTTGAGATTTATTATTTATTTTATTTGAGATAATATATGAAATTGAAATTTGCTTTTATTTATAAGAAATGATTTTTGTTCTTTAGATTTTTATTTTTCATTTGAAATAATTTATGAAATTGTTTTTTTTTCAATTTTATTTTCCTTTAATTTTTTATCTACTAGTTTTTGTCTTTATTCTTTTGATAAAATTGAAAAAAATAATAATAATTTTGTTTTTCAGATCATTTTTCATGGCATAACCAAACACTATAAAATATTTTTGAACTTATTTTTCTTGATATTATCAATCATAAAAAAAAATTCACTTCTTAGAAAAATAAACTGGGACCAAATGACTAAATGTTTCCATTTTCTTAGGCTTAAAGTTTTCGTCGAGTACAAGCAATTAGTTGATCTTGTTAAAAATGGGAATCAATAAATATATATGGTTATAATCAACCAGCTAAAAAGGTACCAAATAATTATGAAAATAAATTAAAATATTCAATTATTCAAAATTCTTGATTTCTTCCTCTGATGAGTACTTGATTTTCTTCATGATTGATTATTGTATTGATTAGATTGAAATCAAAAATATATTGCTTATATTTATTTTCTAAATATGCCCCCTTAAGAAATCTATAATTATGTGTACGAATATTCCTTAGCTTTCCATGATCCTTGAGTTTAGTCTTTTAGATTTTCATGATTCTTGAGTTTATTTTTTCTCTCCTATAAACAGACCAGCTTGTCTTGTATTCTAAGAACTTGGAAAAACAGAATAATTCATATTAAGAAAGGTATTTTCCCTTGTTTTTTTAATTATATTTTAAACATTTATAATGCTATATATATTAATTATTTTTTCTTTTTATAACATAATTGACAATATTTAATTCTCCATAAACCATAAAAATTCAAGTCAAACTTTACTCTTGTATGGAACCTCGAAAAACATAACATGAAGTTAATACTTTTTAAATGAGAGAAATGCCATAAGGCATAATAAAAAATGATCTTTAAATTGTGATTCTAAGAACAATAAAAAAAGGCTAACTAAAATTAAAATATGATCACAATTGAAAAAAATGGTAAAAACAAAAAAAAGCTAACAGAAGAAGTTTTTTATTAAGGGATATATGATTGACAAAAGAAAGTAAATAAAGATTAATAAACTATTATGCATAGATTTATTTTTAAAAATAAAGTTTACCTATACAAGAAAATATGGAAACAAATATACATGAATGAGTAAAAAAATTAATTACATAAAAAATTCATTTAAAAGAGGCTTAACAATCAAAATAAAAAGAGGAAGTTTAAATGTAAATAAAAAAATAAATTAATATAAAAAAGAAGCAAAAGACTAGACACTGGTCAATCTAGTAAGGGTGTGTTTGTTATTGCTTTTGCTTTTGTTATTGAGATTTAAAAAAAAAACAGTTTCATTAAAAACATTTTTAGCTGCAATTCATAATTGAAATTGAAGTGTTTGGTTAAAACTGTGATTGAGTTTGAGGTTAATGAAAAATAGTTTCAAGTGTTTGGTTACCAAGTTTTTTATATTGTTGTCAACATCTGAAATTACTTTAAAGCATACATACATATTGTTTTTTAAAATATTATAGATTTAATAAGCATAATAATAAAATGTAATTAATAATTCAAGTAAATTAGACACTTGTTTTTATTCTCCCATCAAACTACTTGTAATTCCATCATAAACTAAATTCATACGTGAAAACCTCTGTGATCCAGAACAACATATGGTAAAATATCATCTAAAATAAAATTAGAATTGCTAGACAAAAATTATTTTTGATCTTCTTCTAATATATTTATTTATATTTTAATTAAGCACAAAGAGTAGCTAATAGCTACTTTTCTTACACTGGCGTTCCCCTCATATAATTGTGTGGGATCCATGTCAAATTTCTGCTTTTGAAATCTAACCAAACGCTGAGTCAGAGAGCTTTTTTGTAATCTCGGTTTGCATCACAAAAACAAACACCCACTAAGTTAGGCTAGCACGCCTAACTTATTTTTGTTAGAACCTGCGTGCTTGAGTCCTTATGAAGACAACTCATTTGATTTTGCTCAAATTTTGACTATTGTGATGGTTGAAAAATTCAATCAAAGGTTATTTTTTACTAATAAAACCATTTTCAACCTTTAATTTTTACTCAAAAAACCTAGAAAATATTTTAGTAACCATGATAAATATATTGATAGCCTCAAAATTTTCAAAAAACAATCTCAAAAACCAAAATCAATTTGAAATAAAAAAATCTTCCCAAGTTCAGAGTTTTTTTATCTCCATAAACTTTATGGGTCAAAAAACACCTAATATGAAAATGTTTTATTAAAAAAAATTATTTGACATAAATATTGATTGTTTTGGTAGTCTAAATTAGTGTCAATGATATTTTTCTTTTTCTACTGCAAAAAATGATGACCTCTCTCTCTTCACTCTCAAACCATAGACTAAAAATAACAAAAAAAAAGTATTAAAATTGAATGGAGAGAATATTGAGGTACCAAATATGTATAATATTTAAAGTATGAGGACTAAAACCTAAAAGATGTACATTTGAACCTCTTCATGCACTATTCATAATTCCGCAGCACAAAGCCAATTGTATTATTATGAAAGATATATAAAATCTGTCTGGGAAGACCCTTAAAGCATTGTATTTGATAGATTTGCTTTCTCAATTATGAGCATAATTCATGAGTAATATATTCTAAAAAAATAATACATAGTCTTCACATGCTCATCTGCCGTTAGGTGTTATTATTATTATTAAAATATATCAAAATATTTTTATATATATTTTTTTAAATTATTTTTGATATCAACAAATGAAAATAATTTATATAAAAATAATTTAAAAGCATCAAAAAGTATTTAATTTAAAATAAATAATAATATTTTTTTTGAAATACAGTGACATCTTGCTTTAAAATTCAATAAATCAATAATAGATCGCCAGACATATATGGTTGACTGCTGTGATTGAATTTCCGAAGGAATTCAAATGAATTTTGATAAATTTTAATGAAGGAGAAATAAGTAAAATATGTGGATTAATTCTGCCTCTCTTTTCACCGGCCTGGTCTCTGTACACCGGCCTAGCACACAAGCCCAACTCTCTCTCTCTCTCTCTCTCTCTCTACTTTTTTTATTTTATTTATTTTTAAATTCTTGTTTTTTTTTTAAATAGATAAAATACTTTGAATATAATTTTATGTTTTATATTGAATATATATTTACAACTATATTACTCTTTTAAAAAAAATTATATTTGCATAAACTGTAATGATATATGGAAAAAAAGAAGAGAAATTAACTTTGTTAGAAAAATTAGATTCCAAGATCCGGACTCAAAGAAAAAATAAAAAACTGAAATATGCTAAAAAAGGAAAATAAAAACGATTTGAATGACAAATTTGCATAATAAATTACAAATTTATATTACATTATATTAATTAGTGTAAATTATAATATAGATTTGTGTCCACAAGAGGCATGATATGTTGATAATAGACTTGAGATCTGCCTTACATGACTCGGGTTCGAATCAGGACATAATCACCTTGTAAGAAACAAGAAAAATTAGGATTTCTCGTTTAACTCAAGCCCGCAAAGAGTGCCTAAAAAGAATGAGGTTCCTCGAATCTAAAAAAAAAAAAAAATTGTATCATTACAAACATGAATAATTCACCCATGTCCTATAACATATATTAGTGAAAATTCAATTTATATTCACTAATTTAAATTAACCAACATAAGTTGATCTCACCTTGATTACAATCATTGAATTGAAAACCAATTGTGAGATTTAGAACTTGTAAATATGTGAGGATCCAAATCTTGTGTCATTTTTTTAAAAAAATTATTCTTTTAAAAAGTAGTCAATAAAATTCCACCATAAATAACAAGATATACAAAAATTAACCGACCTCGAAAAAAAGTAAAATTGAAAGAAACACCAAAGCTTAGCTGGAAACAGTGTCTCAGCCATGAGAAGAAGTTTCCTGTGAGACAAAGCTAACAGGGCTTAATTATTCCTATAATTTTGCTGTCGTTTAACGTCTAATGAGAGCCTCCTGCAATCGTGAAAAAAACAGGTCATCATGCAGGTGGGCGGGCTGCATTTTCCAGGTCAAGTGGTATTAAAAAAGTGCACCGTATGTTGGTTGGTGTGTCGTTTATTTCTTTGATTCCACATGATTTGTCTACGCAGATGCTATGCCTTTCTATAAATTAGGTTTTATTTTGTCTTTTTTTTTGAATCCTCAGAAGGAGCCAGCAAATATAAGCTGCTTTCTTCCAGCTTTTGGAATCGTCAATGACTTCTTTTTCACCCACGAGCTTCGTCGTTAGGCAGATTGGCCCCACGTGTAATTACGCACGCTTGTTTCGGCAGATTAGAGCAACTCTAATGGGAGAGATTAAAAAAAAAAGGAAAAAAAGGAAAAAACAAAAAAATAACTTTCACTTTTCATGTATTTAATATTTTTAAGTTGAAGAACTATTCCTATTCATGTATGTATAAAATAACTTTGATTGTACTTGTATTAGTTATTTATTATTAATTAATAGTTATATTAATATTATATATATTAAAATAGAATTGATTTATCTAAATGTTTTTTTTTTCACTGGAGTGCAAAGATAAAAAATATTATATTTACACTATTTAACAAACCATATTATTAAATTGGCTTCTTTAAATAAATTTTTTTGTTTGGATATGCTCTTACAGGGTAAAAAGATGAGAAAAATCTTCTCAACCGAGCAAGAAGCTTGTTACTAATATATTTAAAATTATAGGGGTGAAAGAGAAGTTGTTCTAAGAAAATATTTTTAAATAAATAAGAAATTGATTTCATATAACCTATAAAATTTTATAAACCTAAAAATCTCAATCTCACAATAATAATTTACAGGAGTTTCCTGTAACTATTTATATAGATAGTGAAAAATCATAAAGTAGGATACATATTATATTAGAGAACTTAATGAGTCATATAAATAAAGAGTTATGAGAAAGAAATTAAACTAGGATTATTAATAAAGTATAAATGAATTGTAAATAAATTTTAAAAATTAAAAACTAAAATATAATTTAAATAGAAGATTATATTTCTAGATCAAGAAAAACCAAGTAGGGATTTAATTTCATCTGACTTCTAAAATTGTCATAAAATAATATATGTTATATTTTCCAGAGAGAAAAGTAAAATTTTATTATTTATAGGATTAATATATTTTCCTTATAAATAAAATATTAAACCTCATATTTTTAATAATAAAAACTATCACTCAAGCATAACATTTCAAACTCATACAGTTTAGTTCACAGGTTTGTCAAGTTTGACTCCTCATCGGAGTCCAAATATCTTGGAGGATTGAACCTGGTCAGAACATCTCTTTCAAAATCCTTCTATCTGGTCTCTTTTTTCCCGTAAATTTTCTCCATCGAGGAAAAAGACAGCGTTTTTAACCATATCTTTCTTCGAGATCTCTAATAACTTGACGAACTGGTTTGCTTGGCTGAGCCGAGCAACCTTATCCTGTAAAAGATGAAAATTGCATCCACGGTTTGGAGGAGTGTTTATTGATAGAATTAATCGCAACCCCTTCTCGTTTGGTTAGAGAAAAAAAAAATCCATATTTGTTTTTACTTTCATATTATTATATTAAAAGTATTTTAAAATAATGATATTACTTATTTTTTTCTCAAAAAAACATAGGTTATTTATATATATTAAAGCTCTAATATTAAATAAATATCAAAATATATAATTAGTCTGGTATATTTAAAAGAAAATAAAACTTACGAATAATCATTATTATTATTTTGAATGTTTTATCTGTAATAATTAGAAAATTCAATACCTAACAATATTAACAAAAAATAAATATTATTATATTTAAAGAAATTACTTAACTTGAAGAATAAAAAAAAAATAATAAAAAACATTATTTCGTTAAAATTTGGACATTAAATAGAAAAACTTAATAACATTGGAAATAAAGAAAAATTGGAAAGAAAAACTAAGAGCATATACATATAAACATGGACAGAAATAAGAACTATGTAAGAAATATATGTAAAAAATAAAAGAACTAAAATAAAATCCAAGATTAAAACTATAAGGGATAATATGTAATAAATTTAATTTAAAGGACAAAATTGAAATAAATCCAAACATTGAAATTAAATAATTTAAAACAAAACCGAAAATCAAAAGAATTAGGACCAAAATGAAACTGAAATCCATAATTAATTTGCATAGAAGGATAAAATTGAAAGAAATCAAATTTTGATACTGAAAATATTAAGGATTTATAATAAATTTGCATGGAAGGATAAAATTGAAATAAATGAAAACTTTGATACCAAAAATATTAAGGATTCCAGACCAATCCAAAAATTAAAAGAGTAAAAACCTAATTGAAACGATATTATATAATCAATTTCAACTGAAGGATGAAATTGAAACAAATCAAAACCTATATAATAGCAATAAGGGCCAGAAAAACAAATTCAAACATTCAGGGATTGAAATGAAATTTGACAAAAAACAGTTGCACTGACGTCAGCTTGCACAGGCAGGAGAGAGAAATGGGGGGAAAATTCAAACGACCATTGACATGTCTCCGGACATCACATAGTCACACGCGCCGCACCAGGTGAAAGAGAACATGCCTGAAAATTATTCTAGAAGTTGGTTAGGCATTTTTGGATGCCGGAGTAAGCCGCACGCGTCGTCCAAAACACGCGTGAGCGCGGAAATAGACGGCGCATCCGGAGACGCGCCAACAGTAAACTGGCCAAAAAAGAATAAAAAATTGATTAATTACCGGTCCAAACATGATTTTTGTCCTGTTCGAGGGACAAAACAATAATTGCACTGTTCAATGGAATATTAAAAAACAATTAAACTGGCCAGACGAACCAGACCGGACTGGACCAAAAATGTGCAATTACCATGGAACCCCTCAACCCAGGCGACATTTTTTTTTTTTTGTCTTTTTAAAGGGACAAATTCGTTATTTCACTGTGCATAAACAATAAAAAAACGAGCTCATGTAGGCGCAGAGCAGGAGAGCAAATGTTCAATCCATAGTAACCGACCGATCTCCTTTATGTTCTTTTAAATATTTTCCTCTGATCTTGGTTCTGCGTTAGAATCTGTGTTGACTGAAAGAAGTCTTTCGGGTGGATTCAGGCTGCACAGCAGGTCTTGAGTTTGAGTCAGGACGTGCATCTCTTGTAAGAGTCTTGGACAACTGAGGTTTTACTCGCTCATCTGGACCCACAAAATACGTTTCGAGAAATGAAATTTCCTCTAATCCAAAAAAAAATCTTCTCTTTTGTCTTTCTAGAGCCCTCATGATCATCCCTAACTCATTCGCTGTTGCTGTTCCTGGAAACCGATCTGCATATCTAACTATGATCCATATAATCTAAGATGGTTGATTAAATCAGAACTCAAGATTCTTCAAGTCATATATCCTAATCCTGCCAGCTTCTATTTCTGACTTCAATTTTGTTTTTGCCGCAACATGGCAGCTTGGTTCTGAACTGTCTGTTCCTGCAAGAACACTTCCCTCGTCTGGATTCTTCTTCCCGACAAGGATTTTCCGCCTCTCCTTTCCCAGCGAGGACACTGGTTTCTGCTTGTCTCTTCCGCAACCTTCTTGCTCTATCATTGGCAGTTTTTAAACGTTTTTTTATAGTCCTCATCAGTATGTTTTAACTTCTATCCATGGAAATGGCCCGAGTAGAGATTAAGATGCAAGTTTTATTTGTTTTATAAAAATAAAAGAAACAAATTCTCAACATTATTGTAGACGATTCTGCTTGGAAAAGAAATTTGTAGAAAAGAAGCAGCAGCGATCCAGAATTCCAGACAGTGGTGAGAGTTGAGAGTGCCAAATTCCATGGTTTATTTAATTAGCATCACCAACCCCATTAGTAAAAGATAACATTTAACAAAAAAATAAACAACACTTAATCTACGAGGATAATTTATTGAATTTTTTCTTAGAAAAAGGGGGAAATATTGGATCATAATCTAAGCAATTTACTCAAATTGGCAATTAAATAACTTCACTGGTGACCGAATCCAAAGAGTAAAAGGATAACTATAGAGTGTTTGAAATTCTGTTTCAAAAATATTTTTTTTTTATTTTAAATTAAAAAAATTGGTATTTTTATAATTTTTTAAAAAATAAAACAACTGTACTACAAAACAATTTTTATTTCAAGTGACCGGTCACTTTGGGTCAAGATTGTTGAAATGAAGCAAAAGGGGTTGTTCTTTGGGTTCCACCTTCGTTTGCGAAGTAGGTGCATGACCTTGCTCGATTCTTTATTATTCTCGCATGATCTTTTGCTTGACCGAGTCATTCTTCCCTGTATATCTTTACTTTTCATTTTAGCAATAAAATATAACATTTTCTTATCTTGATATTTTCTTTTTTCAAAGGTTATGTGTCGATCAAATCAAACATTACGTAATGTTTTTTGCTGGATTGTCAATTCCGTTTTCTGGTGTAAGTTAAAAAAAAAATAGATTAAATTAAAATAAAATCTTGTTTAGTAAAAAAAAGAAAAAAAAATATCCCTAAACATAACATACATAGTAAAAAAGAAAAAAAGAAGAAGAAGAAAAGACTATTATTCATCCAATATCATTTGTTCTAAGTCTCAAGTTTGTGCTTGAAATTGTGTAACATCTCAAATTTGCGTCAAGTTACAAAAATGTATTTACATGTTTTAATATTTGAATTATATAGGAGTCAAATAAATATTTTTATTACTTTTTACTTCTATTTTATTTATTTATATTCTTCACCTCGTTAATATCTTGTTAAATCATAATCATAGTTAGTTTTCATTACTTTTTCTACTCGTTAAATCATAATCATAGTTTTTATTACTCGTTAAATCATCGTAATCATAATTTGGTTTACTTGTTTAGAATATTATTTATTATTGCATCACTTTATATATATTTGGATCATATTATGATAGCAACTGACTTTGTTTCATATTGGATTCTTATCTTTGAAAAGATGTAGCTTCCATCGAGAAAACTAAAAGTCAAAGCTTAGAAGATTGCATGGCGTGGCCACCTTTTTACCGATGGAGTCAGGCTCAAAGATACAGACACCTTCATAAGAATTTCAGCTCTTGACGACATGATAAATCAATTGATGGGTCTGCGTTCATGGATGGCAATCTCTTTACTCCATCATCAAGGCAAGGCCTGGCTAGAATTCTTTCTCAGAAAAAAAAAAGAAAATTTATTTTACAATTCAAACTATATTAATCAAGATCGGAGTGGCGTCTACATTTGTTTTCTTTACAAATCCTGACATTACTGGATAGAAACTTGTATGGACCCAAATTTAATTGAGCTTTAACCAAACTCCAAATCTCAATATTCTATTATGTTATGTCACAGCTTACATAAATATATACTCTCTAATCTTATTGATCATGGAAGTCGTGAGACTCACACGTTACTGAGATGACACATATGTTTTTTTTATTAAAATGAGTTTCTGGGTTAGCTTGTGTGTACTTTGATTAATCTTACAGGTTCTAAAATTAATGATTATATAAATCTCAAATTAGTTAGAATATTAACAACTATAAAGCTCGAACATAAAATTACAAGAAATACAAGTCTCAAATTTGTATTATTAGGTCACCTACTTAGATGATTAGATATTTAAATGATGTGATTCCGGTGACGATTGATTAATTCTCACCGCATGATTTTCATCCACCTACATCAGCTAGACCGTGGTTTGTGTTATGATGCCTGGGTATAAGAAAAACTTACTATTCACTAAGATTTTTTTTCTTGAATTTGAGGTGTAATAACTTTTAATTACATGCATTAACTATGACTTACTAAGCATTAATCTCACTCATTCTATAATAATAATAATAATAATAATAATAATTAGCAGCAGCATGAGTTCTAAGAATTTTTATAAGCATATGTGCTTTGGAAAATTAAAATTTAAAAAACAATATGATATTTTCTAATTATTGTTCTATTACTTTGTGGTGCATATTCTTGTAGTTTTGTCTTTTCAAAATGTAAAAAATTGCATGAGAGAAACGGATCGAGAATTTACTTCTAGAACATCTTCAGACTGAAAGGAACTAAAGGAACTAGAAGGATCAAACAAAAAATTAAAAATTTGGATTCGTGTAGAAAATAGACAAGAAAAAAAAAAAGAAAATAAGAAGACATTTGAAAGGAAATTTGTTTTTGCGTCTTTCCCTTGCATCAGAAATTTGACTTTCCTTTGTAATAGTTGGTAGGTTTACGAAGTTTATTTTGAACCCCAAATCTATTTTTTTTTTATAAAATTTATTCCACTTCAGTCTTCTGTTTTGAATTGTGTACACATTAAACGGGTCATTCTCAGGTCACCTTCATTTATTTCTTCTACTTTTTTTTTTAAAAAAAAAATTGAATTAAAGATAATTTTCTGAGACATGGATCTAATAAATCTACAAGTCAATGGCAAAGTTGCCTCTTTTTTTTTTTAATCACTTGTTTTTTTAATTATAATTAATGATTATAATTATCAGCAAGTAATTAGTAGTTAGCTTAGCAAAAGAGATATATAATTACGACATAAATAGGAGGATATTGCTATAAAGATGAGAAGTTTCTGTGATCGTTGAGGAATTTTAAAACCCAAATATTTAAGAGTGAGAATTTACGAGTAGAAGAGATCTTAATTTAAAACATTATGTTTTAATTAAAATATATTTTTTAAAAAAATATTTTTAAAATTGAAATATCTTTTCTCATCTTTCCGTTCACGCTTCTCTCCTTATTTTATTTTTTTTAGCGAGTTCCCCATTCATTTCATCACCTTTTGTCAATAGAATGTTCGGTTGCATCATTGATAGAATTTAGAACCATCGTATCATTAAATATTTATTTGATTGGGTTGGTCGTTGAATTGCAAAAGTCATTTAAAATTTATTTCAAAGGAGGTTGTACGGGAGCAATGATCACAAAATAAAAACTCCCCCAGTGATTTTCAAACATGGATTCAATGAAATTTTTCAATTTTCAAATTCAAAATTATTATTTCAACTACATGATGCGATGTTCATACTTGATGAAAGAGAGGTTCAATAACACATAGTTCGGGTTTTGTTTTTGAAAGGTCGAGTTGACAATTTTAAATGCATAAATGTTGAGTTATAAATTTCTAAATTGAGCATAATTGAATCCAAATGAAAGATTTGCATCTTATTTATTAACTTTTAATGGTTTTAGGTGATAGTGATATTAAAATTGCTCCAACAAAACCTAAAAAATAGACAACTTGATCATTTTAACAATTAAATTACTGGTAAATTTATTTGTTCACCCTCAAATCATAAATAGTTTTTGTTTTTCTTGCATAGGGCTAAAAGTCCTAAACTTATTTGGTTATCTTTTTTTATAAATATTTTGGCATTTGTTTTTTTTTAAATATATTGCAAGGATTTTACAACAAGTTCCAAAAGTTTTTGGTCCACATTTCAAAAACACCAAAAAATATTTTGTTTCTTTTTAATATGTGGGATTACAAATTTAATCGTAAGATCTATTCTCCATATTAAAATCAAAATCATAAAAAAAATATTTTATTTATTTTTAATATGTGGGATTATAAACTTATGTGTAAGATATATGAGATTAAATAAAATGATAGTTAATTTTATATCTTTAGAACAATTAAATTTTTGATATGATAAGATAAAGATCTTCACATGGAGCAAGATTTTTTTAAGACCTTAGATTGACCAACAATTAGGAAACACCACAAGACTGTAGACAAATAAACAACGCAGCTTATTTCAGGTAAAATATATTAAGAATGTTAATATATTTTTTTAGTCTATTAATCCATTTACCCGATCTCTAAAACTAATTAAGGTTTTTAATAATTATAATACTGATAAAAATAAATAATTTATTATTCTTTCGCACAATTCCGAACCTTTCCCATCTAAAAATGTTACTTTCATGACGCACCCAAACGACAAAAGCCATCATATTACAAGGGTGAGGTATGTCTCTCTAGAAAATTAAATATTGACAAGATTGGTAGTGATGATAACTCAAGGAGATGAACCAAACGCCGACGTATTTATTTGTAGATTTACATCATTCTCAACTTAAGGTTCATCTTATTTATACACAACTTGGAAGTCAAAGTTTAGTAGCCACGCCACTTTAAATACATTATTGCAAACCCGAGTACGATATGTTTAATTTTTTAAAAAAGATTTATCTGTATTTTTTTTTTTGTTTTCTTGTATAAATGGATTATATCTTTAAAAATAAAAATTATTTATTTTTAAAAATATTTTTAGATAGTAGGATTCTTATGATTTAGTCAGCGAGGCAATATAGAAATAATATAAAAGTCCTAAATGGCAGGCGACGCGAATTAAATAGGAAAAAGCGACCATAAACGTGGTAATATATAGCCACTTGAGCCGTGGTTGGTGAAGGGTCCAGCCACCGGAGACCACCCAAAGCTATAATTTTATAGACTGTAGACCGTCAACTTCAATGGAAAAAAGAGTATGAAGCAGCCATTTAGTATTTGTTGTGGAGCCCATTTCTGACCAACTATAAAAATCAACATATTTTCCTATATATTGGAGCCCATTAACTTAATAAGTCCAATTTGATAGCGCGATAAATAAAAAAATAAAAATTCTCGATAAATTTACTTGATAATTAAAGAGATTTACTTCTTTTTTCCCTATATTTTAATTTTGAGATTAGCAACCAGAGAAATTAATTTGTTGTACATGTAATTGATTGATATGAGAGCTACGATCAATAAGGTTATTTGAGAAACAATTTAATCGTAGTTAATGGGTATACAAATACTCAAATTGTTTGTGTGTGCGTGTCTATATATATATATATATATATAAATGAATATATTAAGGAATTAAAGAGCCATAACTAATACTGATTCTGGTATTTTTTTATTATTATTATTTCATGGGTTTAAAATTTAATTTTTTCTTTCTTTTTTGACATGGTTGCTTCCAGAAATGGAAATGGAAACGGGCAACCTTATATATATATATATATATATATATATATATATATATAATTATTGATTTTCTATTCCTTTTCTTCCTTGTGAATGTCAGAGAAGAAGGGTGTCAGAGGAACGTGTTTAAATCGTTGTATCTGAGATGACTTAACATGATGACATATAACTTATAATCCGGATAGTAGATTTTAAATTTGAGTCAGGACATGTATCTCTTGTAAGAATTTAAAATAATCAAGATTTTACTTACTTATCTGGATCCATAAATATACTTCTCATAAATAAAATTTCCTCACATAATTTTCCACCATATACTTATCAGATATTGTTAGACATCTCCTTTCCTTTTTCATCTTCTCAGTAGGATTGTTAGAATTAATGTTAGATGCTAATTTATTATACTGAGCTTCAAAATATTAAAAACAATATATTAGTAGTGTTTGTTAAATTATATTGCTATGTTTCTTAGATATGAAATGAGTAATAATAAAAATTGTAACATAATAAAATATTTGAGAAAGATTATGCAGCTTCACTGCTGCTGATGCTGCTGCTTTTTTTTTTTTTTGCAAATCAACCCCATTTTCTTATCATCCTATTTCAGATTTTTTTTTCTGAATTTTATTCTCAATTTGGTTTAACAATTATCCCAGTTGTTCAAAGACTACTAAATTAACTAAATTATATTAAGACAATTTTTACATAGTTTAATTTTAAACATGACTAAACAAGAAGTTCAGTAAAAAAAATAATTTCTCTATCAATTTCAACTTTTTTTTATTATCTTAATCCTATCCTTCAATTTTTTTTACTAGTGATCCAAATATCTTCAGATTACTATGTCAACTAAGTCATATTAGAAAAATTCTCTATATAATTTAATTTTACGCCCATGTTATTTAAAAAGTTTAAAAAAATATCAATATTTTTTTTATCATGATATTATTTATTAAATAAAAAAAAACAATAATTTTATCACAATTTGGTTTAACAATCATAATATGGTTGAGTTAACAGAGCACTGAATGGATTACATACAAGGCCAGCAGGAATGACACATTGAGGGCCGTGAAGAGTGACAGATTGAGTCCAGGTCACTTCTTGGGCTATACCGAACCAGGTTGACTTTTTTTTTTTTCACGAAGGAAATGCACGACCTTACCTCTAATCCTAAACTTGAGGGCCCATCAAATATATAGCACCTTTTGATATGTGAATCGCCTGGACATTTAAGAATATTTTTTAAAAAAATTGATTTTTTTATATTTTAAATTAATTATTTTTTATGATTTTATATCATTTTCTCATACTGGTATAAAAAATAATTTAAAAAAATAAAAAAATATCATTTTAATATATTTTTGAACAAAAAAACACTATGAAAAAAAGTGCGTCCCCCTCTTACTATGATATTTTGAAGTTGAAATAAAGTTATTTTTTAGGTTTTATAATGAAAATTTATATTCTATTATTACATGTGTATGAAATTATTTAGTTTTCCTATTCTCTTTTTTTATAATTGAAGAACATGGAGAATTAACAAACACTTACCACATGAGCTAATATCTCGAGAGTAAGTGACATAAACTCAAAAACCATGAAATAAAATGCGCATATTCCTAAAGAGTGTTAAGCTTTTAATTGTGAGTTCGAGAAGGGCCAATTTCATTCAAAAAGATTCCTTGATCAGTAACATATTATAAGCTTGCTCAACATGCTAGGATTGTTTATATCTCTTATGCAAGTTAGGATATATTCTTAGAGGGGTGTTTGTGAATGCGTTTGCAAAGCGCTTTTGAAAAAAAAAAAAAAATTATTTTTATTTTTTAGTGTTTTTAGATCATTTTGATGTGCTGATGTCAAAAATAATTTTTTTTAAAAAAAATATCATTTTGATTTATAAATATTTATTTTTTACTTTAAATTAAAAAAAAAACTTGGTGTTTTTAGATTATTTTGATGTGTTAATGTCAAAAATGATTTTTAAGAAATAAATAAAATATCATTTTGATGTATTTTTAAATGAAAAACACTTTAAAAAACAACCTTAATTATACTCCTAAACATGCACTAATATACATGAAATATCTAATTTGATATTAATTATAAAGTTACTTTGAATGGCACAAAACCGCATGCTTACCTAATTTGTACATTTTTGTAGATCAAACCTGAGGCCTAAGGACTGTAGCTCAGCATGAACCGATGCGTTTTGGCCAGCATAGTAACACAGTGAACCCACATCAGCCAGGCCAATGGTGGCTGAGAAAGAGATGAAGCATCAAAGTGAAAGTTGTAAAGCAAGATAGAAGAAAAAAGAAAGAAAAACAAATCAAAAGAAAGTTAATCCATGCCAGTTATGATTCTTCCAATGTCTACAATGTTCATGACATGCCATCATTGCTGCTGCTCAGGACCTTCTTTTCTCCCTACTCAAAAAAGAAAAAGGAACAGCAAAGAGAAATTCGTTAACTTACCAGGCTAGCAAACTTGAACGGTGGCGTTCGCCATTCCGATGGCAGTGTCGCCTGAATCCATGCCAGAAAATTTCATGGATTTCCGAGCCCCGCCGCCCTCTCCTATCGCGTCTGGCCGAAGATCATCCGTGACCAATGATGAAGTCCTGACCGAGTTTCTTGAGCACTCACTGCGTGTTCCGGATTTGATTTTACCTGATAGGATATTCCCAAGGCATAAAACTGTCGAAACACCCCCAAGAATTGATTTTCAATCGCTGAATTCTGGGGAAAGCGATTCAGTTCTGAAGATGCTGGATTCAATAGCAAGAACTGGGTGTTTTCAGCTGGTCAACTTCGGAATTCCAGGCGAGTTTATCAGGTCGGTGTCGGTCACGGCAGCCGGAATCTTTCAGCTGCCTCCCGGAAAGAAGGAGGCAGTCTCGAGGTCACTGGAGAGGCCTTACGGGTTCGAGGAAGTTCACGGCGATCATCAGGAGGCCGAGAGTGAAGTGAGTGAAGACTTTGTGTGGTGTAAAGATGAGAGTTTGACGGTGGATATGGAGGGAATATGGCCAACTGGATATTCAAATTTCAGGTAATTACTACCTTCTTCTTCTTCTTCTTCTTCTGGCAGTGGCATTTAACTGTTCTTCATATACTAATCTCTGAATTTGGTAATTAACCTGCACTTAAGAACTGTATTAACGATCTAATTAATCCAAACTCGTTCATAATTCGCAGCAAGAAAATGGAGACCCTTTCATCTGATATAGAGCATGTGGCCAGGAACATTCTGCAAGTTCTGCATGAAAATTGTTCGAGGAAATCAATGTATGGAAATGATACGATGCAGAGGCAAGATCCCACTGGCTCAGTCTGCTGTCTTTACAAGCATGGACGTAACTGTCAGGCAGATCAACGGTCTAGATCCTTAGGATATGATGTGATGAGAATGCTAATAAGGGGAACGGATTACTCTCATGCCTTGTGCTTCCATTTATGTGATGGTTCATCGGAATTTCATGTTTACTCCAAGAAAGGCTGGGTGTCTTTCTGCCCAGATAAAGATGCATTGATTGTCACAGTCGGAGATCGAACTCAGGTATCAGTTTCTGATATATAATTGTTTTCGTTCATGTATATCAATTTGTTTAACTTCAATCTGTTAGAAAATAATGTAAATTATATTATGGAGCTTTAAGTTTTTAGGTGAGATGGTTTATTGACATGGTATCAGAACATTGTTGACCTAATGGTCACAAGTTCGAATCTCACCAGCTCCATTCTATTCGATAAAAATGAAGCACAAAATAGTGAGTCTCTGTAAGTTTTAAACTCAAATGGCTTTCACTTGAAGATGTGTGTTAGATAATAATATAAATCATATTCTTAGACTTTAACTAACAACTTAAGCTTTTAGATGAGATTGTTTCTTAACATGGTATCAGAGCCTTATTGACTCAGCAGTCACAGGTTCGAATATCACTACCCTCATTCTATTATAATGCAAGTCTATGTAAGTTTGGAATCCAAATAATTTTCACTTAAGAGGATATGTTAGAGAATAATACAAATTATATTCTGAAACCTCTCCTAACAGCTTAAATTTTTAAATAAGATAATATCTTCACAAAAACACATCATGAATCCATGCCCTCTTTACAGCTGTGATAGTGGAAATTTACATCAAAATCATGAAAAAACAACTTTTAATATCAATCCCGGTACATTATATTTCCTTTTTTTTTTAAAAAAAAAAGAAAAACAAAGTTGGTGGAGAAAATGATGAAAAATTGTACCGTGATATTCTTCTTCCACTCTCTTCTCTTGGCAGGTTTGGAGTGACGGCCAGTACAAGTACGTTTTCGGATGGCCAGTCTTCGAAGGTAAGGATGAGGACAGCATTTCAATGGCTTTTCTGTATTCTCTTCCGAGCAGCAGCAGCTCCAAAACCAGCGAGGAGAAGACTTTTTCGCTCGGTCAACAGGCTATATTGGCTATAATTTTGACTCTTGTATGCCATTTCTTTTTTTATTTTTATAAGGAATTTTGATGCCAATGTCCAAGCACGGATAAAAGGAAATGGTAATTCTTGTTTACTTTGTTACTCTACTTGTTATATTTCTTCTTCATGGAGTTTTATATTTGTTTGGAGGTTTCTTTTTGAATTGTAATCCCAAGTATATAATGATTTATATCTTGAAACAAATAGTTTCTTGTCTTGAGGTCCTTGAGTTTTTATTCATCATAAATTCTTTTTTTGTTGATATTTATTTTTCATAAATGTCAAACTCTATAAGATTTCATGACTCTCTAAATCTTAAAAAATGTTCCATCAACGAACTTTAATTATTATAATGACCATCAAAACATGAGATCATAGGTTATACAGAGTTATCAAATATTATTAGTGATTGTTGCTATAAATTTAAAGTTTTTTTTTTCTTATGTCTTTATCTCATCACAAGTTTTCTCTCATGTTTCACTCCCTTTAGAAGTTTAGGCTTTGATTTCAAATATTAATTCCTGTTTTTTTACAAGAACAAAATATATTAGATTGTATCCATAAAACCTGTTGTCTATTATTAACTAGAATTCATCTTTAAATAGACAATACAAGTCTTGGAGTTAATATTATATTGTACAAGCTTCATGGGTTAGCTGGTTGACTTAAGTTTTTTTTTTTTTTTGTCCTTTCTTTAATTAAATATTATTTTTAATTTTATCCTTAAATATTGGCTTAATTGAAAATTTGACTTTATTTTTTTTATTTTCTTTTTGTAGAGTTATTATAGTCTCATGATCCAAGTTTAAGATATTAACTCGAGTTCACTCAAGATATATACTTTTTTTTATTTTGTTTTACCATTTTTCTCTTAATGTAATCCTTTAATATTGGGTTGATTGGGAATTAAACTTGATAATTATTTTTTATTTGCTTTATATGGGTATCACGATTCTATGACCTAGATCGCGAGTTAACCTAATTGTTTCAATGTTTTTTTTTTTTATCATTTTTTCATTTTTGTTGTCAATTAATTCCTTTAATATTGTATTGAACAAGAATTGGGTATCCTAGTTTATTCCAATTAGTTTTTTATAACTCAGGTTGTGAATTTAGTCATTTATCGAGTGACTTTTTTTTTTGTTTTTTTAATTTAATATTTTTTCAATTTTATCCTTCAACATTGAGTTAATTGAGAATTAAGTTTTATGATTTAGTTTTCTTTCCATATAGTTATCATAGTCTCATGAATCAGGTTTGACATGTTAACATGGGTTAACTCGATCATTTTGTAATTGAATTTTGTTTTCAATTTCATCAAAACATTAGGATAATTCAGAATTAGACTTAATAATTTATTTAATTATTTATTATATGATTATTAGAGTCTCATGACTTGGGTAAGAGATTTAACAGGTTGATTTTAGTTCATCAAAGTAAATCTGAATAAATTAAAGGACTCAAAGGTCTTATTATTATTATTAGTAGTAGTAGTAGTAGTAAATATTTTATGAAAAACTCGGTTAGAGGTGGCTCTTTATTTTTATTGTGATATTTTGATGATGAGCATTAAATACGGTGTCTTCAACATTAACAATTTATCACACTAATGTATGTTGGAAAAAAAGAGCAAGCTATTAAATATCTCATCGATTGCCATTTCAAAACAAATGCCATTAAATTATAAGTTATAATTATATTATAATAAGTTTTATTTTAAAAAACAACATTTTTGTAAATAAAAAAGAAGAAGATACGTTTTGGTATAAAAAATACATGAATAAGAAAATGTAATTTTTTTATTAGAGAAATAGTTTTTTTCACTTCTAATATCAACTTAATAGATTTTGTTTCTATTTCCCCATCATTTTTATTCATTAAATAATATATTGCTAATAAAAAAAGTATTTTTGAAAGAAATATATATTGTTTCAATAAATACTTTTAATAAAAAAATGTCTTTTCTAGAATTTAAATCATTGTCTTTCTTAAGAATATATATTTTTTGTAGCCACTTAAGTAAATAAAAAGGTGAAAGAGTTAATCACATCACTATACAATAAAAAAAAAATTGAATTTATATTTTAGTCTTTAATAACTGTTAACACTTTCTATAAATTATAGATTTATATATTCCTCAATTTATTTTATAAAATTCAAATATTATCCTTTTAATTATCAATTAATTATTCTATAAAATATTTTGTTCTCTTTCATTGTATATTAGCTCAAAACTAATTTTTTTGGCCTAAAATATGTTGGATTATTTTTTTCTATAATCTTATAAAAAATATAAAAATACTAGGAAGTCAAAAGCTCGATGTGTAACAGATGAACACTTTTAAAATTTTAAGATGGTGACATATAAGATTAAACTTTTTTTTTTTTTTTTTGAGATACTAACACTTGAATCAATCATGTTTAACCTGTGAGACTTTTAATATGGAATATAAGCTTCAGATAAACACTATATAGTGTTTGTTTGAAAGTATGATTGTGGTTATTTTTAAAAGTGCTTTTCGTTTAGAAATGTATCAAAATGATGTTTTTTTATTTTTTAAAAATCATTTTGGACATCAACACATCAAAATTATTTTAAAATACCAAAAAAATTAATTTTAAAAAAAAATCATTTTTTTTCAAAAGCACTTTCAAAAAGCTCTCCCAAACACCCTTATAATCCAAATCAAAACAAATTAAAAACTCTAATTTAAATTAACCAAATATTAAACTTCATCTTCTCGAATTCCATCCACCCTCCTTCTTAGCATTGATGTTCGAGTACGATTTATGAAATTTCTTGGAAGTTTATTTGGTGTCACAAATCACAAGTCCTTTATTTATATTCTTATGGCTTATGGCCTATACTTGAGAGCTCCTAGAGTAACTAACAAGGATTTGAACTTAAGGGATCAAATTAGAATTGTCAGATCTGATAGGTCCTACGGGCTGGATGGATTTTACAAGTTCTGAAAGAAAAATAAACCAATTTTACTAATAACTTCAAATCAATCAAAGGTATGTGAATTTTTTTTTTCTTATTAAATTTCTCCTTTTCGAGTTTGTTCTGGTTTGAGCTGGACTAGGATTGGGACATTTAAATATTAAAATTCCATGACCTCTTCAGACCTATTTTTCAAAAATAAATTTAAAAAAATATAAAAATATATTCTTTTAATATACTTTTAAGAAAAAAACACAACACTCACAGACAGCTACTAAGTTGTCTGATCCATCTATCCAATCTGAGAGTCTATTTCAACGTATTAGTTGATGGTAAACTCAGATACGAGGAGTGTTTGACATTGAATTTTAAAAATATTTATAAAAATATTTAAAATATTTTTTATTTTTTAAAATTATTTTTATGTATTATCAAAAATAATTTTTTTAAAAATAAAAAAAATAGATTGATTGGCATGTTAATGCTCCCTCAAAACCCCAGGTTCTGTTTGGGCTTAATTGAAACGGGTGTAAGGCAACAAAGTGTAATTGGGCCTTTTCCTTTCGTTATATATATATCCTTTAAACGGACTTTTGAAGTCCATGCGCTAGCCTCTAAATCGTGGCCCAGGTCGGTCACCACCGACAATGCCTCCTCCGACAAATGAATGAGTAATCGAAAAAATAAAACTAAACTTTTTCATTATTTATAATCCATATAACTGTTTAGGCTTCAAATGAAGAGTGTTGTGGTTTAATCATTAACTACTTTGATTTTCCCAGCTGCATGATGAAGTTTTTTATTCTCAAAGTAAAAAAATAAAGTGTTGATGATGTTAAAGTTGTTTTTTCCCATCAAGAAAATTGTAGGTGCAAATATAAAAATGTATATCGATAAATTAAATCAAGAATTATGTCTCGATAAATGATGAAATTTTTATTGATTACTATAAAAAAATGAGTTGATAAAGATATTTTGAGAAAAAGGATTAAATATTAGTCTCAATTTGAAATTGGGCCTCAAGAATTTTAAATGATTTAAATCCATAAATTAAATTTTATTTTACATAATCAAATATTAACTTAATAAAAAAAATTATTCATAATATTTCGAGAGATCTATATAAAATAAACCAAATAAAAAATCAAACTAAATCCCAAGTCGTTTTGATGTAAAAGAATTAAATGAAAAAATCAAGTGTCAAAATTTTTCTTTAAAAATAAATAGTGGATTGTGTTTTTTTATGTTGAATTTCAATTATTTGTTTTAACATTATCTCATATTTCCTAATATCATTTCATTGTTTATCAAGTATGAATTTTGAAAACTACACTACAATTGTTAAATGAGAAGCTAAAAGACCCAATAAAAAACAATGTAAATGAAAAACAAAATTAATTTTATAAAGAGTAATTACATATTTTCACACTCTTCAAGAAAAAAATTATTGTTTTATTTTTTTCTTAATTAAAATAATATGTCTTAAAAAACAATAATATTTATTACATCCACAAATTAAAAATATTTAAAAGCATATAACAAAAAATCAATATAATATTTTATTATTGAGTTATTGAAAAAAATATTAATTCAAGGCCTAATTTGTACTATTAATCTTGTTATTAAGTTCAATTCGATTTCAAATCTCAAAAGAAAAAGAAATTTAGTTCCACTATTGTTTTTTCCAAACCAAACTAAACCGGAAGTGGAATACACCTAACCATGTCAATCACCTTCACCGTCCTCTCTTTTATGATAACATGCCTTTATAACCTATATATTCCACTAAGTGTACGAGAATATGGTTGATATTGATTTTAAAAATATTTTTTATTTAGAATTGTATTAAAATGATATATTTTTTTATTTTAAAAAATTATTTTTAATATCAGTACATAAAAAATATTTAAAAAACCAATTTTTTTCAAAAAAAACTTTTAAAATGTCGTTCCAAACACTATATTCATAGGAATTATTCTTTTCCAATAGAACAAAAAAAGAAAGTCTTGAAACCGTTGGCAAGTATAATCATTAACTTATTATAGTTATATCTTGAACACTCTTGGTATAATTCACAAATACTAAAAAATAAATGAAAACATTATATTATAAGTTAATGCTCTTTCTTTGAGACCTTGAAACTATGTCAGCAACTTTCCTTAATGTCCACATTAAATTACCCACGTTTTGTTTTTTGTTTTTTTAGAAATTATGGGACCATGTCATGATCCATTTCTTACCTTTTCCTTACAATATCCTACTCTTGTTATTGGATGCACGAAAATGGGGGAGATAAGTTTCAATGCAGCACTAACTCCACAACATTAACTAATAATTAATATGTTTCACGTTTCTTATCTTGATCATGATTCGATAATCCATTGTCAAATGAGTTATCCGTTTGTAATCATTAAATAAATAGAAATTAAAAGGCATTAAACTAAGGATTAAATTGAAATGTGAAATAGCCACCTTCACATCCCTTTCCTTAAATTATATATATATAAAAACAAATATTAAATCTTACTTATGATTTTGAAGCTAACTCATATCATCCATATTAATGCATGCATTGAAATGATCCTCAAAGTAGAAGCATGTAAAGAATATTCTCAATCTCTTAGAATTTGATGAAGCTTGAAAGTTATTGTTATCGAGGACTAACCTTTACCCTCAAGGTTTAATTGCTACCTACTTAGTAAAAAAATAATAACTTCAATTAATCCTTCGTGTTTCAAGCAACACCTTGTTTAGGCTAACTCGGAAGCAAAGTTCAATGAACCAAAAATTTATTCTCAATTATATGTCTAGAAAAGCTAAATCTAAGCTCTAGATTATGAGAAAATAAAGATAAAATTCATAGCTTCCGGTGAAGATTCACAAAGAGATACTAATTTGGTGTATCACTATTTCATGATAAGTACTTTTTTGTTTAGAAAATTCCATAATGAAATACTACTAGACTTACTTAACTAATTAGTGAATACAAAGTCTTGAACTAGTCAACATTTTATGTTAATTAAAATAATAGTAATCATATAGTTCTCCACCTAGAGATTTCTTGTTGGTTCTCATATTTATATTTATTTCGGCGTTGAACAACTCTTGATTTCACGAATGCTTTAGAGAATTTTGTATTTAATTAAAGTCTTGAAGAAACAACCATATTTATCACTCGTATGAGTGATCTTTCATTAAGAATATTCTCTTATACTCCACTTGGTATACCATGATATAAAAAAACTATTAAGAGCACAACCTGCGCTTTATCATAATATAGCTCACACCACTTTCATTAGAGGAACAAGCAAAAAAAATAATTTCTAAGTGTTATTGAGAATGTTATATTACATAGTTTTCTATTTGAACCTAGATCCAAGAATCTCATGTTAACTTTACAACCCTTTATTTTTAAAGATCTTTATGTCTATTCTCCTAATAAACTATACAATAAATATTTGTTTAATAAATTTGTAATATTTTCATATGACATTTTTATAGTTAATTGTTATTATAATAATCAACAAATAAAAGTATTATTTTTGTATGGCTATTATCATCATCTTACTTTCTACACAACAACATCATGATTCTATTTATCATAATCACAAAGCTATTTGAATAAAATATACTATTTGATGTTAGCTCTCTGCCGTACATTTTGAATTCACACAACAAGCTATTAGTGTTATATATATATATATATATATATATATTTGAATATACGAAGACATTTGGTGCATCTTTAAAATATCTAGAAACACTTAACTTTAATCCATGTGTAAATGTAAACAAAGATATCTTTTATCATAAAATAAAAAATTGATAATAATAGTATTTTCATTATGCTCATTCATTTATTGATATCTTTTAATCTTGGTGAGCTGTCAAAACATTTTAATAAATAAAAAACCTGGTTCATATCCTAATATATAAATATATATATATATATACACATTTTATTTTATATATAATTTGAATTTTAAAAAACCAAATCGCGTGATGTCGAAAGCAAGATTTCAGCATTTGAAGTGAGTGTTGCAATTGTAGAGAAAAGTGGTAGAATCAAACAAGATAATGGTGGCTGTGATATGCACTTGTCTTTAAGCTTTTAATTTTAGTGATGGGGACGCAAGTCCTCCTGAAATAATTACTACTCAAGAATCCAAAATTCACACACGTGGCGAGGACGAAGAGGGTTGCCCCAACACCAATCATATTCCAGATACAATAGCGGCGCGTGGGGGCAAATTAAGTGGATAAAAAGGGATTACAGCAAAACTCTACCAAGAAGGATAGCGATGGAGGCAATCCACGAGATGATGGAGGAAAACAAAACCCATTAAAAAGTGAACAGATAATGAGGATATGATATATGACCACATTAGAAAGTTGAAGTGATCGGTTTGTAAGATACAATGGAACCTCCCCTAAGATTGAGGATATATATGAAGATAATTTCAATAAAATATTTTATTTAAGAGTTTAAATTATTAGATAAAATTTTAAAATATAATTTCTATTATTTTTTAGTACATATCATCTTGTGTTTGATTTTTATCAAATAAAATAAAAGTGGTGAGATTAGAACTCGTGATCGCTAAGTTAACAAGGCTCTGATGTCATGTTAAAGAATCATCTCACCTAAAAATTTAAGCTATTAGGTGAGGTTCCAAAAATGATTTGTATTATTCTCTAACAGATAATTCTAGTTTATTTTTTTATTTTTCAAAACTTATTAAGCCTTTATTTTTTAGAAAACAAAAATATTTCCTAACTTCAAAAAACTTCTAAATTATTTTAAAAGTGGAATGAATTTTTATTAGCATATATATATATATATATATATATATATATATATGAAGATTTTCAAGTGAGAATACTAAATATGAAAACAATAATCAAAAGTGTTTCTGGTCAATTCAAACAAAAGGACAACAATATTTGCCCAAAATTAGATAATTAACTTAAACTATGCTTAACGTTTTGTTTCCAATCTATCCCTATAAACTTATTTATTTCTAAATTGTACTTATATTCTCGAATTTATCCTTACAGTTGATATTCTATATACATATAAAAATATTTTAATATGAAAAATTCAAATATAATATAAATTATTTTTTAAAATATACCATGAAAACAAAATGAACTTTAACATTGTATGACTTTTTTTTTTCTTGAAAATTAATTAGATGGGGATTTGTATTTTTTAAAATGAGGATATTTGTTAACTTCATGAAAATATCAATCGAAGGACATAAAATTGAAAATAATAATAATATAGAACTGAATATGCTTCAACCCAAATAAAATATTTTGTAGAAAACATGTAGTCGGGATGAACTTAAACAGTGTCTTATCACAAACTTAATCATCTTCAACAAAATGTTTTTTAAACAAGTGAGAGTTACTAATGAATTGGATCTAATGTAAGGGTATAGTAATCAATTTGTCACATTATTATACTTGCCCAGTTTGATAGATTGATTTGATATGATTTTAAATAATTAGCTTATGATTAAACAAGTGTCTCTATTTTATTTCATTTATAATTATACAAATATATAAAAACATGATAATTTTGCAATCATTACAAAAAGATAACAAGTGTATTTTAGGTTTAATAACAAGTTGTTTTATTATAGAATATTATGTCACCTCCTTTAATGATAGTGGAAATGTTGTTTGGTCCATACCAAGATTGTTAAAATCACTTTTTTTGACACAAAACAAAAATCTAATATACACTAGAATCGTAAAATTATGAGTAAAATATTTTTGGATGTCATGTAATCTACAGTTCAAGAATCAATATAGTATATTAGTGATGAAGCTAACTCAAACTATTTATATGTATATATACAAGCTATAACGTGCTCCACGTAACAATAATTTGTGCTGACATTTTATCGAACAAGTAGAGAGCAATGTCCAACAGTCCAATTTCCGCATGCTGTTATTGCAATGTTAAACAAACCACCTATAATGCAATCCAACATATTCTTAAACAAACAAACTACTAAAACTTTTTAGCTTTCCAACCACCTGTTCTCTTAAAGAATTCCAGAATTGCAAGTACTATGAGAACCACCATCATATCTTGCCAAGTAAAACTTGAAGGGAAAAGGTACACAAGGGCAGATCATTCATGATTAAAGTCTTAGAGGACTACCAAGAATCATTTATCAGGTTATAAAAAACAATGAAAGCAATCACCCAACAAAATAAGTGAATTTATACACATGCATACAAAATCAGACTAATTACAAGACTAAATACCACATGTGGAAAATTACTTTCATTACCAGAATTTCAACTCAGGAAGTCAGATTGAAGGGACTTGTAACAACTCGTAACTTGATCTCTGTTGGGCTGTGAACACTATACAAAACAGAAGATGAATAAAATAAATTACCAGTTAAAGACAAACCATTTTGAAAAAGCATGGAACAATAAATAATATTTAGTGGTTAGCCTTCGGTTGTGTTTTTTTACCCTAATTTTTCAATGATATGCATTTAACTTAACCCCTAGTTTCTTTTCTCATTGTGATCTTTCTTCTAATATTCAATACTTTGTCACCATCTATAGCAATCAACTGATTTGACTTAAATAAATAATGGGCTTGGGAAAACCAGAATTAAAGGATTTCACATGTAGAAAGGCGAAGGGAAGTTCAAAAAAGCCTAGTAGACAGGACACTCATTTCTATTAAGACCTCAATATATTCCTTACCACATACGAAACATTTACTCCTATTTTGAAATGAAAAGGAAAACTCCCAGGTTTTGAATCTTAAAGAAGTGCATTGCCAGATTGGAAGCACTGAAGTTAATTTGCAATGAGCTAACTCACCCAACCATGATGCATAACAGAAGAGAGTGAGCACAATAACCATTAGTAGCAAACTCAGTTTGTCAAAACAAAGAAGGAGAAATGCAGGAGTTTAACAAATTCTAAGTTTTAACATAAGTTATTTCTTTATTTGTTGGGATATGTTGCAACAATATATATATAGACACACAATAAAATTAATTTTGTGATTATAGATATAAACACATATGTTTCAATATTATACAGTGTCCATTTTTTAATTATTAAGTAATTAAAATTATTGGTACATAGTCGAAACTTCTAATTCATCTTGGAAGTATAAAGATGTATAGAGATTGGAAGGGTTATTATATGTGGTCTAATATGAAAAAACAAATAGCTGAATAAATGGCTACATATATGATTTCCCAAAAGCCAAGTGATTCCATATGGATCATTATTGATAGGTTGACCAAGTCTGCTCTATTTTTTCCAAAGTCTTATCATGTTTTCTCATTCAGATTCATCACTAGTTTACTCTACTTCTACACCATCTCTCAAAATTATAATCCTTTTAAAATAAAGAGGACCTAATAATGAAGAAATATACAAATCTAATCAAAACAAAATTTGAGGATAAATTTATGAATACTAGAGTAAATTAATGTGAAATATAATGATGAAAAAAAAAGACATGAAACTAAAGCAATAGAGTTTATGTTAAAGATTCAAATAAAATTAAGTAACTCAAAAAAATCAAGACTTAACTTTAAGAATTTCAAGAAAAAAATTAAAATAAAGAAAGACAAATTTATAGTACCTTAATTTTAATGAAATAATGCAATATCCAAGAGACAAGAATCGTTTAGCAATATCAAGATTTGGTATACACCTATTCAATGAAAATCAAGAAAATACTCAAGAAAATTTTAATTAACCCTAAAATTCAAGGGTTAGTATTTGGTTATGCACTATCTTGTCAATTCAATAAATTCTTGCATTTTTTGCTTTTGTAAAGAACAATAACAACATTCATAAACTCAAATATTTTGTTGCAAAGTCATGAAAATCATCCTCAATTGAGACTCTAGGAATTGAATGGAGTTCAGCCACAACCTCACGAATACTACACCCTTTTCGATCCATAGACAAAGAAGTAGAATCACTCATCATCGACATACTTTCAAGTAGCTCGTCCTACTTTGACAGTAATTGAACGCCAATGACAAATGTCTTCTTCTTCGCTTGAACCTCATAAGCATCATTCTTTTTTTTTTCCATTACTCCTTGTGTTGCTACTACTTGACATGTTCACCCCCCTAACTAACCAAGAAATGTTATTATCAAAAATAGGATTTCTATCTTCTTCTGAATCACCACTTCTTTCTTCAAAATCAACCATATCAATGTTAGCCTAGTGTGAGGCTCAACATAATCAACACCACCTAGTATTCCTTTTGATGGTTCCCATACATACTCTCCGGTAGCCATAATGTTGAATATATTCTGTCATATTTTAATTTCAAGGCAGGCTCAATACCAGCATGTCTAAATTTTTTGGCTCTTTTAATTTCCTACATACAAGAAAAACACATAATTCATGCAAATATACTATCATAAAATATTTAGAAACAATGGAACAAAACTAAAAATATGTTGGATAATGAAAATTAACTTGAATTTTCACTTTTCACCACTCATCTGTTGCTGAAACTGTCCCCAATTCACTACTCCAACCCACACTAGTTTTAGAAATCAACTTTGTCCATATTCTCTAATTTTTTTTGCATCCATCCCACTTATTTTTTAGTTGTGGTTTGGTCAATGCATGATCAATTCGTTCTTTGAATGATGTGATAAAAAATTTCCAACCCATTTTATCAAAATGAGTTGTACGTCGCATTCCCATATTAATGGTCTTAATACAAAGGTCATAAAATGTATGCAATATTTCCTTTGTCCAAGTATCCTTCTCCATATATTCACTACCTTCTATATTATATCTTAAAATATTTAACAATAATTCATCACATAATTAAATGACAAAATAAGAAAATGAACCACATCCATGCATTTTAAAAAAAATGCAAACCCCAAAGGAAATATATAAGTCAATTAAACAAACAAAATTGCATCAACCATAAGGTATTGCAACAGGGACAAGTTTTTCATAACAACAAAGTGAAAACCTTAATTAACAAATTCCATAACACAAATTAATTAACATAATTATAAAACTTAAACATGCTTGTGTTCACAACTCCCTTTTCGTTAGTCAGCATTGAAATAGTAAAATACAAACTTCAGAGGAGTCTATAATGCAAGTAATGGGAATGTTCCAAGCATGACTAAATTGTTCAACATCAGATAAAACTTATAATCATACATCTTGAGCTGAAATGATAAATTTAACATAAATATTAAATTATTAATATTAATCAAACAAACATTGTAAACAAATTTAAGATGTTTTTAACTCAAAAAATTATGAGTTGTAAGGAAAAAACTCACAGTTAACATTGTAACCACCACTAATTTTCAAATCCTTGTTGATTGTTTTAATTCGGTTAGAACAACATAGATCTGCAAAAAAAAATAATCAAAAATTGTCAAATGGAGGCACTGTACAATACTTTTAGCAAATCAAAGTAGTTGAAGAAGAGGAGAAAACAATCACATTTGACCATATGTGAGAGAACAAAAAAGAGATATTTACAATAGGAGTTTTTTTGGTGGAATTGAATCAACAGAGTAGAGATCTAAAAAGAGGTCTACACAATATAAATCTGTGGGAATCATTCCCACAATACTAACCAAACACGCAAGCTTTGCTGTTAAGTTCATCCATAAAAGATACCGCAGAGTCAAACACCCATTAAACTTTCAAAGTTACAGAAGATCTCGATTTGAAGTGAGGAGTGGTTAAAAATAGAATCTTTAACTTAAAAAAAAGTTATGAGTTATGTATGATATAACTATCATGAATAGGAATTATCTTTATTAGTTATTGAATTTTTATGTAAGACTGTAAAGAGATGTGCTGGATTTTTTTTTAAAATTTATTCTTTCATCTCCAGTTTCCATCATATTTCTTTACGCAAAAGAAGAAGAAAAAACATTAAACTGATTCTGCTTTTATGATTGACATCCTTAATAAGAATTAAATAATCCAACGGCTTAAAATGATTGCTCATACATCATCTGATTGTGGGGTGGAGAACGGAAGAGGGACATGTTTTTGTTGCCCCAGAGCCAGCAAGCATGAATCAAGCAAATCCTCCCTGCCCATCTCTTTCTTTCTCTACTTTTACATTTTACAAAACAGCAAAACATTTCACAAAAAGAAAGAAATAAAGAAAAAGAGAGGAGTGAACTATAAATGTGTAGGTCGACAAAGTTAATTAATAAAAAAAAAACATGTTCGGAAAAAAAACTACATTCAAGCCTACTGCAGGGATTTTTTTTTATTATTATAGGGATTTATTAAATAGTTTACATAACATACAGGGACTACGTTACAATTAGCTCAAAGAAAAAGAAAAAAAAACATTATCCCTACAAATCATTTTCTTGGAGCCTCAAAAGAAGGCCGACTCATTAACCTTTCAGTCCTGTCTTTGATTAAGTCAAAAGCTTCTCATTTCCTCCCTCTCTTACCAAAAAGAAAACCAGATTAGTTAAACTCACTTGTTTAATTAAGTGACTTAATAGCAAGTCTTAACATTGGATCAGGTCTTGCTCTGGAGTTTGGTACTGCCGATCAACTCAACAAGAGCGGTGGCCCCCCATTTCCCGGACCATGTCAATGGCTTCAACTCTAAAAAGGGTGTTCTAGCATTAAAATAATATGGATTTCTTTTCTTTGTTGGAAAGTAAAAAGTAATGAAGATAATAGCAGCAACTTTCGTGAAATAAAGCACTGACAATACGAATTTTTAGTACTTTAAACTCTTTTTGAAGGATCATGAGGTGTACTAATTAAGCTAGTCTAAGCGAAATGAGCTAGAAAATTATTAGTTAATGAGCACAAGCGGCGCAAAGTTATGATGGTGTAGAGTCCATTCTTATTCTCTCGCTCATCTCTCTGCTTTTAGCTCTAGCAAGGGGTGGCGTTTGGGACAGTGTGCTATAATAAGGGCACCTCACTTTTGTGTGCTGTTGTGTTTGCGATGAGGGGAGAAAGAGAAACAGAGTATCTTTACTTTAAGAGCTACAGCACGCTTTGCTTCCTTAGCTAAACAACCTGACGTATTTTTAGAGCCACCCCCCTCCCCCTCTGGCTTGGGTTGCGTGCGATTTGCTCCAAAATTCCTCATTTTATTGTTTTTGGGTGCTTGAGCCATCTCTTCTCGATAAAATTGGTAGATAAAAGGATCACTCCCTCCCTTTTTACCCATCTCTGGTCTTTCGCCTGTTTCTCCTACTTCAAAAAACCTCTCTTGTTTAATCAATCCCCTCTTTGTACACAAAAAGCTAGTGGAACTCACCATTATCTCTCTTGTTCTTATCATTGCCTTTGCCCTTAAGAGTTGTTGAAACACCTTTTCTTTTTTTGTGTTTTTCATTCTCTTTGTGGGGTTTCTCTTTTTCAGAGAGAGGAGATATATTAGTGTACTCTGCTTGATGGGTTCATGAGATGCTTTAAAAGTCGGTTCTTCTTGAGATCTCAAGCTCTCGTCAACTCTTCATTTCTGGCTTCTTGTTCTTAGAAGGGTTTTATTTTTTGGTGATTTGAGGATGTGGGTGTTCAAGGTTTTGAGTGCTGGTTAAGAACTCCGCTAACTTACGAAGGTTTGTAGCCTAGTACGTAGCCCCCTTTTCTTTATCGTTTGGTTTATAGTGTGTTTGTTTTCTTCGCCCATGTTCACACGGTTTTGAATATTGTTTCTCTGTTTTGCAGTCTGTCAAGCCTTCCTCTTTCACGTACCTGTGAAGTTTTCTAGTTTCCTTGCTTGTTCTCGTGTCAAAAGTCAAAAAAGAAGGTGGTTTTTATCTGGTGAAAATTAATGGAAGGTTTTTCGAAGAATGTTGAGGCATGCCCTCGGTTACTGGATTTGATTCCCAAGGAAAGAGAATTGCTTGGTGATAGAGAAGATGAAAGATCCTCCTCGGAGGAGAAAAAACTTGAACTAAGACTTGGTCTGCCTGGTGAAGACTGGCCTCTCAAAAACACCAGAGAGAGACATGAATCTCAACTTAACTCTTTTGGTTACTTCACCAACGGAAACAACCAAACTCAGAAGTTTCCATCTTCCGCTGAGAATTCACATGTTTGGTTCAATCAACAACAAAAGGGACAGGTGGCTCCACCGTTTCTCACGTTTCCATCATCAACAACACCACCAACAGCAACTGCACCACAACAGAGCCTGCCTGTTATGGCCAAGGAATCCTCACAGCCCTGCTGCAATAAAGTGGTGGTAGAGTTGCAGCAGTGTGCAGAAAAGAAGGCATTTTCTCCTCCGGCTCCTGCCAACACAGCTGTGCCAAACAGCTCTCAGAAAAGGTACTGCAGCTTTTTACCCTTCTCTCTCCCAGTTTGTATTTTTGTAGCTTTTTGACAGAGGATAATCATTCACATGTTTACTTGGCTAGATGTGTGGTCCCCATCATTGTTTCTTTCAATTTCTGCCAGTATTGTTTCTTAATTTTGATTGATGAGCTAGTGCATGTGATAATTTCTTTTTCACAGTTTAGAATTTTACCACCAATTCACTGCTGACAGACGATGCCTGTAAGCTTAGTTTGTCTGTCGAAATCTTGAACTCTTATCCTTCCAATTTGGTCTAAGTTCTGCTCTTCTTTTTTCTTTTTCTTCACATGGATGCCTTTTGATGAAGTTTTGATTCTATCTCGTTCACTATTATTTATTATTTGAACTTTCTTGAATGGAAGCTATTTCTTCATTTTCCTTTTAAAGTTCACAGGAAGTAGATCTCCTTATGAATCTTCAATCTGCTCCATGTTCTTAGGCTCTCTGTTTTTTCTTAGACTAACAAGTATTTTGATTGTAATCATCTACAATATACTATCAAATAATTATTATGATTTTTCATTTTTTTTTCTTAATATGAGTTGCATGCTTATTTCTTGTCCAATTCACTCTTTCATTCTCCTTCAAAACAGAACTGCACCTGGTCCAGTTGTTGGTTGGCCTCCAATTCGTTCTTTCAGGAAGAATCTTGCAAGCAGCAGCGGCAGCTATTCAAAACCAACCGTTGAGTCTCTAAACAAACCAGTCGAAACTTGTAAGAAAGGGTTATTTGTCAAGATCAATATGGAAGGTGTCCCAATAGGAAGGAAAGTGGACCTGAAAGCCTATGATAGCTACGAAAAACTCTCCTCTGCTGTTGATGAACTCTTTAGAGGCCTTCTTGCAGGTTATTATTCTCGCAACTTTTGTGTGGAAGTAATAATTTCACCCAAGTGGTCAGCCTTTTCATGTTATTGACAGATATGATTAAGATAGAGAACAATACTGTCTTTTCATCTACTATTTAGCAATAATTCATCAGATTTGATAGTTTTGTCAAATTATATAGTACTCCACCAAGTGTATTGCGTTCATAAATGATTATGCACTTCAGATTTGCTATCTGCACAGGCCATGGCATATCCATTAGTCCATTTAATGTTGGTTCAACTGTGTTTTGAGTTGCAATATTCTATTTGCTGCTTGTTTATTTTAAAAACTACAGATATCCAAAAACATCTGTGTTAAATGTTAATGTTTGCATGCTCGACAGACAAGGGGTATCTTATTTTGTATGTCTCCTGTGTCCTTTTTGCAGCTCAAGTAGATTCCTCTTCTAATGGAATCATGAACAAGCAAGAGGAAGGGAAGGCAATTACGGGTGTATTGGACGGGAGTGGGGAATATACCCTTGTTTATGAGGATAATGAAGGTGACAGGATGCTTGTCGGGGATGTCCCATGGCAGTAAGCATAATCTTTATCAGTGTGGATCTCATTCATATTATTATATTCATAACATAGTTGGTGGTTATAAATCTAAAACCAAACGCCATTTTATGCTTTAGTGTCTCTTAGTATGACCCGATTAGCTGCATTAGATTCCAAATCATTAACCATGATGCCCCCTACCACTTTGTTTATCACATGTTGCATGTAGTCTCTCTTATAATTCAATGCATTGGCATGTCTTTTTTTTCACATTGAAAAAACTATACCGTGGTATTAAATGTTAGAGAATAATATAAATCATTTTCCGGGGTCTCACCTAATAATTTAAGTTTTTAGGTGAGATGGTTCCTTGACATGGTATTAGAACCTTGTTGACCAAGAGGTCACGAGTTCGAATCTCACCACCTTCATTCTATTTAATGAAAATCAAGCACGACACCTTCATTCTATTTGATGAAAATCAAGCACGACACAGTGCGAGTCTCTGTGTGCAAGTTTCAAATCCAAAAGACTTTCACTTGAGGGAGTGTGTTAGAAAGTAATGTAAATCATATTCTAGGATCTCTTCTATGATCTGTGCGGGTTTCTTGCTAAAGTTACCATGTGACCTAAACTAACTTCATTTCTTTTAATCTGGTTTGTAGCATGTTTGTGTCCACAGTGAAGAGGCTGCGTGTATTGAAGAGCTCTGAAGTTTCTGCGTTGAGCCGTGAGTAATTTACTGATGAACTTAGCACTGATGAGCCGGTTAGTTTCCTTACCTACCTGGTGCTGACCACCCTGTGATACTGTTTTCAGGTGGAAGCATCAAGCAAGAGAAGGTGCCCGGGAATTATGTGAACAAATTGCGATGAATTTTGCTGTGAAGATTCTCCACCGAAGTTTGAATGAGAGAACTTGATTTTGTTGTTCTTGTTTTGTTTATCTATATTGGATTGAGCTCGTGCACTCAAAAGTATATATAATTATTGTATTTTAGCTCTTTTCTCCATGTATCTCTTCACCTGTCTAGCATCGTGTTGTTATCTTTTTCTCGAGCTCGGAGCCCTATGAACATTTTTATTTCCCAAACTTGCTCGATTGTTAAATTAAATCTCATTTTAGCACAAAAATAATAGTAGTCATGCAAGTAGTCTATGCCTGTTTGGGAGTGTGGTTGCGATTGTTTTTTAAAGTATTTTTTGTTTAAAAATACATTAAAATTATATTTTTTATTTTTTAAAAATTATTTTTGACATCAGCACATTAAAATGATCTAAAAACATCAAATTTTATTAATTTAAACTTAAAAATAAAAATAAAAAATTTTTAAATTTTTTCAAAAATGCTTTTGAAAAGCCTCCCAAACACCCTTTATAGGTTGTTTGCATGTAGTAAATATGTGACTCGTATGTTGTGAATGTGTTTTATGTGAATCTTATTAAAACTAATAAATTTATATTCATTTTTCAAATTAGTAAACTATATAAAAGTTTGACATGTATTTTTATGAAGATGTAATGACATGAAGGAAATTCAATTTCTAAAAAAAAATAAGAAGATATATTGGAGCTTCGAGGGTCGACGGCCCATTTAAAAATGTGCTAAATTTGATGAAATCTATTTAGTAATTACTAGATAATTGTTTTAACATAAATAAAATCTAGGTTATGTTAATGTGTTTTCTAGTAAAAAAAAATTAAAACTGGATAGGAATTGACTTGATAAGAACTATTAGATTTGACAGGTTAAAAGTCAACTAATAATAATAATTAGTTGATAAATATAATTCGGAAGCTCACTAGATGTGCAATATTGCTTACTGTGATGATCACAATGTGCACAAACTAGCCACGTGCCTAAGCTTAGCAGTCTAAAACGACACCCAAAAGCAAACTTCTATAGTAGAAATTATTAACGTAGTTCGCTGGGCTAATCAACTTGTTTCTATCGGATGCCCATAAGATAAAAGCTTCTGTATAATGGCTAGGGTTTTCATGCCCTAAATATCCAACTGAAATGAGAGTTGTTATTTCTTTGCTTTTTTTTCTCTTTATTCATTTTTTTTTCTCGGTTACTCCTCCTCTTTTTTCATATCCTAACTTTATTTTTTATTGTAATTGTTTATGTTCGGACTAGATTTCGTACATCTCAACTAATTTCACGAGTTTTAAAATGAACAATCAATTATTAACTTCTAATAACTCAAAGAATTATGAAACTAGGAAGATTTTTTTTCTTGGTATTTTGGAAAAATACGTGGGCATGTAAAATAGCAGCCATGATTCATTATCGGGAAGATCAAGAGAGAGATGATCAATCTATGTCATGTCCTGTGTGAAAGAATGAGGGCTGCAAAGCTCGCGCACTTTATTCTTGTATTAGATTCCATGCCAACATCTGCTCCTACCTAAGTACACTGTTCAAACGATCCTTTTGGCTTTGGGCGATGCGAAAGTGGAAAATCTTTCACCCTCACTGTGGTGGGACCAATGCACTAATTGACAATTCTAAGTGTTTGTCACTATGCTTCAAATAGCTTTTCAAAAATTAAAATTTTATTTTTGATATTTATTTAAAATTAATTTTTTTAGATTATTTTCATATGATAATATCAAAAATATTTTTTAAATAAAAATATTTTATTATTTTAATATATATAAAAAAAACACATTTAAAAACAATCTCGATCACGACGGATCACACCGTCACTTTGTCCCAGCCTCCACTCTGAATTCCATTATTTTGTGGGCCCCTGAAACTGGAACTCCACTGTTGATATTGGAATGTAGGGTTAGAATTTGCTATGGGCACTCGTTGTTTCCTGGTCAATGTACCTTGGAGCTTTAAAATATCTGGTTTGAGGCTGAAAAATAGGGATTTGGGGACTACTGAAGGGTCATTTTCATTGAGAGCTGCCTAACTTCTAGGGCGAAAACTTGGAATTGACCCTACTGTTTGGTATCATATTATTTACTCAGATTTTCACACGTGCATTGGTGCTCCGTATTGGGCTTTACTCCTGGACCCTTGTTGGGCTATCTACCTGTAAAATAGGGTGGCCTTTCTGGTTATTGGGCTCGCCCGAAAACAAATATTGAATTTCAAAATCGTCAATAAACCACACCCATTATAGCATCACCTTCATTGACGAGGATTCACAATATATCTCAATTTCCTTCCGTGTACAATAAGTTTTATTTGAAAAGGTTTTAAAATACATTTTATTTACAAATGATATAAATGTTATTATTTAAAATTCAAAGAAAAAAAATACAATTTTTTAGATGAACTAATCTTTTTTATTCATATTGTTTTTTATTATTATCAGATTTTTTTAAAATAAAGGGTGATGTCAATTAAAATAGTTTTTTTTTTTTTGTAAGAATCTCAATTATTTGAGATACATAGAAATAAATATTTCTTTCATCTAAACTCCATTTGTTTTTTTATTAATGCATTCTTTTTTACCCAAAGCAATGAATTCTAAAATAAAAACATATTTTCTTGATTTCAAAACTAAATTTTAATAAATGTGTTTTTACTAATTCCTTGATACTTTGTACGTGATTGAAGGATAGAAAACTAATTAATGTTATAAAAACATGTAAGCAATATACTATAATGAAATAATAAGCACACCTCAGAAAGACTCACAGGACAGCAGCCAGCACCTGTGAAATCGCGTGCTACAGCATGGACAAAAGCACCACTTGAATTCACCAATTTATTATTCTCACCAAAAGAATTGGTTAGCATCAGCAAGAAAGAACAGGTGGAAATACAAGTCGAATCAGAAAACACTGATTCAATCCACCTGTACCACATTTTGTAAGGTGTAGGTAAAATATTGACGATAACATTCTTCTAAATTAAAAAAAAATGAATAACTGAGCTTGAAATGAACGGAAAGTTTGGTATCAGAGATTTCTACTGAAACCAAAAGGGAAAAGGCAGAAAATGATCTCAGCAATTCTCAGCTTCAAGATACGGTGAATGTGAGGCAGCAAGCAGAGCAGCTCCAAGGCCTGAACCATCGCTGGCATGCTCGATCGAGATGGTTTTCGACACTTCTTCACCAAGCAATTCGGTGAGGGTGTTCTCCAAGCATTTGCTGTATTCACCGTAGTGCTCAAACAATCCACCATCCATGGCTATCACTGTTTTCTGTTCATCGCCATCTTTGACGGTGTCTCTTCCTATTTTCTTCAGGATACCCAAGATCCCAGCAGCCGCGAGACGGGACCCACGTGTAGCAACAATGTTGCAAAGCTCGACCACGAGCTTTCTTGTTTGAAGGGATGTATTGCATATCTGAAATGGAGGGAAAATGATAGTAAAATGCAAACAAATAGTTAGGTATATTTGGTAAATAGTTGGTGCAAATTGCATCATCCTAGAGCTTCTGGTTGGGAAAAAATGGTTCAATTGGATCCTTTTACAATTTCACCATTGGTTAAGCATCCGTCAGAGAAACAAATGGCTCTATTAGGTCTTTTTCCAAAAACACCTTTGGTTAAACATTGCCATATCCAGTGTATATTCAGAACAAATGTATTTGATGGGATCAATTTTTACATGTACAGTGACTCAAATTTTTTGTTTTGGACAGATATATGCATTGACTTTGTGGTTAGTTAGATAATTACTTAGTCAAAAACTAAATCTTCCACGCAAAGCCTAAAACTATCTAATACTTACAGGATGATAGTGTAACATAATGGATTTTCTTACAGGATATCTAGGGCCCTTTTCAATATACAATACAAAGTATGTTTCCTGACAAGGAATATTACTGCAAATACTTTCAGAAGTGATAGGGTAACACAATGGATTATTTTGGTCCTTTACAAAATATAAAAGCTATATGGATTTGAAAATAATAGAAACATAGAGAATATGTATCAGATAAAAAAAATACCTCTAGGATATCCTTCATTTTTTTCTCAACCAATATAAGATCAGAGGATGTATCATGATGCATTGCTGACATGTCAGGCGTCCTGCATATTCAAACTAGAAATGTGAATACTTTCTCAACCATAACAAATATAAAATATTCAGCTAAACTTCCAGCATTTACAACTCAAATTCCCACATGCCTTGTTGTATTAGACAGATACAATGCAGCACCTAAATGATATTGAAGGTTAGACTGACCATCTAAAGAAAAATTGATTAATTATTCAAAAGCCTTGATATATAAGCCACGGAAAACCGTGCAAAGGAAATTAAAGCACACATGTCCATCATTGAGATTTCTTTAACTCCAGTAATATTAAAACTAACTCTATCTTGCTGAGAAATTAAAAGCTAACGCAAAGTAATGGATCTTTCAAAAATAATACACTTCTCTAGAAAGGTACTAATTTCTTGGCCTTTCACTAAACAGAAAAACCAACAAGCTGTCAATGAACACTTACAATCACCATATCAGTTTTATGGTTCTAGTAGTTAATGACAAAGTCAATGTCCTTCAGATCAACGCCAATAGGCCATTTTGAAATAAATACTTCAGGTATCCAGTCCCAAATCAGAAAAATCTTTGTGCCAACTCTTTTCTGGACTTTTTCTTTTTTTTACTGTGAACTCACTCTTCCCAGTAAAATAGTTGATATCAAAACAGTTTGCAGTTAGCATATGCATAGTTTATCTAAGAGCAAACTTTTAATCACAAAAGAGATTTCATTTGAAAATATGAAATGGAGTACTCACACCTAACTCACTGGTAAAGCCAGTCGGATTTACCTCAATATGAAGGGAGTCTTGAGTTTTGGAGGAACAATGTCACCAAAAAAAGCAGCTTCTTCAGCCATCTTCAGTAGAACTCTGCGTACTATTTCACCCAAGTACATACCAGAGATTAACTTCTCAAAAATCTGTTGAAACAAAAAACATTGAATTGATAATATGAACAGTATGATTTTTGCTAGGCATGAAACAACAAAAAAACAATTAGACTTAAATAACTTCAAATTGAAAATTACCTGCTCACCGGGATTTAAACTTTCATAATCCATTGCATGATCATACTCGGTTAGTGGAAGATGAGATGACCTAAAGTTGCCCCACTCCATGTTTATAACCTGCATTGTAATATTTCAGCCCTTCGATAATTTACAATTAGCATTAAAATAAACCAGGAACAGTAAACTTTGCGGACCATCTCGCCGGATTTTGGTAGATCGCCATGCCATTTTGGTATTGCTTGTGCACTTTCCACATACGCAGCATTAGATCCAGTACCTAAAATCACAGCAACAGCAACATCCTTGTAGGAATATTTACCTCCTGCTAGTGTTCCAACCGTATCATTGACCTAGTATCAACACTGTTCATTAGGTATAAAATGAAGAGGAAAAAAATGGAAAACCTTTTCCATACCCGAGGCAAAATCATTAAGCAGCAAATAAAAAGAATACAAAAAAAGATCATATTACTTGTCATGGGAGTCCAGATTTAAATTACCAGAGCTGACACACGCATATCGAGGCCTTGTCTTTTCATGGCTTTAGTCAATTCTGCCACCACATCTAGGCCAACCTATTATCACCCAGAAATCAAGATGAGTCCTGTTTTGAGTCACAAACTCAAATTACTAAACTAATTACAGAGATATCCAGGAGATTTATGTACATCACTGACTTAGTTTTGGTCTGTGCTTTTAACAGTCCATTAATTCAAAAACCAGCACGACATTGAAATATAAAAAAACATAAATCTGAGATCAAGCAATCAATACTAACTGCGTCATCTATAGAGAAGCCTTTCGTCCACCTAACAAGAGTCCCAGAAGCAATGGACGTTTGCATGACAGGGAATGAGAACGTGAAACCTAACTCTCTCTGTTTACCAGGAGGAAGTTCAAACTCTTGACCTTCTTGAGCAATAAATTTTGCAAGTTCTGCGGCAATATAGTCAAAAAGTGCCTGAAATGGCAATCATATTTGTTAGATGAAAGACCTTATTATGGATTAACTGACTATAATAACATTAGCAATGGTTTGAAAAACAGACTTACATCTGACGTCCCAATCATCAAATTTGGTGGAATTGACACCTCAGTGAATTCTTGACTAACAAGACCACCGTCCTTCCCCCCAAGCTGCACCCTCAATACACGGAAGTTTGTTCCACCAAGATCCAACGCATAAAACAATCCTTTCTCATCACTGTGATAAAAATAACAATAGATTTAAAATATTGTCTCATATGTCTAAGCAAATCTTCTGGGAAAAAATAAATCTTTCTCCAATACATGTTCCCGCTTGTTAGTGCGTTAAAAAGGTTTTACATTGTTTATCCACATGGCAATGTACTTAGCTGCATTCACATCTAACTGAACATAATAGAGGTGATATCACACCATTGAAGACAACACTTGGAAGTTGTTATCACAAAACTATAGTCCACTCAAGGAAGGTAATTCCAGATTTCATGTACTCAGCTCAAGTCAAGATTCATTTTATTAAGATTCGACATTATTCAAAAGACATGAATTAATTGAAAATGATCCATAACAAAACTAATCACCTCAAAAGAAATCAATTGCGGTGCTTAGATATCGTTCCGGAAGTCATGAAATTAAACACCTAAATAATCTACATAGAAAAGACAATGTGAAAATGAAAAAACAAGAAACATTCACAAGACACTCAAGTTCCATTGCATCAAAGGTCTATACATTCATAAAACACAACAGCAAAGATTGAACAGCACGTATTAGGGCCATATGCGAGTGTGCAATCATAAACTCTACACAACAATATCAAGCACTCACCTTGATTAATTCAAAATGGATCAAATTGTGTATGTGTACATACATTTCAAGTAAAACCGGATCATGTATGCAAGCAAGCGCGTGTGTGTAGAGAGTATTTATTTGTGATTGTGTGATGCCTCTTTACATTAAAAAAGAAGAAGAATCAAATAGACATAAGTGAACAGATTAGTTTCATCACATATGCATAAGCAAACACTATTCGAGTCCAATTGGATCTCATATGCCTGAATGAAAAATCAAAGAAGATATACCCAGTAGGCAAATTATCGACATAGCTGATAAGCATCTTAAGCTTGCTGCCACCTTCAGAGGCAAGGCCAGCGTGCATCTCAACAACCATGGCATCAGCCACCTGCTTCAATTTCCCGATCGGAGTCCCACATTTCTCCTGCATTTCCTTCACTATCTCCATTGCCTTAGCCCACCTCCTGTCCATCTTCATTTTCCTTTTCACAACTGCTGCCGTCGCCACAGCCCCGGCCACCGCAGCCACACATACAACAGCCACCACCACCTTCTTCTCCATTGCAATCACCAACACCACTAAAAAGAAAGGAGACCCAGAAACACACACGAAAAGAAAAGAATTAGCTTTGAACAAGAAGATGGTTCTTGCGTTTTTTTTGTTTTAATTAGATTTTTTTATTTCAAGAAGCAAGGGTGGTGTTAAATGGGGTGGTGTTAAATGGGTGTCTTTCTTGAGGATCTTGGGCTAAACTTTGTTTGTTTTGGTTTTCAGGACATCGAAGATATTATTATTAGTTGGGTGACTATGGAGGATCTTGAGGATCTTGAGATATTATTATTGCTCAATCACTCTTCTTTTTTTCCAACAAAATAAAAAAAGAAAATTTACAAATTCTTTTGCGTCCATGTGAAATTGTGAATCATTATTTATTTCTTCTTCTTCTTTCATCCTCCTCCAAAAAATAAAATTTGTTTGATGAAAATTGGAGGGATGAAGAACCAAGTGACCACGTATGCATGTAACCAGCAATTTAGATGAACATATCAAAATATCTTATTAAAATTCTGAAAATGTTTTCTATTTACAAAAATATTTTTTTTTTATTTTAAGATATTATTTTTTTATATCATCCCATCAAATTGATATAAAAATATAAAAAAACATCAATTCAAAATAAAAATATTTTAATTTTCTTAAAAATATTTTTAAATCACGATGATATAAACTCGGCAACACCCATGACGTGACCTCTAAGTTCGTTCGAAAATGCTAATTTATTTTTAATGCTCTCACCACTTCGGTACCACACATTGACTTCTCCCGTTTTCTATGCTCTCACCTCTTCGGGGCCGCATATTGATTTGTTGGTTGTAACATCCTCTTTGGCATCAGTACCAAACCAGATTAATGATCCACCGATTTTTTTTAATTCAAAAACTATATAATAAAAAAATTATTATCATCGCACATAAAATTTCATTTATCATGGACATTATTTAATCTTTCTCTTTTTAAATTTATAAAATCCAACGCTTTAAACATCTACTTGGTGTTTGTTTCCGACTAGTTGAACCTGTCTGTAAATGATTCCTGCAGCCTCGTCTATTCTTACAAGTTCATTTCACTTCCGATTAAATTATTATGATAATAATATCACCACATTTTTAATTAAATTATTAAATCAATAACATCAATTCATCACTTATTCTAATTATTTCATCAATAATTTTTTTTAGATACGAGGAAACCCCATCTCTCAAAAAATACATTTTATGAACCCAAGTAAGTAAGTAAAACCTCGGTTGTCCTAGACTCTTACAAGAAATGCACGTCCTGACTCGAACTCGAAACTTATTATACAGATCGCGAGCTCTCTGTCATCACATCATGTTCTTTGGAGACTATTCCATCAATAACATTACCACATAACCAATTCAATTATTCATTCAACATCACTCATCATTGATTCAATTTTTCATCAACAACATTACTACATAACCAAATTTATTTATTAATTCAACAACATCAACTAATCATTAATTAAAATCTTCATCAAGAACATTACTTTTAATTATTAATTCAACAACATCAACTCATCATTAATTAATTACTTCATCCACAACATTATTACATAACCAAATTTAATTGTTAATTCTTACAATATCACCCAATCATTAATTAATTTCTTCATCAACAACATTACTAAATAACCAAATTTTATTATTAATTCATCAACATCAACTAATCATTAATTAAAATCTTCATCAACAGCATTACTACATAACCTAATTTAATTGTTAAATCAACAACATCAACCCATCATTAATTAATTTCTTCATCAACAACATTACTAAATAACCAAATTTTATTATTAATTCATCAACATCAACTAATCATTAATTAAAATCTTCATCAACAACATTACTACATAACCTAATTTAATTGTTAAATCAACAACATCAACCCATCATTAATTAATTTCTTCATCAACAACATTATTGCATAACCAAGTTCAATTGTTAATTCAACCATATAAACTCACCATTAATTAATTTATTCATCAACACTATTACTACCTAACAAATCTAATCATTATTTCAACAACATCAACTAATCATTAATTAAATTCTTCATCAACAACATTACTGCATAAGCAAGTTTGGTTATATGGATTGCTAAATCTAAACATGTTTTCATTTTGTATAATGTTTTATCCTCTTGGTCGAAACCCCTCTCAAGAAAAAAAGGATTTAGTTTTTTCATTCAATTCCATAAATTGAAACATTACCCACTATTTATTCATTTACTTAAACATTATTTTGTCTCAATTTCATGAATTAACACTTTCAAACTCACAATTCATAATATAATCATATACTAGCATAATTAATAAAAATATCAGTTTATTAAATGCATTAATTTAATTAAAAAAAAGTGTTTGTCACCTTCTAATACAAAGAAATAAGGAGTTGGAAGCATGGAATCACCATAAAATTTCCTTCCCTTAAATTTTCTTCTCAATGCCACCCCTAAAGGAGAAAAATCCTTGTTTCCCATACGAAATATTCTTGTTTAAACCTACAAGTTCACTTTAGTCACTAATTCTACCTTTTTTTTGTAAATTGTTTGATTGAATATTGGTAATGTTTCACTTAATTTTCTCTCTCATTCAAACCCTTATATGGCTAGTCATTTTGGCCAACTTTTCACTCATTAGTTTAAATATTTACAAGTTTTTCCTTTTTTTCATTCAAGGACTTCCTTGATTTGATTGAAACAATTTTGACAAAAAGTTTAACTTATTATTCAATTTTATCCTTGTCCAACATTGACTTCATTGGATAAAAAAATTCTACATTATCATTTACTACTACTACTACTACTAAAATTTTCTACATCATCATTTACTATTACTATTATCAAAATATAAGAATTTATTTGAGAGTTACATTACTTTCCTCCTACAAAAATTTCATCCTAAAAAATAATTTCATACGAATTTCTGAGAATAATTTTGGGTATTTTCTCCTCATTTCAACTTCATTTTTCCAGGTTTCTTCTTCTTTTTGTGAACTTTTCCATAACACTTTGAGCATGTAAATCTTCTTGTTTCTGAGTATTTTCCAGGTTTTACTTCCATAGATAAACCTTCAGTAATTTCTATCAAATTTTGAGGTAGCACCTGGATTATATCTATTTCAACCTATTTTTAATATCGATACATGAAACATGTTGCATATTTTTTGTAAGTGTGGGGTTAAACCTAGTTGATAAATTACTAGGTCGATCCTTCTTACAACTTCATATGCTCAATGTACCTCGATGCTAACTTGTATTTCATACCATTTTTTAACAAATTGATGCGAACCATAACGAAATTTAATAGAATTCGCGACCTCAAGATCAATCTAACCCAAGTTTGTTTAGACTTGAATGAATTTATCACAATAGAAGACTTGTTCTAAGACAAAAAGACTAAACCAACTCGATCACAACACCTGCATTTTAAGATGAGCATAATAAGTATAAATTCACAATAAAAAATGATCAATTCCTTAAAAAATTGAATAATTCAATTAAGAACCAAGATTGAGCAACCAAAGTCGGCTATAATACTAAGATCATCATTAAAAGTGTGTTGAAATTATATTATAAAGAATATTTAAACTTCAAGTCAAAACCCTAGTTCCCGATGAATCCATATAAACTCAATTTAAATAATAAACAATCCAAGACAAATTTGCTGCTCTCGGTCGTTGCCTTGATATTAATAAATGATCCAACGAGGTTTCTGTTTTTATTTTCTTTCTGCGCATGCCATCCTTGCATGCTATTATTCTCAAAATGGTCATGGTTTTAATAAATATCATACAAGTCTGCACGTATTAAAATGTTTTTTTTTTAAATAAAATAAAATTTCATATGTATAAAATATAAAAACAAATTATAGATGGATTATAATACTATCTTCAAAAATTAAATACACAAAACATTTTTTTTAGAAAAAGCTCTCGACTCAAAAAAGGCTAAATAAACAAAATAAAAAACCATAGAAGAGAGAGATATTAATTGAAATATAAGTTTAAAGATTATTAAAAAAAATACATTATAAAAGATATCAAATAAGATACAAACCAAAATTAGAATAAGAGAATAAAAATTAAAAAGTTAAAAATAAGATATAAATTAGAATATTTAGTCTTGCTGCTCGGATTTTTAACATCAATATTTATAATTTGTACATTAATTATTTTATCTAAACTTTATTAAAACCATTTATTCTCTCCTATTTTTTTTTTTTTATTATTGTCCTGTCTCCCTATCTCAGTGTTCGAATAAAGGCTAAATATATTTTTTTTTTTTTAAAAAAAAAAATGTTGGCAGCAAAGGATCCACGGTATTTCGCACGGTAAACTATACGCTGTGTTTTTATTAGGAAATCAAAATTCAGATTCGGTCTGTTATAGTGTATGTTAATTATTTGGAAATTATAGGATCTTCTGGAGAGTGTAAAAATTATTACATCATAAAATAATATTCCACATTCCACCTATATGGAAAAAATATTAAAGCATTTCTAAATTAAGGGTGATGATAGTTTGATCCCTTTCTATATATATATACATTAATGTAAAGAATCTTTATTAGGATCAAGGAAAGATATATACATATAATTGTTGATTTTGAATATAAAAATAATTTAAAAATTAATTAAAATATAAATAAATATATTAGAAGTAGATCACAATATAATTTCTGCCTCACAATTTTAATTTTGTTTCAGATGATATTTTACTATATGTTATTCCGGGATCGCAGATGCCTTCACGTAAAGATTTATAATTCATGATGAAATAACAGGTAGTTTGATGGGAGAATAAAAATAAATGTTTAATTTACTTGAATTATTAATTATATTTTATTATTATAATTATTAAATATTTAAAAAACAATATATATATACACTTTAAAGTAATTTCACAAGCTGAAAGCAATATGAAAAACTTGGTAACCAAACACTTGAAACTGCTTTTTATTAACCTCAAACTCAATCACAGTTTTAACCAAACACTTTAAAAGTTATTTTGAATCGCAGCTAAAATATTTTTTATGAAACTGTTTTTTTAAAACCTCAACCACAAAAGCAAAAACAATACAAAATACATCCTTCAAATCATGACAAGACTCTAACATTTAATGGATCAAGTAAAGAATATGTATATGTTGAGATATTTGGTTAAATATATTTAGGAGGAACATGACATGTCGATAAAGAACTTGAGATCTACATAATAAATGTTAAGTTCAAGTCAGGATGTGTATATTTTATAAGAATCTATAATAACCAGAGTTTACTTGTTTATCTGAACTTACAAATTACGTTTCACATAAATAAATTTTCTTGAATAAAAGAAGGAAAACGAGAGAGAATAAATTGTCTTGAACAGTAAAGGAAGCATGACAATATTATATTATATTGACCATTTGCTTATCTCAAAAAAAAAAACAAGGAGAAATTCACCTCGAGGATTTTAAATTTTGAAAGTAAGCCATTAAGGCAGCCTTGAGAAACTACAGGGAAGCTTCACAGAAGCCAGGCTAGTAAATTTCTTTATTGCTTTGCTGTCGTCTTCCCAGATGGGAAAAGGCCGCCATTTTTTGTGTTTAGAAAATGGGGGCAGAGAGCTTTTTATTGTTCAAATCAACACTTTACACAGCAACTTTCATTACCGAAGGTGAATTGTGGAACGAAAAAAAAAACCTCATTTCATTGATAAGTAGTCAACATGATCGATCACCCAAGCTGTTGTAAAGAATTTACACACACCATTCCTTGTTCTAACAGTCAAGCTTTTTAAATCTCTTCACCAGCAAATCTGTCAATGGCCGAATCTTCATCGACTTGGGTGCACGACCGCTGCATTCTGACGCCGCTTATGCTGTTCCTCGATGCCATTATTTCATTGAGTGAAAGCCTCTTCTTCGACCCCGGTTCTGGTCTTTGTTTCGGCGCACTGTGAGACCTCAATTTGGCCTTAAACGACTGCGTGTTCGCCATGTAATTAGGAAAGTTCGAATATGGCCGGAAGCAGTCATATCCGCAGATACTCTTTGCAGGGGTGGCAGGGGCGACGGACTGCGCGGAGTTTGCAAATCTTGGGGTACTGTGCGAGGTGGAGAGCTTGCACTCCTCGCCGGTGAAGTACCACTCGAAATCTTGATATTTTTTGCTCTCAGGAATGGAGATTCTAGCTGGCATTGGACATGGAAGAGGTGACGAGATGGCCTGGTAAGGAAGTTCTTCGCCACATTCCGATGAGGCAACACTGATTCGACGAGACCTTGATCTTGGCTTGTAGGTGTCAATTTCAACTATCTTGGGGCTTTCATCGAATGCAGACATGTCGCAGGATGAAGATAATAGCCTCTTGCTGTGAAATTCACTTCTCGTATCGTCAAACCTCTCCTGGAACCCACAGAAAAAGTAAGTTTCTTTCATCAAAATAAGAAAAGGGTCAGCATAAACAAGAGCAAGAAGGTAAATTTAGTTCTTACGACGGATTTTCGTGGTCTGTGTTCAGAAAATCTATTCTCTTCGTTGAAACAGCGACGAGCTCGTTGAGATCTAATGGTATTTTGAGCTCTTATGAGAGCTTGCATGCTATGAAGAGTTGCTGCAGCCCTTTTCCGGACGAGATAGCCCCTTACAACTGCTTGTAGCTTAACCAGCCCTTTCAATGCGCGAAGAGCTTTCCTGGCCTGGAAAATTATATCAAAATAAAACTCGTTAAAAAGCAATTAGTCTGCAAAACACATTGCAGTGAATCAACGAAAATTACTGTCAAATCAGTTAGAGAAGGTGACTGGGTGGCGGAATCAAGTGAAACAAAAAAGGAAAAAGGTTTTCCGATCAATGGTCCAGCCCAGAAAGGCAGAGTTTCAAATAGAAATTTCAAGCTCAGGAAAGGGCACCAAATGAAGAATGGAAGGAACAAAAACAAATCATTGGCCAAGTTTAAGATAAACCTGGAAAACATGAGAACATTGAAGTGACAATAAAAACAAAGTATGTACTGTTCCATTACCTGTTAAATCTACCTGTCTTAGCACATGATGACTGGCACAAATGTACATTGATTAGCTTCATTACCATGTCGTCATGGAAGGGTTTTTTTTTTTAAAAAAAAAAATAGTGATGGTAGGATTTTGAATAATATTTGAAAAGGAGCTTCCAGGTTATGAAAGCAACTTATCTTAAGCATATGTCAAGAACATATGTACTGTTTCATTACCCTCTTGTTTCGTAGCTTTAACGTTAAGGGTAAGCATAATAACATAGACCAAGAAAAACATTTGTACCATTAACATTATAAAGTAAAGAACCGACAAATCTAGAAACATTTAATTTCTATGGGGAAAAAAAAACGCAAAAATGTAACCAGACAGAGCAGGAACTGCAAAAACCAGATATACCAAGATCAGAAAACCTTAAAATTTGAGCCCAGAAAGATATCGATTCAGCGAATCAAAATTCAAAAATCCACTCACCAAGTAGCCTCGAAAGACAGCTTGAATTTTGACTGCAGCCCATCTCTCCCTCCCTCCACCAAACATTGTCCCTCTGCCATGGCTTGTGAGCCTCACAACCGCCACCGCTGCCTGAGCCGCAGCCACCGCTGCATCGGCAGCTGCAGCTGTGGCTGCTGCCACTGCAATCGCATGCTTGTTCTGCTCTCTTTCTGTTTCGGAAAGGTAGGATCTAAGCCAGGCATCATCTTTCGTGTTCCCAGAATGATTCGCTGGAGCGTCGTCCTTCCCTGATTTGGCAAAACTCCACCTTTTCTTCTCTTTCTTGTCACCTGAAATTTGTGTGGCAACATCCTCTCTTTCTTTATCTCTGTCTTTCTTCATGCCTAATAAGCCCTTAAGCCACCTTGTAGCTCTTCCCATCTTCATCTCTCTCTCTGTGTGTGATTCTTTCGAGGAAAAACTTGATGTGACCAAACAGATGGGGAGATAGAACTAGCCAAGAATCCTAAATAGATAAACGAAGTATTAAACCTCTTATATAACAGCACAGCACCAATTTGGAGTCACAATTTGTTTATGCTCTCTACAGTTTTAAGTTGAAAAAACTAGACAGAGAGACTCAGCTAGCTAAAGGGGTTGTGGCAATTTTTGAAGCGTGAAAAATGGACAGAGAAATTAAAAGAGGCATGACGAGAATATTTGTATAAAAGGGGTCCAGAAAAACAATGTGTGTTTCAAAAACTGAAAACAAGAGCCTATGAGGGGTTGTTTATAGAAAATCAAGAACTGCAGGATCTTTAGAATCTTTACAGGTTGCAAGCAGAGAAGTGAAGAGAGCAGAGTGTATATAAAACAGCTTAAAAAATAGATAAAGATTAGTTTTTTAAAAAAGAAAAAGAAAATCTGACACAGCCTCGTGAAAAACTGTATTAGAAGACAAAAGGGGTCACAGAAAGATCAGAGGTACAGATTCAAAAAAAACCCTAAAAAATAAAGAAAAAAAGAGTTTGAAATTCTCATCAGGTATTCATAACACACAAACACGAATCAGAAGACAGACGCATAACAATAATATAAGAAACAGCAAATATTGGAAAATATAAAATGAAATCTATTCACCTTCTCAACTTAAAAAACAAGCTATGTATATATATAAATATATATATAAATAAAAACATCAACTACTTTTCCGTCTCTTAAAATATTTCTCGGATCACTTTCTTTCAGTAGAAAGTCTCTCTCTCTCTAACTTTCTGGAGCAACGTGTACTCAATATGCCCACTGACCATCCCGTGAATCAATTCACCTTTTTACCTTTCTTTTTCAAAACCCATTTCGAGTATAGTTTGCCTATCTCTCACACCCCACACCTCTCTCTCTCTCTCTGTATATATCTCTCTCTCTCTACACACACACACACACACAGAGGCAGAGGGAGGGGGGGAGAGAGAGAGAAAGTGCATTGAGTATAGGGTGCTTTTTATAGGTTATCTGAGTCCCAAAAGAATGAGCCAAAAAGAAAAGCTGAGACCTTCACTTTCTCTGATGGGCGAGGAAAAGATGCTTCTTCTATGATTTGTGGCTCAGTATCTCTGCCATTGATTCTGAAGAGGAAATCTTTCAGTGTGATGACTAAAAATCAAAGGGAGGCTCCCATCAGCAGATGGAGTTTAGACTATTGTAGATTTGGAATCCTCTTTGGTAAACAAGGACAATGATAGCCATTAAAAAGAGAGCAGAGGAGAGGGTAGGGGTGAGGTTTTTAAAGCCTCCATTAAATTTCCGGATTCCAGGATATCAAAACTATTTTCATGATAAAAACGGAGAGTCCTAATCTTTATTGCTTCCTGGGGATGTTGACCGTTGACAATTTTGAATTTGATAGCTCGAGAGTGATTAAATAATACATAAATAATATGATTGAGTAAATTAAAAATGTAGATTTTTAAATTTGAATGAACATCTTGACCCCTAGACTCTAAAAACTCAAAGAAGCTATCATCATACAAATGTTTGTAATTGCGTTAATAACTTTAAAATATAAAAAAAATATTATTTTAATAAATTTCTAAATAAAAAATCATTTCAAAAACAGCTTATATTATATTTCAAACCAGCAGGTGATGTTGATGGAATAAAATTCACAGGAAATTTGAAATAAATATTATTGAGCCCGATTCTCTATCCGAAACATCGGGAGGGAAATTCAAAAGTGAAAGTATGTTCTGCCGAATCGAGAGTATTGTTTTTAATGTAATGTTGTTAACCCTTCTCTTAAGAAAATGTTGTCGTTTTGTCATGAATAATTTTTTATTATTTCTTTTTGGATATAGTGCCAGAAATGAAAAACAATTGTTTACCGCTTGGATATTTCGTTACTGTTAGATTACTAGGTGTATTTTTAATAAAAAATATAATAAAATAATATTTTTTATTTTAAAAAATTATTTAAATCATCATCATATAAGAATTATCTAAAAACATCAAAAGACTTAATTTAATATAAAAATAAAAATAAAAATTTTTATTTTTTAAAATATTTTTGAAACGCATTGTCAAACATCCCATAATATAAAACATTAAATTCGGCACTATAGAGTTTGAATTTATTTACTTTTTTATTACGTAGGATACGATGATAATCGAAAAGATTAGCTGTTGGTGAAATCTACATCGATTTTGAATGCAGAAGTAATATATAATAATAACTCGGATGAATCTAGACATATGAGCTCTTAAATGTCTTTTTTGTTTAATTCAAAATTAAAATTTTCAATAATATGTGTTTAATTGTATTTGGCTTGTACTCGGAAATCCATGAAGAATTTAATTAGATTTACTATTCTATTTTCAAAACTTAAATATCTAATTTCACACTTCGATGCTTTTTTTTTCTTTTTCTTTTTTAATTATGCCCATTAGCACAACCATGTTATATTATTATAACTACTAAGTAAAATAATGTATTTACTAATAAATTACATAGCATATATTTCGAGAAAAAAATTGATACCAAAACTAAAATCCTTTTTCATTATTAGAAAAGCTAAAGTTATTTTAATTAATTTATTAATATTAATAGTGGGTGCATTTTAGTAAAAAGAAAAATATAATTATTACACCCCTAGAGAATGTGATTTTTCTTGTGTTTATTCCTTTGGTTCATGAGGATTTTAATGTCATGGTGAATATCTTATTCTTAGATGAAAATCCAAACATGATTTTCTTTAATATCTAAGATGTTTTCATATGGATCAGTCTAATCCAAGACAAAAATATTGAATACATTAGTTTTCAAGGTTTCAACCAAGTTAGATTTAAATGGTCTATCAGGGCATCAAGATGAGACCTTAATAAATCTTATTCATGTGCAAAAAAAAAAAATCAAATCCAACTTTATATTCAAAGGGAAAAAAAACAAGTCTAGACTAGAATCCTACTACATCTTGGAAACAACATGTGCAACTATCTTTTTCATTAGTTTCTAGGATTTAAGAGGTTGCATTTAAAGCTATAAATAAGTCTTGAATAAGTCATGTGATATTTTATTTCCTTCTCTTCTTCTCGTGACAAAACAAGGATTTAATATATGATTTTTATTTTATTTTGTTAGGTATAACCTAAGGCTTATTTGGATTTCATTAATACTTTATTTCTTGGTTTTGGGCTTTTAGCACAAATCTTGAATAAGTCATGTGCTATTTTATTTCCTTCACTTCTTCTCGTGATAAAACAAGGATTTAATATATGTTTTTTTATTTTATTCTATTAGGTATAGCCTAAGGCTTATTTGGATTTCATTAATATTTTATTTCTTGGTTTTGGGCTTTTTAGCATAGGATTTTGGGTTAATCTTATAAGTTAACCAAATTAGTATGCTAGAGTAGATCCATCAAGAATATATTTTAAAAAGAGTTTAAACCCCTTTAAAGCCAAGATGGGAATCTTTTGATCAATAAGAAATCAAAATATTTGTATTAATTTGTGTACGAGTGATTATTGTACTATTTAGTTTTTAAACGAAAACTGAATCTAACTTGTTAAAAATTAATTGATTTTATGTTGTCATTCGACTTTTAATAATATTGGCGCTTTAGGGTAGAGTTTAATTTTATTACATTACTATCAAAACTCTTTCAGCTTTTTAGGATTAGATTCATTTTTTAATGTTGGTTGCATAACCATGTCATCATAAGGTTTGTGTCCTATGTTTGATTGATGGAATTGGAGATTTATCTCATATCAAATACCTATTATTGTTCAAAAGAAACCTCTCACAAGTTCACCAAATTCATAACAAATTATTCATTAGAAATGGCTGATAAAACGTGCTGATTTTTCATTAACTACAAGGCAATAAAACGCTAGTGGTTGAAGTTACTTTTGAAAATATGTTTTTGCTCAGAAATATATTAAAACTATATTTTGTATTTTTTTAAAATTATTTTTAATATCAACACATCAAAATGATATAAAAATATCAAAAAAATATAATTTAAAATTAAAATTAAAATAAAAAATATATTTTTTTCAAAAATATTTTTGAAATACAGTGTCAAATACTCGATTACAATTTACTAAAATCCAGTCATAAGTGGAAAAAAAATCCTGTCACGTCGAATCCGAGGCAGGAAGAATGTCAAAATAGGTCAAGAATGTTTGGAATTTAATTATTGAAATCCAAAATGTTTTGCTATCGATAATTGATGTGCTTTATCATTATAATCTATGATTTAAAAGCTTATCAGAGTTATTTATAATTCTCTCCATAATTAAAAATTATAATTTTAATTACAGCTGTGCAAATTTCCATTCTTCTGGCACCATTCGATGACATCATTGTTGTTTTGGATGGAAGAAATCGAACAAAAACCTTAACCTTCTTGGGAATGTGGCTGTGGGCATTTTTTGAGGATGTACTTTATTGGAATATTGGATTTCTAACGGAACTAACTTATGGATGGCTTAAAATTATAATTAATGGCTAAAGAAGGTTGTTTTTTAAAATGAATTTTATTTATTAATGTATAAAATGATAGTTTTTTTTTTAAATTAAATTTTATTTTTGATATCAGTAAATGAAAATGATCTAAAAATATAAAAAAATAATTTAAAATAAAAAATAATATTTTTTTTTTCAAAAACATTTTTGAAATGCAGTGTGAAACACTCTCTAAATTTATGTGTAATATTGTGTTTTAAAAAAATTAATTATTTTTTTATTTCTAGATTTACACCTTGTTTACTATACATTTAATATATTAATATCAAAAACATTTTTTTAAAAATAAAAAAATATTATTTTAATATATTTTTAAATAAAAAATAATTTAAAAAACAACTTCATTATTTATTTGATGTTATCTTAAGCATCTTTTGCTTGGTCAAAAATTTCATCCTGGATTTACTTATTGATGGTAAGGTGTGCAAGAGGAAGTAATAGTGTAATATTAAATTCTTGGTGGTATCATGAAATTGGATTCTTGGGGGCCTAATAGGCCCAAGCTGGCCACTTGGTCAAACAGTTGATCTGACAATATTTATTTTTTAAAAACAACGGTCAAAAAACATAAAAAAATACAGGAATTCGAATTTCAAATACAAACCAATTCCAACGGTCACCTTATTACTTCCCGTCCCTGTCCTTCATTCATTCACAGCACCCCCACTTTCTCCCCTTTAAGACCGCCAACAGAGACAACGAAAGAATAATAGTATTTGCTTTCTTTTCAGAAGGTCATAGAAATGGATGGTTCTGGTAATAAGAGTCTTTCATCAACTCCTACCAAACGCCTTTCTTTCTCGAAAGGTATTTTTCTTGCCCTTTTCTTTTCTGTTCAGCGCCAAGAATTTAAGATATATGAAAAATTAAGGATTTTCTTTCTTTTTCCCGGAAACCAAACGATAATAAGGATAAACTCCGTTTTTATTATTTGTACCAAGAACGTTTTTTTTGTTGGCCACAGGTGCAGATGAGAATGAGCAGAACTATCAAGGATGGAGTTTAAATGTGCAGAACCCAAAGAAACCACTAACAACAACAGCAACGAAGCATTTTATGTCATCAACAATATCCGCAGCTTCAAAAGGTAACCCTCCAAGAAAGAAAATCTTAGCGGAAAGGAATGGATCTCTTGATACTCACCTCCAAAAGACCCCAACTTTTGGTTCGAAAACCAGTTCCAGCATTGGATTTGGTGAATATGAGGAAAATGCTCTTCTTGATCATCTGTCGTCAAGGCCTTATGACCCACTAACCATTTACATCTCTCCAAGGCCTACATTTCTCAGATATAAACCTCATCGTCTCCGGGATATCTTTCTCCGAAGAGAAAATGAGGCTAGAGAGGAGTCAAGTTCTTGTTGTGGGGGTTCTTTAGGGTCAAATAACGACATAGATGTTGAAGATGAATTATGTACTTCTTCTTTGGCTGATGGCACTCAAGAAGATGATGCGGAGAAGGAAGGGGTTGACGAAAATGAAGAGGAATTTGAGGAGGTGGAAGAGGAAAGATGCTGGAGCTTAAAAGGAGTTCTGAAATTTTTGCTTTTGTTGGTTGTTTTGGTGCTTTCTAACTCATATATTTCTTCTATGAACTCTCCTACACCTTCACCTGTTATGCAAGCTTTTGGCAATCCCAAGAATGGCTCTCACATGATTCAAGATCATGTATATGGGTTTGTGAACGATCTTGTGTCTGGAAATAGAGACTATACCTTGGTTCAAAATGGTGCTGGAATTGATGAAAAAGAGATGATGGATTTTGAAGCGGCGGGAGAAGACGAATATGATGATGAGTTGGATGAAGCTGTAGAGAAACAAAATGGAGAAAGTGAAGTTTTAAAGATTGTTGAAGCTGAAGAGAAGGAAACAATAGAAGGGTTTGCTGAAGGTGGGGAAATTGAGGCTAAGGAGATTATAGAGCATGAAGAGAAAGGTGAAATTGCGTCACAAGCTGAAGAACGTGCACTCGAAATGGTGAAAGCTGGTGATGTGTCTGATGAATGTCTGACGAATGTGATAGCAATGAATCATGAATTGCACATAATAGAAGCTACAACAATGTCTGAAAGTCCATTCATAAATGATGGGGTTGGTTCTCTGGCTATAACATCTAGCATTCCAGAGAATTTTGAAAATGAGGTTGCAAATGAGCCTGTCAAACAAGAAATGATCGATGGTGGAATCGTTAGTGGTTGGAGTACCACTAGTGATCAACCCGAATACTATCAGATTCAAAGTGATGAAGCCGAAGAAGGCCTGAAGGAGGAAGAGCTTAAGAAAGAGAAAGCTGTGGTTGTGTTCTCCACTTTGTTTTTAGTTATTGCTTGTTTGACGTCGGCTTTTCACTTTAAGAGAAAGAGAAATGCCCAAAAGAATTTTACGCCAGCTAGTTTTGAGCCTGTTGTAGTAGAGAAATGCATCTCAATGTTTGCTTCGGAAGCAAATAAGAACATGGAAAATATTTTGCCATTTACTAATTCGATGGAAGAAAACTGCAAAGGAACATACCAAAGACCAGTGCCATCTGTTGTGTTTCTTGGTGAATTTGAGGTGGGAGAGATCAGCTCTCTTAGGAGTTGCAGGATGAGAGAAAATGACGTAAAGACCCCCCCTCCCCTCTCATATGGAAGATTCACTACCGAGACCCACTCAGTTCCTGTTCATGTGCAGTCAGCTTTCTCAGAGACCACCCGGCCTCCCCTCTCATATGGAAGATTCACTACCGAGGAGACAATTTTGAAGAAACAGGTCAGTGACAACATTAGGTCTTTCTTTAATATTAATATTGCTATTTGATTTTTAGTTACATGTTTAGCTTTTTCAAATCACAAATTTGAAATAGTTGCGAAAGAACATTAACACTTTATATAACATGCAAAAAGATGCTTAAAAATCATTAATATATTGTTGTTTTAAACTCAATATGCAAAGATTTGGAAAGGTAATTACCTGTAAGTATCGACTATGACCACCAATTAAAATCATCGACAATAATTGATTACAACTGCTTTCACACATATTTGCTATTTATGTTCACACTTAAAAGTCTATTTTATCAAGCTTTTATTTTGTATATAAATAGGAAACTTAGTTAAGGTGAATTAGAGAGAGATACAGTAGAGAGTAACACTAGAGAGTAGAGGGAGAAAGTTTAACAATGTTTAAACTTGAGATTGTTGTTTTTCATTTTGTGTATAAATAGAAAACTTAGTTAAGGTGAATTAGAGAGGGATACAGTAGAGAGTAACACTAGAGAGTAGAGGGAGAAAGTTTAGCAGTGTTTAAACTTGAGATTGTTGTTGAAATACAACGATGTGTTTTATCCTCTTTGAGTGTTTTGAAGCCACCACCAATGGTCTCCCCCCTAACAACTAGTATCAGAGTCTCGTTCATAAAAAACAGAAATTTTTGAGATATATCTGGATTTTCAAGTTTGTCCAAAATAAATTTTAATCATTATACAATAAAAAGATCTTCAATATGAACTTGATGGTGCACAAATCAACTCAATTGGAGCTAAGGGTGAGCCATAGTCTCTATCACGGGAATAAACTCGTGCGTCAGCTCAGTCCCCTGCTAGACTCAACCTTTTCTCACCAATTACTCGTGTTTGCTTATAACTAATTGTTTCCCTAACCAAGAGATTTCCCCCACTTTCCCAAGTTAAAAGACAAGAGGAATACACAAGAAGAACAAATTATCAAAGTGCACAACAAGCTTTACAAGAACTCTTTCCCAACTTTTATTGATCTCGTTAACAAAGAAAACAATACACAAATCCGTATGTGTGCTATGCACAAAGATCACATGCTACACCGAGCTAAGATGCCTATCTACAGCTCTACCTCTCTACCTGCCAACAGCCAAGTCTCTTTGCCTTGGTGCAGCCTCACGCTAGACACTAAGACAAGACGAACACAGAATCTATGCGATAGAATCACTCCAAAGGAAAATTCAAGGTTAAATCTTTAAAATTGGTCAAAAGTTGCTTCTCTTTATTAATTCCTCCTTTAAATACTAATACAGCTTCCTGTTCTAATAACTAGGAAATAGAGTAGGTTCCCAACTCTAACTCGGAAATAAACTTAAAACAAAACAGGAAAATACTGAAGAAAGAAAGTAAAATTGCAACAATAGAAAAGAAGTAAAATTGCAACAGCTCCTAGCTTTGGGTCACGGCACCATGGGGTTCGTCCCCTGAAAAGTTTATTGCTCCCTGCCGGAGCTCACAAGAAAAAAATACCGTCACAGTGAAGTAGAAGAAAGAAAGTTCACAAGATGGCTGATGGGAGAGAAGTAAATAAATGAGAGATTGTTGTGGGTTTAACAAATAACCTCCACAAACTTTTTAAAATTCGAAAGCCTCCAAAGCCAAAACTGAAAACTGCAGAAGTGGAGAAAGAGCTTTCTAAAATTCCAACGCCTCCAAAGCTAAAATCGAATGCAGCAGAAGTGGAGAAAGAGAAACGAGTACTGAAAGCTGCAGAAGTGGAGAAAGAGCTTTCTAAAATTCCAACGCCTCCAAAGCTAAAATCGAATGCAGCAGAAGTGGAGAAAGAGAAACGAGTACTGAAAGCTGCAGAAGTGGAGAAAGAGCTTTCTAAAATTCCAAAGCCACGTAGATCCGTCAGGACGATTAAACCGAACCCTAAGTATGCGCAGTGAAGTCTGTGCATGGATGCAGTTGTTTTGGATTTCCTGACAATGTAGTTAGATGAGAATGAAAATGTCTTTTTTTTTTTGGTTTCTTAGTTTGATTGTTGTATTGCTAACATTGCTCAGCTGTTGACCTAAACCTGTTCTAGCATGTTGATTGCTACATCAATCCAAGTGAAAATCTGTTTTCTGCTATAATATCATAACTCTTTTTTATCATGCACCTTGTGATGCCTCTAAGAACTTTTGTAGATAATATTGTATTTAAATCTTGACTAACTTGATTTCGTTTGCTTCATTGGTTGAAATAAACTTTACTTTTAAGTCAGGATAAAAGGTTATTCTCCTCGTTACTAGAGTGCCAAGGAGACTGTGATATGGTCGTGACAAAGGAAGATATTGACAGGTAACTGAACAAGATTCTTGACAATAGACGTTCCATTCCAAGCTATGGAATAAATTTCTTTGTTAAAGTAATTAGGATGCTGTATTATGGAAGCTAAGAGTGTCTTAAGTAAAAATCCATCAAAATCATCTTTCCCCTTGCCGAAGAACTTGACAGAGTAGACTAGTTTTCCTTGCTGAAGTAATCAGCATGCTGTATTATGGAAGCTAAGAGTGTCTGAAGTAAAAATCCATCAAAACCATCTTTCCCCCTGCTGAAGAACTTGACAGGGTAGATTATTTACTTGATTGCCGGAGTATAGCCTTGTACAGCACAAAGTTAAAAATATGACTATAGCTTTGGACAAGTCCAGGAGGTGTCTTACTCTCATTAATGTTGTATATTGAAGTGTAGAGTCCTCTTGTGTTGAATGCCTAAAGAATGGGAGAATGCATTAAACTTATGCCTCTATTCGGAAGCTATTTCTTACTTGTAACCAAGTTTTGATTTCCTGACAGAATTGAAGACATGGTTCAAAACAGTGGAGAGCCATCTCCCAACAAAGCTTCCAGTATGGGAACAGGAGAAAATCGAGGTTTCCTCTCCCTTCTCTTTATTGTTTTATGCTAGAGGGATAGGTCATGTGGTAATTGACAAGGATTAAAAAAAAAAATGCTTAACCTTCCTCTGTGGTCTGCTCTGCGGCCTCGCTGATTAGGGAGACCATTGAGCATAGTGTTCTTCCATTATGTCCAGTCGACGAATAACCTATGCTATAATTGTGGCAATCTAATCAAGTTGATAATGCAACTGTGGCTTGTCTGAGTCTCGGGTGTTTAGGTTCTTAGTGTTTAGGTTTTGATGGCTTGAGGTGGAGTTGTTTGGGTCTTGGAGGGTTGGGTTTGGGTTGATTGGATTGACGAGGTTGTGGCTGGTAGGACTAGGGTGGGTCGGGTTTTGGTTGGTGGCTATGGGGTTGTTTCTGTTGTGGGTGACTGCTATAACGTACGAATTGTCACTGTGAGTAACATGCATATACGCACAACTCTGATACCAAATTGGTGTCAATTGCCTTTGGTGTAGCCTCACGCAAGACACAAAGACAAGACGAACACAAAATCTCTCTATGCGAAGGAATCTCTCCAAAGGAAAATTCAAGGTTGGATCTTTAAAATTGGTCAAAAGTTGCTTCTCTTTATTAATTCCACCTTTAAATACTAATACAGCTTCCAGTTCTAATAAATAACTAGAAAACAGAGTGGGTTCCCAACTCTGACTAGGAAATAAAGTTGAAACAAAACAGGAAAATACTGAAGAAAGAAAGTAAAGTTACAACAATAGAAAAGAAGTAAAATTGCAACAGCTCCTAGCTTTGGGTCATGACACCATGGGGTTCGTCCCCTGATCTGCATCAGAAACAATACACAAATCTGTATGTGTGCTATGCACAAAGATCGCATGCTACACCAAGCTAAGATGCCTATCTCCAGCTCTACCTCTCTACCCGCCAACAACCAAGTCTTCCTAGCCTATTTATAGACAAGCTTTGTGAGTTACATGACAACCCTCATAACCCTTATTTTTCAGGACATAATGGGGCACATTCTCCCCCATGATCTCCATGAATTTAGTGGACAGTAATCCTCTATGATCTTAAAAGCTAGTTGAACAACCCATTTCACCCCCACGTTCTGCATCCTTGTCCCCATAATTTCAAAGTCCATAATTGCCACAACCCATGTTTTGCTTGTCCACCTGGCAACCCCAATTGTTAGTCTTTGTTGCGTCAACTCTTGGGTCTCTTGCATGTCTTGGACAACCCCTTGTCCAAGTTTCAGGTCGTGCCAGGTCGAACCCTTGACTTGCACACGTTGTTGCGCGCTGCCGAATTCACATCTGTGTACAGGTTCCTAATGTTTGTATTGTCGAATTCGCATCTACACTGTCCAATGTCTAAGATATCCCCTGTTCAGTCAGCCTAGCCCCTGATGAAATTTCCTGCTTGATCTGGACAGTTCATCGTCCAGCCTATGTTTGTCAACAATCTGTGCTGGCGATTTTCCTTGATGACCCTACAACTGCACAAATCTACGCTGCCGATTTCTCCCACTATTGGCATGACTACTAGTACCCTTAGGCACTATTTTTAAACAACCTGCCGAAGTGTGCATCTCGTGGACATTTGACACTGTCACAAACCACTCCCACCAAAAAAACCTGACGTCCTCGCCGGATAGATTCGAAATATCGTTGCACTGAATCTATTTCTCGTCACAATCTATGTTTCTCCTTATGAAACCTTTGGGTTTTTCCAACATTCATCAACCATCCAATCCTCCGAATTTTATCAACTTGTTTCAAAACCAACTTGTGACACATTCTATTCTTGGCTCGTTAGTTATCCACTATTGTCAAAAACCATATACTCACAGGCATGTTTTCATGAAGTTCAAACACCAATCCCAAGCGGTCATCTCTCTTCACGAAATACATTCATGCAAAATCACTTTGAAAAACCACATGAGCTCCCATACAAACATCTAATTCTCTAACCATTCTGCATGCCACAAGTATGAAATTTAAATATTGCTTTATTTGTCCACTGTACAGCAATCCACTCTTCCTGTTGAATTCGTCTCAACCCATGCAAGTCTGTCGCTGTCCATCACTGTCGAATCCTAAGCAGTGCACTTTTGTTGGCGTATCCTCACGCCTAGAGTTCTAACCAACCATGATTTGTCCATCATCAAAGGTCGACTCCATTTTATTACCTCCCCACCAATGCAATATGCCAAACTAAATTTGTTTAGTTCGATCCTCAACAAAATTTCTCCACGGTTTGGTTGCTAAATTGTTCACCCCAAGCACTCTCATTGTCAAGGTGTGTTGAATTTCCAATTCTGCCTTGCCAAAGGCAGTTTAGCCATGCCCAAATCCATCTCGACTAGGCTGGCCCCTCGTTATTAACTCTTTTACTCAAGGCTAAGCACACATATATGATTTACGTATGGTGTTTCTCCCCCATTCTTCTCTATGAAAATAGCACCGACTTGTGCTCTTTTCAGGCAGTCCCTTGCAAAGTGTCTACCTTCACAAATAAAGAACTTAATTTTGAAACCTTTTTCTTGCCCTTGGCTTCTGACTTCCCATTTTCATCTGCCTGTCTAGGTTCTCCCCCACCAAGTCCTTTTTTTTTTCTTTTTCATCTTATACCCATCCATCAGTTTTGTTAAAATAGAAGATGCTTCAGCAGCATCATCGCTAGCATTTGCTTTATAATCTACCAATTCATCAACAGTAGCAATAACCGAACACATGTCTGAAACTTTTTGCCAACACAACTCCAATTGTGCCCATGGCTAAAGTCCTGACAAAAAAATGAACATTTCGTCCTCCTCAAACATATTATCAATATCTAGAATTAAAGAACTAAATTTCTTCACGTCCGACACATCTTGTCGTAACTTTTTCAAGTCTTCCCTCGCAATTCAGGACGTGTTATTGGGTAGAAATTGTTCTTTAAACTTACATTTCAGAGTCTCCCATGTCTCCATTTTTGCCTCCCAGCATTCAAGTCGTCTTTGGACCTTATCCGTCATCATAATTTCACATCTCCAGTGAGATATATTACTACGATGTCCACTTGCTTATCCAACCTGACCTTGGCAGCACTGAAATAGTGTTCCATATCCCACAAGAAAATCTCTAGTTATTTGGAACTTCTAGCACCCTCAAATGGTTTTGGTTCTAAAATTTTGGGCTAACATGAGTGTTTGCTATAACCTTCTTCAAGATTGCGATTGCTTCCTTCGCAACTCCTAATCTTTCATTTGTTTCTGTCATAAGACTAATGTACAAGCTTTCAGCACTTTCAATGGCTTCCCTAAACCTGTCAGTGATAGAATGTTGTCCTTTCTCCTCTGGACTTGACCCTATTAACTCTTCAAGTCGATCTAGTCTCTCTCGGATTGCCTCCATCGATCCAGGCATACGATTTCAGCCACCAGTTTCACAACCTTTGTCTACGATAGCTTTAACAAATCAGTCCTTCGATCTGTTGTCAACAGAATGATCTCGTTGTTCTGCATAGAACACAAACACGCTTTTATACCAATTGTCACGGGTAATTTTTCGCTTTGTAAATAAACCCATGCGGCAGCCAAACCCCTACTAGACTTAGCCTTTCCTCACCAATTCCTTTTGTGTTTGCCTATAACTAAGTGTTTCCCTCACCAAGAGGTTTTCCCCACTTTCCCAAGTTAAAAGATGAGCGGAATACACAAGAAGAATAAGTTATCAAAGTGCACAACAAGCTTTACAGGAACTCTCTCTCAACCTTTATTGATCTCGTAAACAAAGGAAACATTACACAAATCCATATGTGTGCTATACACAAACATCGCATGTTACACCAAGCTAAGATACCTATCACTAGCTTTACCTCTACCTGCCAACAACCAAGGCTCCTTAGTCTATTTATAGACAAGCTATGTGAGTTACATGGAAGCCCCCATGACCCCTATTTTTCAGGATATAATAGGGCATATTCTCCCCCATGATCTCCATGAACTTAGTGGATAGTAATCCTCCATGATCTCGGAAGCTAGTTGAACAACCCTTGTTCTGCCCTAACCTTTTGCATCCATGTCCCAATAATTTTGGAGTCCATAACTACCACAACACATGTTCTACTTGCACACTTGGCAACCCCAACTGCTAGTCTTTGTTGCGTCAACTCTCGGGTCTCTCGCATGTCTTAGACAACCACTCGTCCAAGTTTTAGGTCGTGCCAAGTCAAACCCCTAACTTGCACACGTTGCGCGTTGCTGAATTCGCATCTGCGTGCGGGCTGTTAATGCCTACACTGTTGAATTCACATTTGCGCTGTCGAATGTCTGCGACATCCCCTGTTCTTGTGAGCCTACCCCTTGATGATTTTTCCTACCTGGTTTGGAAAGTCCATCTTCTAGCCCATGTTTTCAACAATTTGCGCTGCCGATTTTCCTTGATGACCCTACAACTGCACAAATTCGTGTTGCCGATTTCTCCCACTACTAGCATGGCTGCCGATGACCCTACAGCTGCACAAATCTATGTTGTTAATTTCTCCCACCGCTAGCATGGCTGCCGGTACCCATAGGCACTGTTTTTGGACAACATGCCGAAGTGTACACCTCGCACACATTTGACACTGTTACACTCTCCATCTAAAAATCTAATATTATTCACCACTCTTAGTTCATGCACCTCGAGGAAGAAGATGACTTATATTCACACGTGCCATCAAGCCGAGCTAAGTTACTACACTTAGTCGCTAATGCAACAAGATAAGTCGTAAGTCGAGCCACAGAATATTCCCAGTTCGATCACAGCTTGACTGATTCACCGATGTTTTGGTCTTATTTGGAACCAAGTCAGACCGATTCCCTACTATTTTGACCATTCTAGATCCAGCTGTGGTATCCATTTTGTCAAACAAAAATGAAAGTAAGGTGATATAGTCATTTCAAGAATATAATGACTATAAAAAATGCTCAGACACTCATTTTGTAGCTGACCAAAGATAATTATGATAATTGGTGTATCCGAATAAAGGCATTTCTTGGCTTACGAGAATGCATAGAGATTATGGATTATGGATTATGGTTATGATGAACCAGAGTCTAGAGAAGTAAAGGATGCTCTACAAGAATTGCAGGACCAAGTTATAAGAAACAATAGAAAGAAAGATAACATAGTCATGACCATCATTTATGAAGATCTTGATAAAGCCACATTTGAGATCAATGCTTCTGCAGAAAATTCTAAAGATATATGGGAAGCTCTCCAACAAAAATACAAAGGTGCTAATAGAATCAAGAAAATTCATCCTCAATTTTTGTGAGGTGAGTTTAAATCCTCACAAATGAGATCCTCGAAATCTATTCTTGATTATCATATGAGAATTATGGTGATAATCAATCAGATGAAACAAAATGAAAAAACCCTCACAGATGCTCAAATTACAGAGAAAATTTTGAGATCCCTAGATCCAAAATTTTATTATGTTGTTGCCATTGAATAATTCAAAGAAGTGGATAAATTGATGGTGGATGAGCTAATGAGTTCTTTACAAGCTCATGAACAAAGATCATGATAAGAAATGGAGATAAGACAATAAAGCATTCCTTGCAATCAAAATTGTCTTTGAAGAAAGACAAATACGAGAAAATGGGGGCTCAACATATGACTATATTCCTCGAGGAAGAAATCAACAAGGAAGAGGAGGATTCCAATGACTTCAAGGAAAAAGATCTTGGAATACAAGCTTTAGAGGAAGAAGTGGTAGAAACACCACCAGAGGAGGACGAGGACAACAATCTAATTCTTAGAGAAATAGGAGACAATTACAATAACCATGGTAAGAGAATCAATGTTATAACAACAATCAATTTGGGCATTAAAGCACTGAATACCAAAAGAAAGCTCTAGTAGAGTTGCATGAACAAGCTAACTATACAGACGAAGATACCATCAATAGTGGGTCACCTGCATTATTTGTTCAACAAGGATTAGGCAAAAATAAGAAGTATATGTGGTATCTAGATTCTATTCTCGAGCTATCAATCATATGTGCGAACAATGGGATCTCTTTAATGATCTAGATTAGACCATATAATGACAGGTCGTATTAGGAGATACTTCCAAATTCCCCATTAAAATGAAAGGAACATCCTGATAAAATTAAAAAAAATAGAAATAATAGCTATTTTCTTGATGTATACTATATACTCCAGCCATCAAACATAACATGCTAAGTATAGAATAACTTCTGGAAAAAATGTATACTCTCTTCATGAAGGATTGTAATATTTCAGTCAAAGACAACAATGGGAGATTGATTGTCTTTGTTAAAATGTCTAAGAATAGAATGTTCCTACTAAACATCTAGTATGATGCAGAAAGTGTTTGAATGTCATCACCAATAATGAAGAATGACTCTGGCACCTGAGGCTTGGACATCTGAATTTTTCAAGCCTAGAGATGCTTGCAAGTAAAAATATGGTTAAAGGTATGCCTTGTATTCATCATCTAAAAGAAGAATGTGAGAGTTATGTCCTCATCAAGTACCATAGAGCTTGTTTGCCAAGAAGGTCCATTGGAAAACAAAGAAGCCACTGGAGTTAGTGCACATCGATGTGTGTGGACCAATAAAGACATAATAGGTACTTCCTCACTTTTACTAATGATCTTAGTAGAAAGACACGGATAAACTTTCTGAAGATGAAGTAAGATGTGTTAAATTGCTGTAAAGATTTTAAAGCAATTATGTAAAAACAAAGTGGTATGACATCAAATTCGTGATATCTGATCAAGTTGGAGAGTATACATCAGGTCATGGAGACACAATATTATTCTGTCTCATCACAAATAATAACCCACATAGCTTCAATAAAGCTATTAAATAGAGGAAATGGATAAGGCCATACATGTCATTGAGAGAGATATTGATCAGGTTCAAGTTCATGCTAGGCAAGACATCTCTTGATTAAGTTTAAAGGGGGAATTTTTTGGTGTAAACTCAATCTGCAAAGGTCCAAAAGGCAACCACCTGCAAGCATCAACTACGACTACCAACTAAAGCCATCAATTGTAGTTGTCAACCGTTTTCACATGCATTTACTATTTATGTTCATACTTAAAAATATATTTTATCAAGCTTTTATTTTGTGTATAAATAGGAAGCTTAATTAAGGTGAATTAGAGGGGGATACATTAGAGAGAAACACTAGAGAGTAGAGGGAGGAAGTTTAACAGTGTTTAAACTTCATATTGTTTTTAAAATAAAATAACGTGTTTTATCCTATCTGAGTGTTTTGAAGCCACCTCTAGTGGCCTCTCACAAATAGATTTTTAGTTGAATGTTTGGCTATTTCACATCACAACTTTGGAATAGTTGCGAAAGAACATTGACACTTGCACCAATATATGACATACAAAAAGGTGCTGAAAAATCATTAATGCATTGTTGGCATAGTTTGTTTACTCATTATGTTGGGGACATTATATTGTCTTTGATGCAAGGTGTTCTTCCAAATGTAGCCACCATGAATAATGATAGTTAGAAGAAAAATACTATTTCTTGTAGTATATTCAATGTCTATTAGTCCTTAACATTTTGTTTCTTTTTTTTTATTGTTTGTGTATTGAAGCGGGAAGGAGTAGATGGAGAAAACAAAAACAATGCGGTAACAACTCCAGTTAGGAGATCAAGTCGAATTCGGAACCGTAGCATCATATCTCCATGAAGCAAGCCGAATTCAAAATCATAGCATCATATCTCCATGAAGCATTTTCACTCAGTTTGTCTACCTGCTGCGTTCGAAACCACTTCCTCTGTGTTTCATCTTTTAGTTCCACTAAACTATCTTAGAAAAGTCTATTCAATGGCCCTTAACTTCAACTTACTTATTGTGTTGAGGGAACTAATTCTTGTAAGAACCGAATAATTGATTACTTATCCTTTTAAATTATTGTTTCCTCTTTTTATTGTCTATTTTTGCTTCTAATGGAACTGAAAATTTGCATTTGGGCTTTCATAGTAGATTAAAAAAAAAGAAATAAGTGCTTTTTTTTCAAACTTTTGGTGAAATATTCATTGTTGTTTTCATACTTTTTAAATTAAAAATATTGTATCTCATCATTTTTTTTTAATTTTCAAAATAAAGTTAATTTTTGTTCAATTTTTTTATATATATTTTTAAGTCCATGACTTGAGAGAGAAGAGAGAAAATTACTATATTTCAACAATAGAGAGAGAAAATCCATATTAACACCAATTTGGCCATAATAATAGTCAATCAAGTTGTTAACAAGTTCTAATTGGTCAAGAGAGTTTCACTTAGTTGTTTTTAAGTTTCTTAAAAAACCAGGTCTAAGCTTGTATATATATTTTTTTGGGATTGGCTTTGATTTTTGTAAAAAACAATATTGCCAAGGAATAACATTTTAAATCATCAAATAATAATAATCATTGGACTTATTTATTATTTCACCTAAAAAATAATATTAGAATTATTTTCACATGGAATTGTATTTACTTCAATTTACCTAACTTAGACATGCATTAGTGATGCATTAACAAGTACAAAGATTCAAATTAAAATTACTTAATTCAACAATACTCGGAAGATGTGGTATTCAAAAATTTTATAGTAATAGTAATGCACATAAAACAAAGAAAAATAATTAATCAATATATTACAAGTAAAAGCATAAAATAAAAAATAAATTTATGATCTAGATTACTATAATTTACATTGGTTTTATATATAAATAACAATTGCATCAAATTCACATATAAAATAAGTCTTGAAAATAGACCAGAGAAATCAAATTTCAAGTTAATTTAGTTACAACGCTTGAGATTCTTTAAATTGAGTTTAATTTACAGGTTTTAATAAAATATCGTATTTGAAATATTAAAAAATACATTTAAAATGAAATTCAATATCTAAAAATAATACAACATTAATAATAAAAAAGTAGTCTCTCTAAGATATTAATTTGAGGAAAAATAAATAATTAATGTGTCATATAATTATTTTTTTCAAAAAAATTGTAAGAGAGGGTTAGGTTGACATGTTGTTTTCTCCATTAACAATTAAAAAAAAATAAGGGTCAAGGTGGGGGGGGGTTGACATGTTATGTTCTCCATCAACAATTAAAGAACATAAAGCTCCAGTCGCCTGAAAATATATTGATTTATATTTAGATTAATACCATTTTTTCTTATTTTTATTTTGTTTATTTTCCTTGTTCTTACATAACAATTGTTTTTTTTTTTTGTTAATTATCTTGTATATATTTAATTTTAAAAGATATTATTTTAATTCATATATATAAATCTTATTTTAAGATTTTATATAAATAAAATTTACTTTTTTAAAAATAAAAATATTTATTTTTAAAAAATACTTCTAATATTTAACGGATAAAATAGATTCTTAATCTCATGATTGGTGTCCACCAAATAACCTCAGATTGTAAAATAAGAAAATGCATGATCTACAAATTGTAAAAAAAAAAAAAAAAAAAAAAAAAAACTTACTTTGATAAGGTTTCACTATTTCATGATCGCATGCGGAACAGAAGGCTATTTGGCCGGGGATATGAAACAGGTGAATAGTTCTTGGAATTAATGAAAAGAGTATAGGATGGATCCATACTTATGCTCATCAGCACTAGAGGAAGTCTCCATTTCTATTCTCTCAGAAAATAAAATTTCTCATCATCTACAATCTATCATATGCTCTCTCATTGCTTTATCCTTAAAAAAAATAATTGTTCTACACAGCAAGTCAAACAAACAAACTTACAAAGTACCACCGAGCATGTAGATCAGCTGACAGAGGGCTGTTCTGGCTTAACTAAGGTCTCAAGTTCAAGACCATAGGTATGCAGCGGTGTTATTTGGGAGAGCTTTGTTGCCATTAATAGTCTCACCCTGCTCGAATCCGGATTAGTCGACAGTGGCCGGACGCCGGATAATTATACCAAAAAAAAAAAAAACTTACGAAGTTATACACCGGAACTTCTTGCGCAGTGGAATTGGAGGCGGCCTAGCCCTATTTAAAAAACTGCCTCTTCTATCTGGAAAACAAAAGGATGGAATAGAACCTCTTGATGATACCTTCTTTGCTATGACGGGCTTAGGAAGTCTGTATGATTTGTGAAAATCCAAACCATTCGCGTAACTCTTCGATCCCTTCATTTTCCTTCTACAACCAGTTTCCTTCTTTGCAAGATCTTCCATGCTTGCTACCCTCGATAGAGATGTAAAAGACTGGGACTTGCCTTCATAATATTTAGATAATCCTCGCCTGCATACAGTAGATGAGCAGAAAGAGATCAGAATTCACAAAACTGTACTTTCTATTGTTTTCTCCAAACAAAAGGGCTGGAATTGATTGTGTTAGATTCTTGTTAAGATGATGAAATTTGTGCTTACTTGATGGGCAGATGGGACAGGAGCTCGGATAATTCAAACAAAGGACCGTTAGAATTTGAAGATGAACACGAAGATGCATCGTCATCCACCATATCTAACGAAGAAGCTGTCGATCCATTCGTACTACTTGGATTATCTAGGGAAGATGTGTTGCCGGTATCATCCTCACCACCGCCGCCGCCGCCGCCCAGGATCACCCATTGATCCTTATGTTTTTCGTAGCTGTCATCATTTCTTCGTGCTGTACATGGAGATTGGAGCATTTTTTCTTGACCTTCACCCATTGATGATTAGAGCTGTGAAGAAGACAAAGCGCATAAAAAGTAGTTCCCAAAACCACAGTATATATCTCAGAGATATAATGAGCTTGGAGAAATTCTGCAGAACTCACAACTTATATCCATATATGCAGCATATTACATGCATAAAATAATTACATGGATCAGGTTGGTAAGCTTTAAGAGGAATGAAACCAAAATGACAGGGGGTAGCATGAAATTTTAATGATTTTTCATGGATAATAACTCCACATGGCACAAACCCATTATTTGACCTTCGACAGTGCAGGATTGAAAAGTCATTTGGCCAGAGTTGCACAAAGAATCCATGCACTAGGTTTGTGCACTTGATCAGCAAGGCCAAGTCATGATGACACATTTTCTTATTTGCCTTATCCTTAGATTCGATATTATCTATTCATACGGCTTGGGTTTCTCGATCTTGTCTGCGATTACAAGGAAAGGATAAGCATAATAGCTGTGAAGCCATCATACGTTTTCACGAGTCACCATCCATAGCACCCAAGGCCCTACTACCAGCACTTTATTGTTTTCTTTTCTTTTCAGTAGTATTTGCTAGGGTTTCGTTGTTTGGTCGAAATTTGGATAAAAAGTTTCTACCAGGTCTATGAATTTGGATGCGAAAAGAGGCATTGTTCTGGTCTTCTTGTGGGCTTATTCAAATTATATTTTGTACACTTTGCCGGTTTCTAACAATATTTTTTTTTATTATACAGATCAACTTGCGTGTATCTCGACTGATTTTATGAGCATTAAAATTATCAATATGTAAGCTTTCAATGATCATCATATAAGCAATTACATGGTTTGAACTTGAAATCATAGAGAAAACAAATATTTTAATCTCAAGTTCTTATCATTGAATCGCATATTAGATACTTCGTCCTTTTGTTCTTATTTACATGGAGATTGATATGGTATTTCTCTTCTTTCATTTTCCTTATTCCTATTCTATACGTATCATCGCTTTTTGGCTCAATGATAATGTTTCTCTGTGATTAAGAAGAAGAAAAAAAAGCAAAGAAAAGGGATTTAACTGTTTTGCATATTAAAAACTAAAAAGAGATTGGCATTTTAATTAATGTGTAAAACATGTCTCAGCTGATGACGTTTCATTATTCATAGCACCACTCACTCGACAAATTTCCTTCCTCATTCCTTTAAAATTTATATTTATTCAAATCATGTCTCTTTTGGAGTACTTACCAAACAGGCCGTTAGTAATTGTAAAATAAGAAAATCAAAAGAACATATACCGACATTGACAGTGACACAAATTGATAACCTTTTTTCCCATGTACATTGTTCAAGAGGCACACCCTCAATTTTTATTTTTATTTTTTACATTTAGTCTTTTTTTTTGGATTTTTTTGTACATCACTCTTATGAGACATATAAAATAGAGTTGGTTAAGGATATTATATGTCTTCATGTCATGAAATTGAAAGTCTCTCATATCTAACATAAAAGATTGAGCATGAGAGAGGGCTGGTCAATTTTCAAGAACAAGGCACAGTGAACTTTCCAATTAGAAAGAAAAGAAAGCTTTCAAATATGGCCAAACATATTTATTAAAGAGAGGTCAAGAAACCCAATATTCAGAACTATCAAACCTTTCAAACTCGTCTACATTGAAGTCTAAGGCGCTAAGGTTTAGGTCAAGAATGTTCTTAGGATAAAAGATACCCAATATTCTAAGAGAGGCTTGATTTTGGTGCCAAAAAATCAACTCATGGTTCAAAACATGACCTAGAGTTAGTTTGGGACCAAGTTTGATGCATCTTAAGTTCAAGCCAATTTTAGTTTTTGGATATGGATGAGGTTAGGACTAATGTAGAGGTTCAAAATAAGACTGAGTTTAAGATATTATTGTTTAGTTTAAGGTCAAGATTAGGTACAAATGTTAGGGTTCAAGTCAAGACTAAAATTGGGTCTAAGGATTGAGTTTGCAATCTTTAAATCAAGTCGAGATCAAATATGTGTTAAGGAACTATTTCATCTAAGAACTTAAGCTGATAGGTAAGGTTCTAGAATATGATTTATATTATTCTCTGACAATATGAGATTTTAAAGTGGTGGGTCAAGGTCATATCCATAGTGAAGGGATCATGTTTAGGCACTTGAGTTTCGAGTATAAAAAGTCTAGCGTATAGTATAAATACCTTATTAAAAGTATGTGCATTTTGTGGAGATAAAAAACAAACAAGTTTTCAAGTTTTAAAAAACAGATTAAAAGAATAATAATAAAATACGGATATGATACCAGAATGGTCCCTTAATTTTTTCTTTAATTAAAAGTTATAAAATATGAATTTGAATGTTCAAACTATGTTATATAAATCTCCAGAAATTTTATTAAATTCAGGGTGGATTGAACAAAGAGAAAAGCTGAATATTTTGTGTAAAAAATTGCACCGTCAGATGAAAAAAGAATTAATAATTTATTTGATTTAAAAATCCATTTCATAGAGAAAAATGAAAGGGTCGAACCAGACGTGGAAGAGAAATGGGGATGGGAGGATAAGAGAATTGACTTTTCTACAAGTCACCTCCCAAAAAATATATAAAAAAAAAGGTGTGAATGAAGTTTGATGGGCAGTTTAGCCTCGACCACATCATCGTAAGGTAAGGCCGTACCATCCAACCTTATCCATGGCCACATGAAACCAATAATAATAATAATAATAATAATAATATAATTTGATAAGCATTATAAAAGACATGGGACCATGTTTGGTACGGTCAAGTCAATCTCTAGCACAAAAGTGTCGCGTATTTGGTAAACAATATATCATGCTTGCGGACACCCATTTATTTTATAACAATGTTTCAAAAATATTTTAAAAAATCCATTTCTCTTACATTCGAGTCCTAATATTAATAAAAATACAAGAGAGTTGTCAAAAAAGAGAGAAAACTTTCAACTAGGTCCTCCTATCTAGAAAAAAAACATTAATCTTAGTATCAACGGTTTGTAGAATTCATTGAAAGTGTTTTAACACTTTGATCATACTGTAATAAGTGCATTTAGATAATAAAAGCATATTTTGATGATTTGATTTTGCGTTACTAAGTTGAATGAAGTGTATTTTGTAGTGAGAAATTAAACTATGAAGGGTTTTTTTTAATGATTTTTAAAAAAAAAACATGTTGAATTTTTTTGTTTTGGAGTCCAAGAACTTAGTTAATGATTAGATTTTATTTAAAAACCATGATGTAAATTTTAGATAAAAAAAAAAATACTATTTTCATCAAGAATTTATTTGATAATTTATTCATTTCTTGTTCATTTTAACGCATTTTTTTTATTAATAGCATGATGTTTTTAATACAAAATCAAGATAATTAAAATATTTTTCTTATAAAAAATCTAATAATTTACATTAAGAAGAAAAAATATATTTTATGAGCTAAAACTATTTAATAAGATTCTAATAAATATTTATTCTAATTATCATCTAGTTAGATAAAAGTAATTTTAAAATTGATATATTTACTTAGTGCCTGTTTGGTGTGGTTGATATTGTTTTTGAAAGTGATTTTCTTTTATAAATGCATCAAAATAATTTATTTAAAAAAAAATTATTTTTGACATCAGCACATGAAAATGATCTAAAAATACAAATACAATATAATTTAAAATAAATATTAAAAATTAAAATTATTTTTAAAAAATAAAAAAACTTTTAAAATACAATAAGAAACAGTTCGTAAACAACGTCGTATCATGCTAACTCAGCACATTGAGTGGTGATGGCGAAGCAGATTGTAATTGACCGAGGAGCATTGAATTAACAATATGTTTCAGACAAATGTCAAACAGTAGTTCGATGACTTTCTAACTCAATTTAATCCCTTTGGAAACAATAATAATGAGGAATTAGAAAATGACTCGATTTGTAGATGTGCTCTGTTGTAGGTGGGAATCTGTTTTTAATGTAAAAAAGAAAAAAGATTGAGATTTGAGTTATTGGTCTAATTAATAATTTAAATAATATGATAAACAAATATAACATAATTAAAAAGGTTAAAAGAACTCGATGTTATTCAGTTGGATTATGAATTAACTCAATTATAAATGAAAAAAAAAAAAAAAAAACACTCTAGTTAAACCAGGTTAACTCGTAAACTTTGCCACCATTTATATTGGATAAGAATAACCTCATAGAAAAAACCACAAGAAAAAAATTCTAATATCAATTAAATCAAATTAGAACATGATAACCTCATAAAAAAAATAAAAAGCATGAAACTCAACCTCTAGCAAATGAAGTATTAAAGATAGAAATGTTTTAAATTTTTTTTTAAAAAAAGTTAAAAAAAACTCGATTCAAGCCCATTTGAGTCAAGATGAAAAATCATTGACCCACTCGTAATACCATGGTGAACGAGTTCAAAAGTAAATTGAATAATATCATGGAGCTCAATTATCAAATAGTTTAATGTTGTAGAACAAAAATTAAAAAGAAAATTAATTTTAAAATATAGTGAAAAAAAATATGAGTCAACTTGAGTTAACTTACAAACCTTGTAACCAAGGAAATCATAAAATCCTTGACTCGAGTTCAATCAAGAAATTTAATTCCCAATACATTTAATTTTGAATAAGGAAATCATTAAAAAAAACAGAGACTGCTTTAAGCATTCATTAGCCATATAAAATCATGGAGACAGTTTGCGTACATTAACAACTGCTTTAAGCCATCCAAATCAATCATAAACTTACATGAAGCCAGGCATTCATGAGCCTAGGATACCATGTATACATTAAAAAACTTTTAATTAATCCAAGCATACCATGTATAAATTAAAAAAAAAAAACAAGAAAAAGGATCTGTCCCCCAAACCATTATTTCCAGAGCAAAATCATTCCTGCCAGATGCAAGCCCAAACCAAAAAACAGCAGTCCGAAGCCAAAACATCGAAATGGGCCCTACAGGTCCTGATCGATGAGGTAATCACCGAGCCTCTCAACGATCATGTTGCACTGTCCTGGAGTCAACGGCTCATCATAGAGACCAAAAACAAGAGCTTGGGAGGTTTTCTTCACAGTGACGCCACCGGAACCCTGGATATTGAATGGTGCAACAACATTAAGATGTGAAATATGAATTTCTTATTTTTTCGAATAAAAAACGCTTTAAAAAATAATTATCTTCGGAAACCTAGAAAATCACGTCATGCTGTCTGCCTAACATGTTGTCTATCAAAGGGCAAATAAACCCCGTATCATGAAAACGATTCGTCCTTCAAAAGTTAAGGGACACCTAATTACTGGCAAGTCTTTTCAATAAACCTAATTTAAAAAAAAATAAAGCAAAAGCAAAATAAACAACCTGTCATGCACGTGTTTGTGCTCTCTAGTGCCCACAAGATGCTTGATGAAAGGGACTGGCTAAATCATGACCAAAAAGGGTCGAGAACTACAGTGATCTGATAGGTAACTGAAGGCTTTCAAAGGTAGTCAAATTGTGAAATTGAATTTCAATGTGTTTATGCATATTAGCTGTTTTTTTTTTATAAATAATATATGAAAATTTTAACATGAAACAATCTAAAAACTAATAGTACAAAAGAAAATGTAATTTGAAATACAGTTCTTATTATTATTCATGTTTAAGCAATATTCCACGACTTTAAGCATCCTAATAAAGTTGACCCCATATCCATTAAAATGACTGATTTTGATGATTAAATTACTGTTTAAGAATGTGGGAAGTTGTTTTTTAAAATAATTTTTATTTAAAAATATATTAAAATAATATTATTTTTTAAAAAAATTATTTTTAAAATGATTTAAAACACTAAATTTTTTTAATTTAAAATAAATAAAAAAAATCTTGGCAGCGACATTATATCAAATAAAGCTAAATATGGTCCAAGTATAAAACCAAAATAAAATCACAGCACTGAATTATCTATTGCATGAAGTGGAAATTAGGAATTAATGATGGAGCACCTTCTTTCCACGAATCACAGCCCCAGGCTCGCCCTGGATCACCATGTACTTTATGCCACCAAGGTGCAACCCGGTTGGGGCAAGAGATCCGGGCTCATCAAAATCTTTCATGATGGCTGAGATCTCCTCAGGCTTGAACTATAAACAACCAGCAATGAAATATTTTGGTCAATGACATACGGAGGAGGAAAAAATGACAGTAAATGCAAAAAAAATGCACGATCCAAACAACAAATCTAAACAAAAAAGAGAACAGATTTTTTTTTATATTGTTTTAATATGTTGAAATCAGAAATATATTTTAAAAATTATTAAAAAAACAATTGTTGCCGCAATACAACTGCATCCAAAGCAAAATCAGGTCCACATGAATTCTCACATCACTCAGCATTTAAATCTAACAGTGCGCTCTCGGAATCCTTAAAATCAGAGCCGGTAACAAACTAATTGCCAAATGGAATTAGCCGATTCGAAACCAAACAATTCCATAACAATATTCGTTAACAGAATAATAATAATAAGAAATCAAGCACCACATTGAATAACGAAATCAAAAAACAAAAACATTTGAAAACAAGGAAGGATCTTGTGATTAAAGAACAATAAATCAGATCCGATCAAATCCAAATTAAAAAAAGATAAGGTGATTGACGAACGAAATGGATCAAGACGAAAAAGAATTCAGAAAGGACCTCAGGGAAGGGGGTGCTCTGGGCCCACACACTGCCATCATGCCCGATAATGGCGGCCGCCGTCAGATGACTACCGTCGATTTCACACATTAGATGATCATCAACGTATGTTTGCCACGACATTTTCGAACAAATCTGTACCGTTGGTTTCTTCTCTTCTTTTTTGGGTGTTTCCTTTCGAATTTCTCTCTTATTCTTGGCTTCTATTTTGACAAAAACAATTGTTCGAAGAAGAGGTATTTATGGTGCTTTCAAACAGGAGAGAGATTATAAATAGTGGCCCCAAAATGAAGGGTATGATGAATGATGTTCTGCTTTAATAATTGATCGAATCTCCACCGTATATTTCAACATGGTTCAATGACTGTCGTTCACATTCTCCTCCTCAGTTGATTTTCTTTGCGGAATACTCACACGAGAAGATGACACGTGTGGTAGAATTATTTAATATACAGGGCAATAAGTCCGCGTGGCACCTTCTTGGTCTAGTAGAATATCCGCTGCATATAAAATAATAATAATAAAAATCTTTTTTTTTTCCCGGCATTTGAAAAATCATCTGGTTTTTTATCCATTACATAAATCGGAAAAGTATTATCATCTTCGACGCTTAGGTCTACACTTGTTCAATAAGGAATGAGTGTGTGGTAGTTGTTTTTTATTTCACTTTTTGTTATCTTTGTTTAACTCTTTCTTCCTTTTTTTTTTTTTTTTGCATGAAATGCTTGCTTTTTATAAGATCTTTTTAGGGTCTATAAGTTTATACCGTTAAACAATTTAAAATATATAAACAGAGAATTAAGAAAAGGTTAGAGCTTCATAATAATAATAATAATGTCAAATATATTCTTAGCTTAACCTAAATACAAAAAGATTATATCTAGGCTAAAGCAAGAGATTATTCTACCCTTACTGAATAACAAATAACCTAACTTATATATTATATATTCTTAACGTATACATCAACCAATTAGATTGATTTGATACAAGGTTGACGCCTCTAGCGAGTTTATTTGGTTCTTGATGCATCGGCACAATACTTTGTTTTTTAAAATGAAATAATTGTTACAAAACATTAATAATATTTGAATCCTTTATTCAAAAGCTTCATTTTAGTATTTTGGTGTATTTGATTTTAGTGTCTACATTTTTACTTGGTTATGTTCTCTTACAAGCTTCCCTCTCTTGTTTGCTCTCTTTACATGATCACTAGCCATTCATCTTCTATGATGCTTGACTTTTTTTTGTAATTATTTCCTTGTTTTTTTAATTGGATTTTTATTTGGATTTTTTATGACATCTATCCAGGCATGTCGTGGCTTTTGTTCTTTCTTGATTGTCAGTTCACCCTCTTCTCCCATGACCATCACTTTGTCTAATATTACTTTATTCTACACCCTTGGTTTTTTTTTTTTTTTTGAATTTTGGCTTTCCTATCTTTGATTGTTCCATGTTAATGCTTTTGGTATATACTTTTATGGCTTAACTTTTGTTATTATTATAATAGTTTTGATGTCCGTTGGCAATTGAAATCCTCATATATTTTTTATTGCGCTAAGATATGAAATTCGAGTCATAATAGTGTTTATAGAAAATCAATGCCAGAGTCAACGTGCCATCAATTTGACCATAAAGTTAACCAAGCTGGATGAATGGAGGCTGAGAAACCGAGCATTTAACTGATGTAATACATTGGATCAGGCAGCTTGAACGTTCGATTGCCGACACTTGTCCCCAAGAGATCACTCCATTGGTCACCCATGTTCCCGATAATTCTGTATCCTTTCTTCTCAAGCTTTGCTCTTTCACTCGACTTATAAAACACCGCTGTCTTCCCCGAGTATGATGATGCCCTGCGTGCCACCATGAGTGATTTTATCTCTTTTTTCAACAACAAAAAAACAACAATATATTTGCATCCACGTGGGATTTTTTCGAGTCATGAACTGTAAATCGTGAAAAATGCTTTCATTTATTTATATAGTTTTTTTTGTTGGAGGAAAGAGAAGATAAGTAAATAAATCCAAACTTAACAAAAGAAAGTTGTCGTTGAAAAATATTTAGATTACAAAAATAATTTATTTTTATATCAAAAGGTTTCATATGATGGAGGAGCTCTAAAAAGTTTTTATTTTCAGGTTAATTTCGGGTTTTGAGATGCTTTTTTTATTGTTTTTGAAGATTATGAATTGATTTTACAAGATTTCTAAAATGTTTTCTAGCTAATATGGATCAAACATAGATTTTACATTAAAAAACTTAATTTTTTTAGTCACACCAGTGGATGGATTGTAATATTTATAGACAATACATTTTTTTTTTTTGACAAAGACTGAAGCAGATGACGTGTCATTGATACCATTCATTTCAGGAAAAAAAAGCTTGTGTGCTTGGGCCTAGACTTGCAAGCCACGCGTGAGGCCTTTCTTTATAGTCCAAACATATGTATGGTCTACCAGGCCCATATCGTTTGTCCCATTCTTTTGTATTTTCTTAAAACTACTACTTTTTATATGTATTTTTTATATTTTTTTGTATTTGTGCTTTGATTAATACTCATTTTCTATGATTTTTTCGGGGGCTTATTTATCCTTTTTAAAATAACAATGATTTTCTAATTATATAGTGTGTTTAATTTTTTTATGATGTTGACGTGGTTCATTTATATATATATTTTTATTTTATATAGATTAAAATCATTTCCTAAAATGAAAACATTTATTTCTTACAAAATCTTTAATATGGTCAACCTTTCATGGAATATAATTTTTTAATATTTTATCAATTAATTTTAACGTGTATATTGATATCTATTACATATTAATTTTTATATATTAAATATTATACATGTGTACATTGTGTGTGTGAACTGTGAAGAGCTGCTTACTTGAGAATGAGGTCTTCCCAGATGTGGTACCCAGCAGTGTTGAGATTGTTTGACGTCACAGCTCTCTGGTCTTCAGACCGTCCCGTTAAGAACACAACCTTAACCCCAATTGACAACAATTTCCTATACAGCTTCAGAGACTCCGGCAATGCTGGGGCTTTGCCCGTGAAAACCCATTGGTTAAACGCTGTCGAATTGTAAGGCTCCGCCCTGTAATTGGTGTCCCAAAACATACCATTATTATTAATTTTAATTTTTTGAAAATTAATCATATGTTTTATTTTAGGAGCGGTAAATACTAATTAATCATTGTATCATTAGTAATTTTATATACTAATTATTAATAATTTTATATTGTTTTTGCTTCTCTCATTGTCCTAATCTCTCCTTTTTTGTTTTTGTTTTTTCCATCTTGGAGTGGACTGCTTTTTTTCTTTTGTAGGGCTATGAAAGTAATGGGGTGTTTTAACTTATACCTGTTGTTGGTGGGACCGAAGAATAGCTAAATTGAACCAAAAATCAATTCCAATAATAATAAAAAAAATGGAAGTGATATAAGAATTTTAAAACTTTATTCCTTAAAATTACTTTTTTACTTGATTATAAGATAATATAAATAAAAATATGCATAGAAGAGATCGAATTATTCTCTCTTAAAAGAAAAAAAAATCATGATGCTCAAAATATTTCTTGCTAATATGATAAAAAAAATAATAAAAATTCGAATGATATTCAATAAAAGATATAAAATAAAATAAATAAAAAATAAATCCTTTTACATTGCGCTTGTAGGGGGATAGCGTGTTATCTGCATTTCCAACCCTTATCCATTAAAAACGTGGCTGAAAATCTCACCATTCGTTTCTTCAATTTAAAAACACTCTTTATAAACTCAAAAAAATTATACTTTTTTCATAAATAAAGATATTAAATTAATTGAGGCATTATTTTCAATTCATTTAGGATGCATAAATAAAGGATGTCGTGGGTAGCGTCGTCAAATTAACAAAACATTTTGACTTTTAGTCTCTCTAAATAGGGGTCTTTATATAAATATATATAGAAAATCATTCATCATCAACCGACATTGCTAGTAGCGAACAAAAATGTACGAATCATCATAATAATAAAAATATAAGCAGAAGTATAAATAATATTATATATATATATATTTAATAAGTGAGGTTTTTTTCTATTATTAAATAAAAATAATTTCATTCTATAAAGTAAAGTTAACAAATATATTTTCTTTATTTTTTTTAAAATGTCAAATAAAAGCTTTAATTCATTTTTCAATAACCTTTAGCTAAACTTTGATGTTGTTTAATATTGCATTTCAAAAACATTTTTGAAAAGATATAATTTTTTTATTTTTAATTAAATTTTTTTGATATTTTTATATCATTTTTATATATTAATATAAAAAATATATTAAAAAAATTATTTTAATATATTTTCAAACTGAAAACACTTTAAAAACACTTTAAAAACAATCTCATCCACGTTAACACAATTACTATAATAAAAATAAAATATAAAATTACGTACCCAAATCCATGTTTGGCATAGTAGGGTAAATTTGATAGAGTGGTTTCATCAACGTCAAAGACCCATATATCCTTGCCATCTCCACCCAGCTTGAAGCTCTTAGCGTGGGTAAAAGCCTCGACAGTAATGGCAGCCGAGTCTTCCCTGTATTGTTTGCCTAGCATGTAGTGCCCTACATAATCTTCGCACTCTTCAGGAACTGTTTCCCATCCAATTATATTGTTTGTTTCAACAGCCAGTCGCCAGCTCAGGCAGGAGACGCCAGGAATGCGGTGGCCGCCGGAACCCAGCCTCGACCTAAGACGGTGAATCTGGAGGGGGGGAGAGCTCAGTGGGGAGGCTTGCGAGGTGGCGACGATCACCAGAAGAAAAAAGATGTGCAAGATCAACGACGCCATGGTGTTTTCTGCGTAATGCTCATGATCGGAGAAGAATGGTGAAGTGTTTCTTTAAATAGGATCTGGTTTGCTATTTGACCTCAGTTTGGGTTCAAATTTCCTTGGGCTGCCCTCGCTGATCATGGTGGACGAAAGAAAGATTGTTTTTCTGTGGCTGATTTTGATTTTTTTTTTCTACCCAGCATTAATTGTTGGAAAAAGCAATATAAATAAATATTATTTTCTATGGCGGATTGTGTTTTTCTCTCGACCCAGCATCAATTGTTGGAAAAAGAAATATAAATAAATATTATTTTCTAACGAGGGCAATGTTTGAGCTGTCATGCATGAATAATGCTGGTCAAATGTGGACAAAACTTTCTTGCTACGTGACAGCAGGGAATTGATTCCTCTTGCCTCGAGCTTTTTGGACCAGATTTTAAATTCTGTCTGTTTTTATCATACAACTTTGTTTTTAAAAGTATAATTTCTTATTTTTTCTTCAATTTTTTTAAATACTATTTTTGCCATCAAAATAATTTATTTACCTAATTTCATTTCTATGTTTTCTTTTTTAGATTTTACCCAATTACTTTCAAGTTTACAGCCAATCAATTGCAATTCTCCTTGCAAGATTTGTGAGAAGAAGATTGTTTTCTGTTCATGACAACAGAATTATTAAAAAAATGCAGATACAGATGGGAAATGAGATTATCAAAATCTTTGACCCCCCTTATTTAATTGATAGCCGAATGTCATGTTTGATGAGTTCCTATTTAAGCTGATAAATTAATTTAAACGTGTTTTTCGTTTGCATTTTTATATTTGCATGGCATTATTGTAACGTTAATAATGTTAGAAAATATTATAAATAATATCTTATAGCCTTACCTAACCGTTTATGTTATAGATAAGATAATTTTTTAATATGATAAAAGAGCCTTATTGACCTAACGGTCATGAGTTCGAATCTCACCATCTTCATTCTATTTAATAAAAATAAAACACAAGATAGTATATACCAACGTGCAAGTTTCAAGCCCAAAATACTTTTACTTGAAAGCAAGGTTGTCAATTCTGTTTCGGTTGATGTTTTATTTTTTTTAATTGGAATGAAATATTGCAATTTTAATAAGTTTGATCTTGTGGTAGAATATATTAACTGTATATATTGTAGAATATAGTGGACGAGGAGGCACATGATAGGAAGAGGAAGGTGTTCTTCTGGACACAGAAGTTGCCTGCCTCCTAGGCAACTGTTGATGAAGCATGAATAGCCATTATTAGGTCATGGAGAAAACCAGACGATCAAATTGGATTCTAACAACACAACCCATTACCAGATTCAGTGCGTCCTTTCCAAGAATAATAAGAATGCCGGTTGAAAAGGAGAGAAGGGAGACCAAACCAAGATCTTAGACAGAAGATCTCACTCAAGAGTTGACCTGTAAGAATGCTGCCATCACTGACACGTGGCTTTAGAAATGGAAGAGGAGGCTGCTACGCCCACTATTTTGTGCTGCGACTCGGCTGGCAAAACCATCGGCAAGAACTTCAATGGTAGACATGAAAAGGTTTCATTTTGAACGTTCTTCTGCTGTTGGAGTCTGACGAGTGGCCTCATCAGATGGACCAAAATTATTACATCTGATAAATGAAAATGAAAATAGTTGTGTGGTGCCCCTTTACATAATAATGCATGTACGAGCCAGGATGAGAGAAGAGAGGTTTTCTAAATTCAAGCCGCTTGTGATGGATGGATCATGGATGTGCTTCATCATTGCTAATCTACTGTATATGTGACTCAGAAGTTGGACTAAGAATGTCGATATGAATTAATATTTTTTATTTTAATAACTCTATCTTTTGCATTGGCGACAAATATAGCACGGAGTTAATGAAACTAATATTTTAAATAGTAATTAATTTCTTCATATCCCGTACGTACAGTTGTGCTAGATTAAATAAATAAAATAGACCAGCCGTCGAAGCAAGAACAAAGAAAGAGAAAGACAGGATCGACTCGTGAAGGAGAGGTGAGTTTTTATTTGGGATATCTAAATAACAAATCAATGCTCAATTTCCTTCACTTCCATTTGAAGTAAGATTAAGGGAGAAGAAGAAAACAAATATCCAAAACTCTAATGATCAATAATCATGAATATGAACACTCATGATCCATCCAAATTCCGAACAAGTTATTGCACAATTCTGATGGCTGTAGTTTTCGATGGATTGTATTCTCTCTATCTAGACAAGTTCCTTTACCAGATTCCTTTATTCAACAGTTGAAACAAAATGGGAAGGGCTCCAACGTGGCCAGTTGGTCCAAAGATGATGGCCGACAGGACAGCTTCTTACTTTCCTATCCGTTCGAACTTGGAGCTAACGCTTTCATAGCTGGGCACATTAAGGACTGCCACCAAAAGAACAAAAAAGTTACAATGCGATTATAGTGCAGCAGCCGAATAACTTGCTGAAAAATAGAGATTTCCTTTGTGTTACAGTTGAGAATTAGGCATTACCATCCCCATAAGATGCCATTGTTAGAGGTGACTTCAGTAGCGAGCATCCAATGGAAGTAATGTCATCCAAAGTGATTTCATCCACAACCTTCAGAAAGTGTTCCACGGGCTTCCTGAGAAGATGAGAAATAGCCATATCACCAAAATAAGGTTTAAATTCGTTTCCTGAGGCAAAATTGACAGCACATAAAAAGGGTGCAATTTTACATGGCAAAATGAACTATTCTAATTGCTGGTGCAATCTTCAAGCACAAAGTATATGTTTTATGCAAAAAAATACTATTAAGAAAAGAAAATTTTTATATACTTCTTGCCCCCCCCCCCCCACTTCAATAAGTCTTTCTTTACTGTCAATAACAAACAAAATAATCCACAGGAAATTCTGAAATCTAGTTATGTAGGGGTTAGAGGCTTTGCCCGCAACATCCCCCCAACCCCGCACTCTTCTTCCCCAAAGAAATGAGTTTCTGAAAATATGGAACACCATTTCTAAAAAGAAACCCGATGCTTTTGATTGCCAAACTGCTACAAATTTTGGGACCAATTCTTCACTCTCCAGAAGATAACTACAATGAGAGGGAACCTACTACTGTGGGCATATTCTGGAAGGCATGCTTGTTTACATCCATCCAACATCAGTACAAAATACAAGAATACAGAAATGTAGATTGAGAATAAGGGTGCATAATGCTCTTCCAATACCTTTCTCCATAAGTCAAAAACTGTCTCCCAATATCTTCGGCAACAATCATCTGTGCCAAGCATAATCATAACCATAATAAACAAAAAGAAACTACTAAACAAACCAGAACAGAGGTATTGAGAGGGTACAGGAAAGTGCAATGGCCAAGACGCCCTAGACATAGCAAACATAAAGGCCCAAAGAGAGAGAGTACCCTAGATTCAAGATTAAACAGAACTGCAGATTTTGTGGACTCTTTAGCACGGTTAAGTTGTTCCTGGGTAACTGCAACAAAAAGAAATGAGGGGGGGAGCTATATCAAGACAGCTTCAGATGCAGAAGTAGACTATCCAATACACAAAATGAGGTGCAAAGGGGAAACCTTTTCCAGGTGTAGCAATAGCAATTAATTCCGCCACTGCTACATCAACTGCTTTATGCACAAAGTTTGGTCCCTGGATTCAATGAAGAGGTCAAGCTTTGAGTAACATCGACAGCATCCATAGAATTTTTTTTTTGTAAGCTTCTGCAAAGTTATTCCCACTCAACTAATTTCTAAGCAATTAACAGACTATAAATATTGTTACCAGCATCAAAGTTAGGCATCAAAAGTATCTCAAGTAAAACAACACACAAAAGTGAGGATGCGCACAAAACTCACTTGAAGTGTTTCCAAAAAAAACAGAACAGCATGGTTCATCAGGAAAAACTTAAAAACAAAATTACATAGGCAATTGGTCTTACACAGCTAGCATAGATGCCGAACAACCCAGTTTTATTGAAGATGCTGTTGAATGCAGAGAAAGATTGGAGTTCTGGATACTTGCTCAAGACACGGAGATCTGTGTTCAAATGCATTTAAAAAGAAAACATGAACAAACATTTTGGTATAATATCCAGGAATTGGCGCAATTACTCAGAAGTCAGAGGGCTAAATGGTACAAAAGCAAGTAATTAGGCTATAGTAACAACAGAGAGGAGCAGACATGCAACTTACAAAGTCGAGAGTGCATCCCTTTTCCAGGCCCCCCTGCAGAGAATGAGCCACCTCCTCCCAGAAGCATCTGTAAAGAGTATTATGATTGTTATACACTTCATTTGTTCTACTGAAATGCAAAATTGATATGCTAAAGATAGGATGAATAAGGCGACCAAGAAATAAGAAAGACAATTCCATGCACAAAGCAAAGTCAACATGCAGAACCTGAAGAACAGTCAGCACTATAGCATCCTTCTCTTTGTGCCATCCCCCACTGGCTTCAAAAGCTAGAGCAACATGTGCCATCTGGGCTCATAAGAAGGCACACATGTAAGTACCATAGAAAGAAAATTTGGATAAATAAAATAAAAATTAATGATGAATTTACACCCCCCCAAATAAAAATAAAAAATAATCAATGGGTGCTATATAATATAGACCTGTGAAGCAGCTTGTTTGCGATAATCCCCTCCAACATACAAAGATTTTGGATCATCAGTGCGTGACACACGTGGGAGGTCAGAAAGCAGTGGCTCCGCGACAGAGATAAGCTCCTCAAATTCAATGCCGGATGCAGCAAGGACCATCCTAGGAGCTGTGTAATGCTTCTGAAATTCCACATCAGAAATCAATAAGTAGAAGAATAGATATGGAGAGAAGAGCACAAAGTTTAATGAATATAAAAAGGTGCCATAACTTATTAACAAATGTTCAGTATTCATAAAGTTCCATGGTCTTACAGCCACAAATTCCTCTAAAATGTCACCATTCAGTCTGTCTAGTGATGATTCTGGAGCCAAAAGAGGATTTGCCAACGGACCATGAAAACCAGCGGAATGGATAGCCTCCAGCAGCAAACCTTCGGGATTTTTAGAGAGCTCTGCAATTTCATCTTTCACCTTTTTCAGCTGTACAGACAAAACATTGGACTATTAATAAAATCAAGACATTTGGAGCAGACTCGTACAAGGATGAGCAAGTGTGGGCAGGTACAGATGGAGGCATCACTTATGGTTGAAAACTGACAGAGAGCAACACTCTAGTGTGGCCCACAAACATGAACTAAATGTATCAGACACAGAAACTACAGAATGTCCTAAGAAACGTCCAGTGAAATACAAAAGAAACATACAGAAAATTTGTGAAGCAGTGCAAATATAGATAAGAGTTCACAAATGCAGAAAGCATGGTGTGCTGTATTTTAGAACCTTCTGTGATGTTTAATGGAAAAAAGGCTCCTATTAAAAGTCAAGACTGCTGTAAAACAGAGCGCCCAGAAACGATTTAGAAAGAAGTATTCATCTCTTGTCACTTGCAAGTACAACTTTCTTAATACACACACACACACACAATGAGATTTAGAAATAAAAATTCGAAAGTTTGACTCACCTGCTGGGTGGAATGGCGGATGCATGCAATTCAGTGGATGATATCATGCGCATTATAGTAAAATATAATTAAGTAAATCAATATACAGTTATGGAGATGCATCATCTAGGATTGAAACACCCAAGGGCACAGATCCATCTAAACCTAAGACAATATATAAATAACAGAAAGGAACCTACTAAGGACCATTAGAGAATTATGAACAACAACATTGGCAATCACATTTTAACTAGACCAGAATGGGAAAAAAAGGCAAGATCTAAGATTATTACCTCCTCATTAACCTCCCAATCCAAGAAGACAGGATTCCTGACACAATCAATAAGCAGCTCAATCATCTCAGGAGCATATGTCTTAAGAGCATCAAAAGTGTAGCCCATCTGTTCTCTAGATGCTGAAGCTGCTACATTACCCCCGATTGCCTCAACTTCCCTAACAATGCGCAAATGACTCCTGTTTCTAGTACTCTTGAATGCCATCCTTTCAAGCAAATGGGTGGCTCCACATGAAATGGGGGTCTCATAGACAGAACCACAATCAAGATATAATCCTACTGAGGCTGCAGGATTCTAATAAACCAACCAAATAAGCATCTTACGATCAAAACAAGAAACTAATAATTATTCTTGCTTATAAAGGAAACTCGGAGTACAGTAAAATAAAGCATAGAACGATTAAAAGAAATAGGAACGTACCGATGATGCTTCTGAGACTATCATCAAACCATTTTCTAGAACTTTTGATTCAATCTTTCCTGGCTGAACGTAATCAGGCAATGAAGGTGGGAGGGCAACACCGGACAGTGGTACTTCCAAAGGAGGAAAAGAGCTAGCTTGTTCTCCAGTCAGCCAGCTAAAGAAGCCTGGTGAGGATGGCCTAGAAGCTACTGCACTTGAAGTAGCATACCGGGTGGTTCCCAAATTGCCGGCACAACCCTATTCATTAAAAAGGAAGACGTGTCAAATTTTAGTCAAATCAGCCATAGCACCTGCATTAGGTAACGAAAAGAAAGAAAATAAAAATACTAATTGTCCACTAATTACGCCACAAGCTCCCAACTGTATTTGCAGGATGCAAAGGTAATCTACTCAAGAAAACTACAAAAATATCATCCGAGCTACCTGTCACATTATCATAAAAGCTCTATCCTATAATCGACTATTTTCGCATTCATGGAAATAAAAAAGGAGTCTAATTAGGCTAAACTATACAGAAAACAGTAATCTAACTTGAAAAAACATTATGGATTCGATTTGATTAGCAAAGAATTTTAGGAAAACGTTTCCACTTCAACTATTAATCGATGTAATTAATCAATTCAAGCATTCACTTCAGCTTCATTTTTGTCCTCAAACAAACAGAGAGAGCGGGCGAGAGATATCAATCTAAGAATTTCTCGAGAACAAAAAATAAAGATGTTGCATTGGGTTTCAAAACACTGACCTTAAGAGCTCTAAGGCGTGAAATTGCAGACCTGTACATGGTTTGAAAACCTGACAATTTTTACAGTGAAACCCTAGAGGAGGTTTGTTTGTTTCAAGGTTTGTTGATCCTATGAAGGAGTCTATAATCTGTGTGTGTGAGTGTTTCTCTCCCCCGTTTTTAGTTGCCAACTCAACGTTAAGGCCCATATTTATGCTGTGAAGAAGCCCGCAATCGTATTGGCCCAAGTACAGGTCCAGATTAATCCCGTTTAGACTTTTTGAACGTAAAAATGATATAAAAATATATATAAAAATTTAATTTTAAGTAGAAAATAAAAAATAAAAAATAAAAAATAAAAAAAAATTCAATTTTTTTTTTTGAAATGTAGTGCCAAATAAAGTCTAAAAAACCAATTAGTACGATGGACGACACATGAAAAACCTTTAAATGCCTTAATTTGAATTATTTCAACAATACATTGCAAGTCAACTAAAGAAGAAGTATAAAATCATATTTTATAATAAGATCTATACATTTTAATAATAAAATGTTTAAAAAATAAGGTTCGATTCTATAAACTTCTATTTTAGAAAAAAAATAAAAACTTTATTTTTTGGCGGAAAGAAAAAGAAATTTTAACTTTGTTTTGTTGATGAAAATTTTAACAAAAACTCAATGGTCTCTTGCTTCTTTAAACTTTGCATTATCGTTGCGTTGACCCTCTCAAATTTTAGGAAGAATCCAAATACTTACAGTTATGTTCATTTATGGGGTTAATTTTTGTAAGGATAATTGTGTTTGGTACATCAAAAAAGTGGAGAAGAGTGGTTGCTAAGTAAGTAAAAACTTAGGTTATAAATGTTGCGAAGGAGGGCTACTTTTACCTATTTTTGTACACAAAATGTTATTAATTATTATTTTAATTATAGTTAAATTAAAAAAAAATACATAAAATCAAATTAAAATGCATCAGAATTAAATATTTTCATCCATTAAAAAACAATGTCCATTTTCTTACTTTAAAAAAAAAAAAAATCTTTCTTACTAAGGATATAGAGCAAACGAGGGGGTTCCAAATTCATGAGAATAGTAAAAATTTTAATATAATTATTTGACCTACAAAGTTTTTCTTTCTTTTCTGCGGTTCTCTCCATTTCGTCTCTCTTAATCTTTCTATCGCTAAGCTTATAAGCCCGGGAAGAACACACAAGTTGGGCATACAGAAGAGCAGATTTTAGAATCCATCCCTCCTCTTATGCTCTGGCTCCAAGCCAAGGAGGTTCGGAACCAGTAAAGCCTGTGGTGAACCATTTTGCATTTCTTGGATGGGCCATGTATAGAGCACCATCAAGGATTGATTCACGAGGAAACTGATCAGAGAAACACGATCATATCAAATTCATTGAACATCTTAACATGACTACAGATTTTCTTGCAAAGAAATACAGTATGTACAAGGCATTACATATCTCCACCAGCCAAAAGTGCAAAAAATGGCAGAATAAGTTCCAACTTCATTTCATCAAGCCTTGAATACAGTGTTGATGACTTCTTTTAGATTCTTGCACCCAACAATTTCCATCCCTTCGAAACCTAGATTTGCAATAGATTTCTCGGCTGATTTTGGGACTATGCACATTTTATATCCCAGTTTTGCGACAGTGAGTACTCTTTTCTCCATCCTAGGTACCTGCAATGTTGTGAAAAATAATATATACATTAAAGAAGGCACATGCAACAAGATACTCGGTAGCTCCACCAAGAAATAGTTAAAGATACAGATATTTCAACTTTCAAGGAACATGTTAAAGCTCTAAACGTAGCAAATTTCATGTAATTAACTGCATTGAGTGTTATAAAAAACACACTAACGGATGTTTTCAATAAAGTAATATTTCCGAAAGCAATTTGTGCTTTGAGTTAGAAGCATTATCTGCATGCATCATCAGCTTGGGCACAGCTTTAATAAGCAGGCTACTCAATAACTCTACATGTTTAGGCAGTGCTGGATTGCTGGCTAGTTCCAAAATGTTGATTAGGCTCTTCAAAATCATAACAATAAAATTACAACTAAGTCCACACGGAGAAGGTTTCAAACCACTGAAACTCCTTGAGTCAACTTGGCAGCAAACATAGCATTCAAAACAAAAAACAGCAATAACCTGTCTGGACCAGTTGGATCTATTTTCGGACACAAGTCTTGTAAGAGCAAAGAGGAAAAGGTGGAATCAGAAATACCAGTTGCATCCATTTTCTGAGACACGCCTTTAAGGAACCAAGGAAAAGACAAATGCAGTTATATCATATAATGCTATTTCATGTGCATGAAACTTGAAAGCTGAAAAAGGTTCTCAGAGGTTTAAACAGAAGTTTACAATCTACAGAGTATAAAAATAAAAAAACCACAATTGAATTTGACACTGCTTCTTGGTATAGTGGAAAAATGTACTTACTGAGCGAAGCTCGCCACCAAGACCAATTTCTCCGATGAATGCAATGTTATTGGGAATGGGAAATTCCAAGAAACTGAAATAAATAAATAAAAAAACACCACAGATTATTTCAACTTCTGCTTTCAATATCAACATTCAAAAGACCAAAGAATGCACAAATTAACCAAAGAGAGGAGCAATTAGAAAGAGTGCAAACTAAAGGTCACAGGTTGCACTGGCAGAATTCACACAGTATATTTGTATTTATCAGGTATGCAAGGGTAGACCCAATGCAAATCATTTCCAGTTAGGAAAATATATACATCCGTTATAAGAGCATGAAGGAAATGAGAGAACCAAACAACAGATCACACACCTGCTGCAAATTGCAGCTGCTATTGCAACATCACCAGCAGTCTCTGTCAGCTTTATCCCGCTAACAACATTCAAAAAGATGGCCTAGTTGAGAAAAAGGAAATAGAAGAAAAAACAAATGAGAATTAAACAAAAAACACTGATTTTAAACTAGATAAATTTTAAAAGGTATGCAGTTACTTGAACAAAATGAATATTTCAATCATCTCTAAAGCATGAAAAATAGAACATGGAGATCCTAGAGCTGTGTGAAGCCATTCAGTCATAAGTTCACTTGCAAAGTACAAAAGAAACATGCTATGGATGCTTAAAGTCATTAAGACGTGAGGGAAAAAAATAGGAACTCGTATGGATTTTCAACATTCATTAAATGCATCTTATTTGGTTCATTTACAGATTCCTGAGCATTTTAAAATTTCAGTACCAAGCCTTTGCAGATTTCTCCATGTTGACAGTCATTTGAATGATATTGCACAAGTTCAAATTAAAGTATTTTTGTTCATATTTCACATAATCCTGTTTAAAACGAGTTCAATGGAAATGAAAAGCAGGAAATTCAAAGACAACACTTTAGAAAGACATGTTTTATTGGATTGGCCACAATGGCAAATCCTTGGTTAGGTCATAATTGTCATTACTGTATTTTAGAAAATGACCACAAACCCAGAAAAGGAACATGAAAAATCAGCTTACATTCTCTTGGAGCATTAAACCAGCTTGCTTTATAAGAACCTAGAATCAGAGACAAGTGAAATAGTTAAAAAATAATGCTTGTAAACTTTTCAATGTGAAATATTTAATTAAAAGCTAAAATAGGTTGTCACTTCAGAGATTCAGTGCTACTTCAGCATTGGCTTTGCTTTACTTCTAGTTTGGTAGCAAAAAAGGGTGGAAAATGTGTTTATGTGGGTGTGCATGCCTTGTGAACACATGAAGATTGTAAATAACATATCTTGTTCCAATTTACATTCCTAAACATGAAAACTTGGGTAATTTCAACTTATACTCTCCAACATTTCCAGAAATCAAACAAATAATTCAAGTTTACAAAATGTTCATTTCTTCTCACCCAAGGAATTGTCCAAGCTCAGAGGCCAAACATTTGGTATTGGTAGTGATGATGCAAGTTAGTGAGTGCCGACTTCAATTTCATTTCATATCCAAAAGAAACGAGAGGGGGCCCAACACCATGGTTCTTAGTTGAAGTCACGAGATATTGTAGTTGTAAAGTTTAAAGAGCGAATGAGGTTTTTTTTTTGTAGAGTAATCATGTAATGGCCATGATGTCCATAACATAACAGTGATTCCCTCAATTGGGATATGCCAAAGCCCAAATCATATGGACCCTATAGCATAACAGGAGCGCCATAATTCAATTACATGGTGGGAATTAAGTCCAACTTCCTACGTAGTCCAATTCAGTCAGACCCCTTGCAGTGGCTGAGAACTGGGTTACCTCCAGCCATATGCGGTTCAAGTTTTAACTTTATCCTAGGTGACCTGAGGTTGTAGTGTATTCCTCGAAAGTTTTGATTTATATTTTGTTAATTAAATAATATTTTTCCAAATAGCCATTCTTGATCTCAAGGTCTTAATCTAATTCACAGTATCACATCTATGTTCTCAAGGATTACTATCTATCCAAGGGATGTTATTGTCCCGCCCCTTGAGATCATGACATTGGTTTCTAGCATGCATTACTTCTTATAAACAAATTCAAAATTATTGACAATTTTCAAAGATAAGTTCGCTGGGATAATTATATAAAAGAGAGGTGATTATGAAAATGAGTAATCACAATTTAGCCAGTACAGGCCAACCTACAAAAAGAGATGACATAAGATTATACATCTGAACAAAAAAAAGATGATAAAGGAGGAAAAAAAAAAAAAAAGGTGTATCCAACAGCAATTATGACATGCATATGAAATCTCATGATAACCTTAGATTACTTACTGATATGATCATGTCAGCTCGGCTTGATTGGATTCCATTAATGTGCCTTGAAACTGATGAACCAGAGACACACAGAGCCTGAATAAAAGTTTTAATGGACCATCAGTTGTATGCATTTGGTGAAAATAAATAATTGAACAAAACTAAAAGGAATCCTTGGTGATGCATCCACTGCATAAGTGAGAATTTTAAAAAAGTAAAAAGTATAACAGATAATTATAAAGATTACCTGAATTTCAATTAGGAAACTTCGAGATCCATCCATTATTACAGCAACAGCTAGCCCAGCTAAAAAATCTGAATCTGAGTGCTGCTCAGTTAAGAATATCTCACTTGGATTGGAAACAACTGCCAGACCCGACTGTGACATTTCAAAAACTCCAAGCTGACATCAAGGGATTATTCTAACATCAGTTCAGAAATGCAAAACTCGCATCTAAATCTTTAGAAACATCAAGGAGAAAATTCACATTTACTTTTTAAATTATTTAAATCCCTCAACAATGATTTCTAGAAAACATAAAGTTACAACTGCTTTGAGACAATGCATGTTATAGACAACATAAGTAACTGCTTGCACCAAGATGCAGTAAAGTAATCTAAAAACCATTCCAGATAATTAGAATATAAACACCAATTTGGAGTATGGAGTGCTCTACTGAAAAAGTATTGAAAATTCATTAGATAGGTAAATTACTATATGGTATAGGGTTTCTTCAGTAGAACTTATTTGAACATGAAATTTTCAAATTTTAAAATAAATATAGAAATTTAGCACAAGAAAGTTAAAAATTAGTTCTTTATTTCTTTCCAAAACAAGCAAAAGTTGGTAGGACTGCAATGCATAGAGGATGTAGGACCCAGCTCCTATGAATTGACTGCAAAATTAAAATTGCAATGTCAAAGGTTTTAGATAAATTCCAAATTGAAGGGGAAAACAGTTGAATACCAGAACGTCCACATGAAATGTATGCATACCACAAATAAGCACAAAGCTGTAGATCACTAGAATTGCACACCTCATCTGTGGATCCAAAACGATTCTTCACAGGTCGAAGCAAGCGATGAGATGAGTACTTCTCCCCCTGGTAGTTAGCATGACATATCACTAATTAGCAATCTTCACATTACAAGTAAAAAAAAACGAATGCCTTTGAATCCCACAAAAGTGATGGATTAAAGTTGCAATTGAAAACTAGCAGTTGAGTTTCTCAAAAGAGATGTTTAGCCTGAGAGGCATCCTTTAAACAAATAAAGAATGCCAAATAGGAAAGGTAAGAAAAGTAGTCTACACTCTACAATATACCTAAGTACTAGCTTTGCCAACTATCCAAAAAAGAAAATTTAAGAGGGTACCAACTTCCATATATAAGACAACATCAACAATGTGTTCCAATACACGAGGCCCTGCAATATCTCCAGCTTTATTCACATGTCCAATCTGCAAAACATTATAAAAAGAAAAGAGATGAAAAATAAAGTGACATGAGCAGAAAAGATTATTTGCATGCTGTTGAAATCAGGCTCAAAATTAGGGATGTACTAAGATATTCTTAGTAAATATTAGTAAGAAGAATCTGGCATTATATGCCAGATTAATCTTTTCTAGTTACTTATTTCCTGTTTATAGGCTACTGCCTTGTGTATATATAGAAGGATATACTATGCATGATATAGGATGAATAAAACTCTCTCAAATTCTCACACATGCAAGTTAGAGAATTGGAGTAAGCATGCCAATAATCATAGAGAAACCTACTAAATGACAGATCTATAAATCTAATAATAGACAAGGATAAGCAAAAACACGAGGAAAATAAACAATTAAATACAAGCAAAAAATCAATCTAGCCCCCTTTACCAAAGTGATGCTTAAAAGGAAACCGATTCAAAAGAAAAATGAGGAAAAGCAGAGATGAAACTTTCAAGTTGAGGACTTAAAAGACAATGGCATAAAAGACAATATTGCAACTCCTACAGTGAGAGTGAGAGACTGAGAGACAAAGGACAGAGTATTTGCTTACTTCCATCACTAATAAAGAGGTACCACTCAAAATAACAAAAGCAAAATCAACCAACCATATAATGACATGATGATCTGAAAATTCACATGCATATACCATACGCATCTATTTGATAGCAATTGGTTCCTTCCCAAATCTATCTTTTTGGTTACTTTCCATGACAAAAAAGAGATAGAAAAGACACGACAAAAAATGAAATTGAGATAGAAATGTATTTGATAATGATGAAAAGGACAAAAAGACTGTCTTTGTATCTTGTCATTGATTAGGGTCAACCCAAGTTAACCTTTCTGATCCTGACAGGGGCCTTGCCTAGACCTCTGAATCAAGTTTTAAAACTATGATAATAAACACTTTATTTTATGTTAACTCAAGTCAATTCAAGCTAATCCTCCTAACATCATTGGTGACTCGAGTCTTGTCCCGGATTGATCTCTGAATTAGGTTTTAAAACTAAATAATTATTATTTTTATTCTTACGTTGACCCAGGTCAATCCGACCCATTACTCGAACCTTAACCAGTGTCCCAGGCTTTGCCCCGAATCGCCCCTCGAGTTGGGTTTTAACAATATATTAATAATCATTTTTATTCTTACATGTTTTAGTTTGACAATTTTGGAATTGAGAACTTTTTACACATATTTTAGAAATAAAAGTCTTTGGAGACATGTCTCCTCCATTCTTTTGGAAGTACAAAAATTCACTCTAAAATTGTCCCATAAACAAATTTATTTTGATGTTTTTGTCTCTCTTCAACCAAATATATTTTTGTCTTCATTGTCTTTTTCTTTTCTTTTTTAGGATAATAACCAAACACTACTTTTGGACAGTCATGATGTATTCTCTATCATCAAGCATTACCATACCAAAGTGATTTTAAACACTTAACACAGCCTACTGAACAAACCATCCTTGTATATTAGTATTTCTCCATCATAGTCCCTAAAGGAAGTTCACTGGCAAAAGAAACCAAAATCCAGAACTCAGCAAAACTTAGGATCATAACTATTGTCTCAGCTATAACCCAGAACCTCATGCACAATATTAGTTACTCTTCTATATAGTTTCCAAATTTTTAGTTTTGATTTGATTTTTAATATTCTCTATCTTCTTGTTTGTCAGTCTAAGAAGGATCAATTTCGTATGTATACTTGAGTATTTGGTGGGATCTCCTTTATGCTTTTCAGTAGATTATAACTTCAGTAACAATAATTAAAGAGAAGAATCAATTTATCTGTGGCACCTGCAATGACAAGAAATCAACATAGAGGATAGTAACAAAGTAAATGGATTCATATTAATTCAAAACACCAAACAATAACAGTCTAGTTGATTTTTTGACACATAGTGTGAAAGCATACAGAACCTAACTTTTGGATAATCTCAAGAGTTATAATTGAACAACATATTCAAAGACATTGCACGAAATTAGATTGGTAATTTTAGGTTATTGGACAGGATTCTCACCAAAATTATTGGGATGTTAGTTGTTTTTGCAAATCGCAACAGGGCTGATGTGCATTCCTTAACCTGTCACATATCCATACAGTAACAGCAATCAGCAACTCTCTCCTGAAACCAACATATATATGTGCCCACATCAGCACACAGATATTTGCATTTTTGCTTCAGAAAGAAAATAGTATAGGAAAAGGACCCCTAAAATTACACGTAATGCTTTCTGACAACATCATTCTGATATGTTTGCATTGCTTGTGCTCAAGGAGAATGAAGATAGGTGGACAAAAGGTGCTGTCTTTCATGTGTGTGAGGCCTCTGGATTGTCAACAAGACAGCAACTTTAAGAAAAGTAGATGCATTTTGAGAGCGGAACTACATAGCAAATGAGGCCATTTACATAACTTCGGGTCAAAATACATTACTTAGCACCATGCCTTCTTGCACTGAAGCACCCCATAAGAGTTTGAGTATGTTAAGCTAAAATCTGATATTGCGCTTGGCAGTCTACAGTGCATAAAGTTCCAACCTGTGTGAGTCCTCCAGCACTTCCAGCAACTCCTTTCAGATAAACTGTTTGAATTGAATCAATAATCAGAGCACGGGGGGAGAGATGCTGAATTTTTCTAAGTATATCCTGAAAAAGGGCAAAGAAACTAATATTGAGGTTTCGTACAAAAATATCTTAGACTTGGATGATTGAGTAGAATGCTTGTTCATGATCAGCCTGAAAGATTATAATAAAATACCACCAAAATAATTACTGAAGAAAAGGGATGGTTCATATCAAAACTATTACCAACAAAGCAACTAGAGCAAGTCCAAAATTGTTCACCTCAATATCAGTACTGGAATATAAGTAAAGCTCCTCAGTTCCAATCTCCAAACGGTCTGCTCTTATTCCAATTTGCTCGACACTCTGCCCAAGGAAGATAAAAGTGAAATGGTATTTGCTTGTTGATTATATTACCAAATGTCAAAAATTATCTCAGGATAGCAGCCCAACTGTAGCCTTCCAAGAGCAAAACATGAGTTAGATAGCTTGAGTACCAATTTCAAAGCCTCCCGCACTATCCCTATCTTAGCGGTGTTGATCCTTAAGATTTCCTCATTCCAAGTTCAGAGTGAAAAATCAGGTTTTCCCTTCAAATAATTTTACTATAAAACTCATTAAAACCAAGAAAACTGGTATGACATATTTTGCACAAGAAAAAGCATAGGCCTAATCATGTTTTTGGTGAGTGGGTGTGCCATGAGGGCTATTGAGAATGCATGAAGCCAGTGAAATTTGTCTGCAGGAAACACTAACCTCTTCACCAGAGACATATACAACTGGAGCTGATCCACCAAGATCCTCACTATCAGCAATTATTCCAGCAACCTTCCAATTCCAAAGAGTGACATAGAATAGGACACTTAATAGGGGGGTTATTTTGGATGAAATGACATAAAATGAGGCATATAATAAAAAATTTGGTCACATAATAAAAATTAAAGCAACATATTCTGAAGATGTAAAAGCACACAAGATCAGAACTATCACAAGAGACTAACCTGCAATACCAGAGTGCTCTTGCCAACCCCAGGATCACCACCAACCAAAACCAAAGAACCTTCAAATGCAGAGGACATATAATCAAAGTAAACTTCAAGTCCACTTCTTACAGAAGAATGACTCGAGCATCAAAAACAGACAATTTTGAAAAGACATGACGAAAGACATAAAAGAAGTAGCTAAATAAAGAGAAACATCTGTTAGCAGGATTATATAGCAGGACTTAAAGCCTATGGATTTCAATCATGTGCTCCATTGCTCCTAAAACTTCCAGCTAATAAAATTCAGCAAGTCAAAAGGTTAGGAAACAAATTAATATTTCCAAAAGCTAGAGGCTATAACTGGTTACGTTCTAACAAAAGTGGAGTTTTTTGTAAAGAAAGTTTAGAGGGTCCAACTTTTCAATATTTCATCATAAAGTGGTTGCTCTCAAAACTTGAACTTGCTATGGTTGCAACTTGCAAGCCCATGACCCATCACCAAGCAATGGCTTCTAAGCTTTTTACCAAAACAATTATTAATTTAAAATATTATCAAGTAAATCTGATGAAACCTGGAACAAGACCACCCCCAAGCACCCTTTCAACTTCACTTCCAAAAAGTCCAGACCTGGATCACAAACAGAAAATATGAATACAGGTTCCCCAAAGCAGAGATAATTATGAACACAATCAATCAATATCATGAAACATAATAAATTCATCAATATACAATCCAAAGCAGTTGTGCGATAGAAAAATAAACTACATTTTATAAGCAAATGCCTAAAAGCTATAGAAATTCTCTGCCACTCCACAACAAAAGGAGCATGGCTGCAATCATGGAGGTTTCTGTTATGATAAATGTGGAAATTGTTTCATATATTCAATGAGGGGAAGTTGGCTGCAAGAGCTGTCCACAAATGGTGCAGAGGAGTCAACCAAACAATGCAATTTGAAAATGATAAAAACCTAGGCATGGAGGGCCCTCCAGGCAATCCAATGATGTTCTCACTTGATCATAAGAGAGTTGTTTCTCTTCATAAGAAAATCATATTCTATTGTATCCTTCATACTTAACAACAATCCCAGACCTCCATTGAATTTTTAATCACCAGATTATACGTGTAGTGTTACAGACATTACTGCATACAAAATAAAACAGTTGCGTACGAAGGCATTGGGAGTGAAAGTAACAGACAGAATAATGAAAATACCCTACAGAAAAACAAGCAATCTTAGTTTTTAGTCTCGCTTCTTGATCAAATAAACAAAAGCCACCACTCAATTGGCTGTGACCTTACATTTCCTCTAAAAAACAGACTATGTTATTTAACAGGATACACATTGGGGTTTAAAAGTTCCATTTGGTGGAATTAAATGGGTTCCATGAGTGCAACCATCACCAGCCACCATTCCACCAACAGCACTCACCACAGTCCCCACAACCATGGCCAAAGTTTCCCACTGCCCTTGCGGCCATATCACCATAGTATTCCACAATTGACATTTCAACCCCTAGATCTTTAACTTCTCACCAAAATCAACTGATATAACCCCTAGATACAAGCAGGTAGCAGGAATCGAACCTGCATCATTAGCTTAGAAGGCTAGGGGTTATAGTCCAAGTCAATTCATCCTTTTTAACATCTCTAATTCAAAACCAAACATGAGACTTTGGTTTCATTCCGCTCCTTTGTGAAATATGAAAAAAAATTCGAGCAATAAGACAGTGAGCGAAAAAAATAAAATTCATAATATCCATGTCAGCCCTTTTTTGTCTTAATGCATGGTTAATCCTATTATTTTATTACAGTAGCTACAAAGAAAAGGAAAAGAAAAGATGCATCACATATTGTAGTGGTTTTTCAGTTGCCAAAACAACAAAACAAGAAATAATCCCAAAACTGATAAGATAACACCTTACAAAGGAACACGCCAAGTCAGCAGATTCATCCCACGATTCACATCTGTCAGCCTCAAAGGACCCGACTCCCCAGGCTTCTGTGGCAGCCAAGACCTCACTGCATTCTCCGAAGCCTCAATCCCACTCACCTTTTTCCCACTCCCAGTTTTCGCCTCCAAAAACTGCTTCAACGTCCCTACTTCATTGCACGCTCGACAAGACCCCCACCATTGCCCTGATGAAAACCCACAAATTTCGCAAACCCAGCTAATTTTACTTTTCCCCTTCGTCCTAAACACCGCTCTATCCCTAGACTCCACCGCCCCATTAACTGAACTCCACTTCCTCACACCCACATATCTGTTTTCCTTCTTCAAATCCTCTATTTCATTACGATTACTCGACAATCCCATCTGGGTTTTATCTCCTTTGATTAAATTATCTCCTGCTAAACTATCCACTTCCTCATCAAAACTGGACGGCCTGAGCTCCGATTCTCCATTTTCATCACTGCTGCTGGAGCCACTCTGCGCCCTTGTCCCATCCGACGTTGGGTCGAACACACTCCAAACTAGAGGGGCATTTTTGGAGGTTACAATGGGAATGGGGTCGTTTGCAGAGGAATGGACAGCGAGGCCAGATTCTTTGGAAACGAAAGGGGAGGAGATGGGGTGGAAATGGCGGGAGAGAGAAATAGGGTTGGGTTTTAAGAGGAAAAGGTTTTTGTGAGTGTAGAATGATCTTAGTGTTTTCATGTCTGTGATTTGCATCAGGGAGGGAGAAAGTAAAAGGTCTAATTCATGGAGGAGTGAGTTAGGGTTTAAGGTTTTGAGGATGAAAATAAATAATAAAAGGAAACCCCCCAGGTTCAAAGCAGAAGGAAGGGGTTATAAATGAATGAACTCTTAAGTCTACGAAGAACACTTCCACATGGATTTTCAGTTTCAAAAATATTTTGCAAAAAAATTATTTTTATTTTATAATTTAAATTAAAAAATTTGGTGTTTTAAAATTATTTTCATATATTAATGTTAAAAATGATTTTTTTTTAAAAATATCATTTTGATATATTTCTATACGAAAAATATTTTAAAAAACAATTTTAATCATATTTTCAAATAGTCAATTTTAAATGAAAAATAACTTTTAAAAATAATCTTAATCATAAATGTATATGTTTTTTTTAAATACATGTTTAAAAAAAGACCAAAGACAATTAGACAAACTCAACAACTTCAACATCGTGTCAAATCTAGATAACTATGAAACTAATGATCTTTTTAGACTCCCTATTAAAACATAAGATTTGGTTTTTTCTTTTTATCTTGAACTTTAATATAAATTTTTAAGGTTAAAAGTACTCACCTTTCTGCATCTTGGGTACATGCTAATTAGTTATTGGGATTTTCAAGACACCCTTTATAAGGTACTAATAAGCCTTTAATTCCAATCAAAGGGGTTTTCACAAGTTATTTTTGAAAGGTCAATCCCTATCTAGTAAATTACATATCTAGAATGGATGTTGATAGAGTTGACATCATCCGCCAATATTCTAATTTAGCGTTTGAACACCTTATTGACCATTCTTAAAAGGTTGCTCTTGTATTTTTGGGCCAAAAGGCATTGCCTAATAGCAAAATGCTCCTCATTTCATGATGAAAAAAAATGTTTTCCTTATCCTCTATATGTATAAGGATTTGATGATATCCCGAGTTATCATCCAAAGATCTTAAGAATTCAAAACCAACTTTAAAATCTACCTAATCGTAAATCTTTCATAAAGGAAAACCAGCATTCAAATATGCCTTGTTTATGCTAGTATAGTTCATACATATCTTCATTTTCTAGTGTTTTTCATCATATGACCATATGAGCTTGACAATTGAATACATGACTTCATGGATGAACCCAACAATTAGCGATTTATCCATTTCTATGATTATTACTTGTTGTCTTTTCCAAGCTAGAAATCCTCTTCTTTTAATGGATGGGAAGGTAGATTGGATCAACTTGGAGTCTTTAAGTGGCTATGTCCGAGCTAAATTCTAGCATGTCCAAGGTGTTACAAACAAAGACTTTTTTTAAAATAATGTTATATTTCAACAAGAAGTTTGGTAACCACGTCGATAAAAACATTATTTTTTTCTTTTCATTTCTACCAAATTCTTGGTAGAGCTTCCTTTGTATTTGTAGCGTTTCAAGTTTTCGAATAAACATGTACACTTTAAAAAAAAAAATTCTTAGACTTATTCTAATCATCCTGAATCATAAACACTTATATCCATGATGGAAGTCATATTTCCCCCCAACATTATTTCCCTTTCTTATGTTTATATATTAAAAACAACAACAACATGACCATATATTTATTCATTCATGAAATACAAAAAATTTAGAGTAAATAAAATGGTCATTCAAGATTAAAAATTAAAGAATTTCATGAGTAAATTCCAATATATAGAAGCCAAATACATTATCTAATAATAACTCAATAAGTATGAAATGGAGGGAAATGATTATCCTAAGCTCTCATAGTTAAGGGTTTTAGAGATAACCTCGTGACCCTCATATCATGTTAATAAATCAATTATATGTCTAGATATAGATTGATTATAAACCCAAAGATATTGTGCCTTGACACCTTTCAAGTCCAGTTACACTTGGACTCAACAAATAACTAACTTCCACGGTGTTGAGTTTAACATCTCACTAGACACACAAGTGTTCGGGCTTAAAATGAAATCAAGCTCAATAAAGTGAGGTCTGGCATCTCGTGAAACCTATAAGTGATTGGGTTTAACGTGTAACTATGCCTAATAAAACTATGTTTGACATATCCTAAAATCCATAAATATTTGGGCTTTTCATGTACCTAATCCCAGTAGAGTTAAGTTTGGCATCTTGCTTGACATAAAGGCGTTTGAGCTCAGTGCATAGCCAAGCCAATAGAGTAGGTTCCTGCATCTCAATAAATCCACAAAGTGCTTGAACTTAGTGCGTAACTGAGCTCAATAGAGTTAACTTTGGTATTTTGTTAAACCCATAAGCATTTGAGCTCAACATATGACTAAGTTTTGGTGTGTAAGACCTTTACCTTATCTCTAGCCGTTTTATTCATGGGCCTTTCAAGGAAAAAGGGTTTGTGTGTAAAATATATTGATCTATTAGTATTATAGGATCAATTTTCAAGATTTTACAAAAAACATTTTTGTTAATTGATTAAATATTAAAACTCATGAGAGGATACAAAAAGAAAACCTATTAAGAGAAATTAAATGTGTGTAAAATCTCAAGAGATAAATTGAAATTAACTCTCTCCCTCTCTCTCTCTCTCTCTCTCTCTCTATATATATATATATATATATATCCATACTCCTTTTCTTATCAAATAAATAACCAAGATAAAATATTATTTATCCATAAAACATTTTCATTCATCTTGGTCTGATAAATATTGTGACCTGAGTTTAACTTGCTAAATTTGTTACCATAGTAATGACACAACCATAATAAGCTAACTTGATATGTCTAGATGTCCTTTTAATTTCTCTTCTTTCTTTTCTCTCTAGTTGGTTCTTCGTTAGACTTGGTTGGGATAAAATTTAAGATCAAATATAAAAGCTATAAAACCCCTTAAAGAGCAAATCAAAAAAACAAAAAGTTATCAAAGAATGAGAGACCAATTAAAAAAAAAAAGATATATCACAATGTCGATATACGAGGAAGTCCACCATTTTTGGATGGTGTGTGACTTGCTTCAAGATTAGATTATGACTTTTCTTAGTATCACCAGAATTGGCTTAATAGCAACTCTCTCCTATGGTAGCGCGTGCCGGGTAGGAAGCCACATGTGGCTTTTCCTCTTTTTTTTTTCTTTAATAGCTTATTTCTTTCTCGATTCTTGTGTATGCCTTACAAAAATACTATTATTATCCAAAATAGTTTATAAAAGAAGGCATAGTGTTTATTTTATAAAGTAAACTAGTAGCTGAATTGACACTAGTTGAGGAGAGTTTGAATCCCACTACTTGCATTTCACAACTCACATGTAAGTTTGTAATCAACAAAAGATCTCGAGTTAACGAGTTTTTGCCGTAGTTTAACTCTTTGAGAGTGATTGTCTATCTATAAATGAAGCAAAATGATGCTTACATAATCTCTTAAAAAATAGTGTTTGTGCCATAGGAGTTAGTTTTTTTATGTAATAATTATAATTATAATTATAATACTGTTTTGAAGCCGCTCCAATTTTTTTATTAGCACGAAAAGTCTTAGTGCCAACACATTACCAAAACACTAAAAGGCGTGGAGTTTTAACTGTAGCGCCCCTCACAGTCCACTGTGGACTCGAGCAGTGCAGGGGCGCTTTTGGCCCTCGGGTGCGCGGCGAAGAGAGGCTGGGCAGCGGGGCTAATCTCGGTTTTTCCATTTGATTTTCTTTTTTTTTTTCAAATATTCATTTGTGAACAGTGTATTGACGATTTCGTCCCCGGTAATAGGACAAAAACAGGCATCCGGTTGAGGGGCACCGGCGTAATTGCGCGCGGTCGGACCGGCCCGGTCCGCCACAACTTTTTCTTTTTTTATTATTTTCTGAAATGGCTAAATACGGTTTTAGCCCCTAATAAGACAAAAACCATGAATTGGGTGCATGGGTGGAACGGTAATTGGCCCTATTTTTCGAATTCTTTATTCGGCGTCTGTCAGGGCGTGTGGCGCACGCGCCAGGCGGTTTTCCGCCTCACGCCCTGTTCAGGTGGCGCGTGCGGCCTCCTACGGTGGGCGGAAATTGTCTACTGGAGGCCAGAACGATGCGCCGCCGCCTGTTATTCCTCCCGCGGGGGTGCGTGTAGCCACCAAATGTCCGTTGACGCGGCGGAGGCCGGTTGAAGCCAGCGGCCACGTTTCTCTCTCTCCTGCACGTCAATGTGCAGGAAAGTCCCCCATATATTTTGACTTTGCACTTCGGTCCCTCGACTTTTAATTTCATTTTTGGTCCTCATTTCTGTTATATAAGTTTTGATTTTGTTTGATTGGGTCCTCCGATTTGAATTGATTGAATGTCAAAGTTTTACTTCGGTCCTTCTACTTTCAATTTCCGGATTGACTGTATGTCAGTCAATCAATTCGGTACAAAAGTTACGATTTTTGCAATTTTGTCCTCCGATTTCAATTGAGAATAAATGTAATTTGCATTTCAGCCCTTTGACTTTTAATTTTTTAATTTCAGCCCTTTATATTTGATTTTCATTTAAGTCCTTATACTTTTATTTTTTTATATTTCTAGAATAATCCCTACTTTTGTCCATGTTTATATAAAAGTGTATTTAACACAATAATAATAATAATGATAATAATAATAATAATAGTAATAGTAATAGTAATAATAATAATAGTAATAGTAATAGTAATAGTAATAGTAATACTAATAATAGTAATAATAATAATAATAATAATAATAATAATAATAATAATAATAATAATAATAATAATAATAATAATAATAATAATAATGACTTAATTATTTTGTGTTCTTACTCTTCTGTGTTTTTTTTCTTTCTCCCGATAATTTGATAATATTTTTTTTTTCCGGTTATAGCACTAATAATTGTTTTTGTTTTTTTTTATCTTTTGTTAAAATTTCTTGCATGTTTTTAGTCTTTCGTTGTTTTTTTCCTTTCATTATTAACATAATAATAATAATATTAATAATAATAATAATAATAATAATAATATTTAAATTGTTTTGCGTGCTTGCTCTTTCTTTAATGTTCTTTTTCCCTCCGGATAATTTCATAATTTTTTTTTACAGTAATAGCAATAATAGGTTTTTTTTTTTTTTAATCTTTTGTTAAAGTTTATAAGATGTTTTGAGGCTTTCATTTATTTTTGTTTCTTTCATTATTAACATAATAATAATAATTATAATAATAATAATAATAATAGTGATTATTATTAATATTATAATAATAGTGATTATGTATTCTATTATTATAATAATAGTGATTATTTATTCTTTCATAATAATAATAATAATAATAATAATAATAATAATTTTTTAATTGGTTTTTCTTGCTTGCTGTTTTGTTCATGCTTTTTATTTTTTTCCCTCGGTATAATTTAATAATTTTTGTTGTTTTTATTCTAGCGGCAATAATAATTTTAAATGTTAAGACTCCGATGTTGCTATTTCCCTATTTTTACTCTGTCTATTAATTGATTTTTTGAATTTTATTATCTGCACAATAATGATTTCAGTAATTTATTTTTTTTCTTATTCAAATATGTTGCTCTTTTTTTTAATGTTAGTGCGCGCCCTTTTGTGATCGTTTATGACGCAATACCTATATTCTAAAAAATATAATCTATGCTTACGTGACAAACTCAACTCAAAATTTTAAATATTTTATCTTTTAATCTATAATTTTTATTTACTTATATCATATAAATTTATCGTTGTACATTTAATTATGTTAAATTATATACAAAAAAATACCCGCAGCAACGCGCGGGCAATTATCTAGTGTAGATGTTAAGTTGTGTTACGAGATAAATTAGGTGGGTAGAAATTTAGCTATAAGGTTTTGAAGTTTGAGTGGTTGAGATGTGTTTTGATGGGGTGGTGTTTGACGTGTCAATCTCCGGGCCATCCATTTGACCAACCAAAGCTACGATGCATTTTCTCTGGCGGGTCACAATAAAGCTGTTTTTTTTTTTTTTTTTGATAAATTGTGGCCCATGTTAATGTCACAGTCCACATTTATTTTAGTGCTTCCAGATGTCGGCTTCATGGACCTTGTTGACTAGTCTATGGTCATCAGGTTCGCTGCAACTTGATTATTTATTAGAATATTAATGCTTTGTTTCTCACTATATTCGAAAGTATTTAAAAATAAAAATAAAATATTTTTAGATTATTTTTATGTGTTTATATCAAAAATAATTTTAAAAAAATAAAAAAAATATTATTTTAATGTATTTACAAATAAAAATTATTTTAAACACAACCTTAATCACACTTTCATACAATCATTTAAATTATTTTTTAATACTTTTGAAAAGTACTCATTAAAAAAATATATCTTGAATATCCCGATTTAAGTGTAAACACTATTGGATAGTGATTGTAACTTCAAGATAACTAGGGTTATTATTATTATTATTATTATCATGAGTTTGAACATGACTGGTGGCTTTCTGTGCTCTATTATTTGATTCTTACATTACTTTCAAGAATGTTGCATGCAAAGTCACTACATCGTTATACATTCATCTGTTACACATTACAAAATAAATTATTGATTGATAGGTATGATTTCTTGCTTTGCAAGTTGAAACCACGCACCACGCAATTTACCACATTAAATATTATTTTTGAAAAATTAAATTTTTATTTTATTTTTTACTCTAAATTATTTTTTTGATTTTTATATTATTTTAATATATTTTTGAATAAAAATATTTTAAAAAATAATCTTAATTACATTATCAAACAAACCTAAAAAAAATATAAATACGCCCTTCAAATACTATTGTCTTATTCTATAAACAAATGAATTTCTAGTTGACTTTGCTAATTGAAAAAATAGTTTAAATTTTAGAAATTACAAGGGAGATTTAATTGGAAAAATCTTTATGTTGAGACTAAAATAAAAGCTAGGAGGCACATTATTACACAAACTAATAATACAAGATCCATCACGATATATGTCATATAAAAAAAAAATTCAAGTACTTAAATTTTTATTTAAAAATAAAAATAAAAATTATGACATATTAGATCGACCCCGGTCAACCATAGATAACCTATGAAACTTGTGATTCGAGCTAGTAGAACATAATAACTCTATGAACCTATACCAAAAATAATAATTGGGATGGACAATAATGTTGAACTAAATATTGAAGGTAAAAAAATATGCTAAATCTAAAAACAGGACAAAAAAAAATGCTACTCAAAGTAAACATAAATTGGTTGTCATTGCTACATCACTTTGCACATTTTGTTTTTTAACTAAATGTAAAAAAAAAATATTTCAAGGCAACACAAGTGTTTTGAAAAAAGTTAAAAAAAAAATCCAAGCACAAGTAATTGAGCCACTTTGGTTTTATAATAATTATTTAATTCAATAGCATGAGAAAAAAAGGCAACCCTAATTTAATAATATAAAAAACAAAACCAAGCCGAGTGAATCTTTAAATCATGAGTTAATCTTCTAAATTAAAAGCTTGCGAAATCTTTAATTTGAGTTCAATCAATTTTCCTATTTGATTGAAAGGTGAGTTAGAAAGAAAAAATAAATTTAGCGAAAGGACCTAGAAAAAACAATAACAATTCCAAAAGAGTGAAGAAAAAAAATAAACAATTTATTTTCAAGGATACCGCACGCGCTTAACTTTTTTTTTTTTTTTTTTTTTTTTTTATGTTTTTAGGTAAATATCAAAATGCTATTGAGCTAACTTAATAATACACAAAAATCATTATAGAAAACACCAAAAAACTTTAAATCTAGTTTTTTTTTTATACTTTCAAGGGTATTATAGTTGAACTTTGCATTTTGTTTGTTTTTTATTTTTTCTATTTGATCAAATATCAAAATACCCTTGAAATGGATTATAATAAATCATGAAAAATACCTCTTGATATTATGTTTAAATCTTTTCTTTAAAGAGTATTTTGATTGTTTCACTTTAAAAATAATATGAAAACTTATTTATTCCATATATTATTATTATTATAGTAAAGAGTGTAAATGAGTGAAGCTCGTAGTTTTAGCTTTGTTTATATGTTCTTTAGAAGAAAAGCACCACCGTTTTTCTACGGAGTTTAATTATTGAGGAAAACAAATATTCTTTTTGATATGCCGTTAAACAGAGAACGAGACAAGACAGAAACCCCACAAGCTATGCATTTTTATTATTAATAAAACAAATACGTACAATCATTAGAAAACTAATAGTGTACAGAATTATATGTTTTTTCGACAAGATTGATTTTTTCTGCCCTGACGGGTAAATCTAGAGAAAAAACAAAAATAGAAATATATTTTTTAGTTTTCTACTCTAATTTTGCAGAGCTAAATAGAAAGCTAAAATATTTTATATATCTATTAAAAATATTACAATTAACTGTTTAAAAAATCATTTATATATATATATATATATATATATATATATATATATATATGTGTGTGTGTGTGTGTGTGTGTGTTTTAAATTTAAAGTATTAGTATTAAATATACTAAAGTATAAATAAGTTATTAAAATTATTTTTTATTAAGAAACATATAAAAAATTATATTTATATTAATAAAAAACGATATCATTAATTTGGCTTTCCAAATAGAGCTTGCCACTGAAGATTCAATGCCCTTACAATCCCTCTCTTTAATAATTTAGTCTTCTTTCTCTCTTTCAAAAATATATATAAATGAATTTCGCAGTTGGGTTTTTCTCAAAACAACTTTGTTTTTTTAATTTTAATTTTTTAAATTTGCAGAGGCTTGTTTTGATCTCGGTTTCTATTTCTGGGTATGCACCATGTCTTCTCGACATGAGCTTCTCCCCCATAACTCTTATTTTTGATCTCGTTAAACCTTTCTGGTTTCTAGCTCGAATCTAACAGAACGAGCATGGCTGATCATAAAGACGTTGCTTTTTCGGCAAAGTCCGTTCATGTAAATATGAGGCTGGCTAACGTCGTTTGTTTTGGCTATGTAGACGGAGGATGATGAAGAAGACGACCTATGAATTATGATATTTCTCTCTATTTCTCATGTGGATTCATAAGCTGACTTGTATCATGGTAAAAGATAAAAGAGATATAAGGCCTGTTTTAGTCAAATTTGGGGTGGCTTTAGCACTTTCTTTTGCTGGATTTCTCCTTGCACGCTTGAAAATCAACAGGAATAAATCTTCCCAGCTCCCTCTCTCCCCAAGCTCTTCAGGTTTGATCTCGTTATCCACTGATTGGTCTTTCTTTGTTTGTCCGAGTTTTGATAATTCTGTATATCTTCATTGTTCTTAGATCATGGTAGTGAGGCTGACGTCGGAGGGGAAAGAACTTGGAGCGGAGACGATCTTCAAGTGAAGAATAGAACATCGAGTTCCGGCAGTGTCGCTTCAATTTCAGCAGAAAGATGTGTAAGTTTCGTTCATAAATTTTGACAGTACACCGGAATAAAGTATTCAACTCGTTTAATATGGTGTCTAAATCCTACCCTTTGCTACTTTTATTTTTCTGCAGAATGATGTTTGCATGTGAAATCTGTCACTCTGGATTATTTCATAGAGTAACCTATACTCCATTTGTCACGAGTTATTTTAGAAATCTAATTTCTCTTACCGGTTTGTTTGAATCTTTGAAAAGTAATTTCATGGTTTCTGCTCCTTAGGACGACCAAGGCGTGCCGATTGTTCCTGCTGATAATTCTAAGGTTTTGTCTCCAAGCAGTAGACACGGGGGGGATAAAGATGGGAATCTCTCGACTGAATTCAATGATTCTGTGAAGGAAACAATCAGACCAGATGTGGAAAATCCAAGATCCATCAAAGGGGTGGAAGAGGTTGATTATGAACAGGAGATCAGGCATCTGAAGAACATGGTTAGAATGCTTCGAGAGAGGGAAAGAAACCTCGAGGTTCAAATGCTTGAGTTTTATGGCCTGAAAGAGCAAGAAGCAGCTGTGATGGAGTTGCAAAACCGGTTGAAAATAAGCATCACGGAGGCTAAGTTGCTTTCTCTGAAAATCGAGTCCTTGCGGGCTGAAAACAGAAGATTGCAAGCTCAGGTGGTGGATCATGCGAAAGTTGTTGCCGAGCTTGATTCAGCCAGGTCAAAAATCAAACTGTTGAAGAAAAAACTGAGGTCTGAAGCAGAGCAGAACAAAGAACAGATATTGTCCCTTAAAACGAGAGTTTCTAGGTTGCAAGAGGAGGAACTCAAGTCTGCTGCCACTGATTCAGATATTAAAATGAAGTTTCAAAGGCTGAAGGGTTTGGAGATTGATGCAGAAGAGTTGAGGAAATCTAACTCAAAAATGCATCTAGAAAACCCTGAATTGCTTTCTCAACTGGAGTCCACCCAAATCCTTGCTAATTCCCTTCTGGAAGATCCAGAGGTAATCAATAATTAGTTCATTCTTGATAAATCATGCTTCATGTTAGAGAATAATATAAACTATATTCTGTGACTTTGCTTAAAAACTAGCTTTTAGGCGAAATGGTTTCCTGACATGGTATCAGAGCCTTGTTGACCCAGCGGTCGCGAGTTCGAATCTCACAACTCCATTTTATTTGATAAAAAATCAAGCACAAGGTAGTATGGGTATGTGCAAGTTTCAAGCCCAAAGGGCTTTCACTTGAGGGTATGTGTTAGAGAATAATATAAATCATATTCTGTGACTTCACTTAAAAGCTTGAGCTTCTAGGCGAGATGGTTCCTTGATACGTCATTCCTCAGTTATATCCAGTATCACGTGATTCATTTTGTAGCTTCATTTTGTTGCAGAAAGAAACATTAAGGAAGCAGGGAGATCGGTTAAGGCAGGAAAATTCTGACTTGGCAAAGCAAGTTGAGGAGCTCCAAGCGGACCGGTGTAGTGATGTTGAAGAACTAGTCTATCTTCGATGGGTAAATGCTTGCTTGCGATATGAACTGCGCAATTTTCAGCCCCCTGATGGTAAAACTGTCGCAAGAGACCTTAGCAAGTCTCTGAGCTTTGAGTCCGAGATGAAAGCAAAACAGCTCATACTTGAATATGGAAATATCCATGGCGGAGAAGGGATCAACATAATGGAGTTTGAGCCTGATCACTGGTCATCCTCCCAGGCCTCCTGTACCACAGACGCAGGAGAACTTGATGATTCTCTATCATCTAAACCGAGCCACTCAGGAAAAACCAGAGTTTTCCACAAGCTCAGGAAAATTTTACTGGGAAAGGAGACTCAAAATCAGAGTCATGGATCATCAGGTGAAAGAAATGGAGTTGCAGGAGATTCTGGTTCTCCAAAAACAGCAGACGTCTCGAGTGATTTGCAATCTACTGGAGGACGAACTCCATCATTCTATTCATCTCGGCACTCGCTTAGACATTCCATGGATATCCAAAGATTCAGCAGGAGCCTGGAGAACAGTCGGAGATTTAGCGAGGTAGGATCTTCTCACGGGTTTTCATCAGGTAGAGCTAGCGATTTGTCATCTGTCAGTTCACTGGATCAAGACTTGCATTCTATTGGGAAATCCGAGCTGGGAAAATTTGCTGATGGTTTGAAGGACTCGGGGAGAAGAGCAGGAAATGGCAGTAGGATGGACAAGTTGCACAGAAAATCAGTATCATTCGGCTCATTTGATGCTTTCCGTTGCTCCTCCTCGAAATAATCCCACCTCATAATCTTTCCATATACTCTCGAAACCTTTAGCGAAGGATATATATATATATATATGTGCACTACTCAGTGTAGCTTCACCATGTTATTTACTAATGACAGCACAGAAACTAGTTTTTGTAGTTTTATATGCGATAAATGTAAAGAGTTGCCATATTAATCTTTGTCAAGAAACTATCTTATTTAAAAAGCTGTTAGGTGATGTCTTATAATATGATTTATATTATTCTCTAATACATTCTTTCAAGTGAAAACTTTTTAGACTTAAAATTTGCACATAGACCTATACTATCTCATGCTTAATTTTTATCAAATAAAATGAGGATGGTAAGTTTCGAACTCGTAACCGTTGGGTCAACAAGGTTCTGATACCTTGTCAAGAAATCATCTCATCTAAAAATTCAAACTGTTAGATGAGATCATTTATGTTATTCTTTAACAATCTTAAACTATATTTCCAAACAGTCCGTAAAACAAGCAAAACTGTATGAGAATCTTTTGATGCTTTTCCAGTTCAACTCCCTCTTTGGAGATTACTTGCAATATTATTGGGATCAAGAGTTGTTGAAGTCTGAGTAACATCGGCACCTTAATTTTCACGAAGCTCCCCACTAAAAAAACCACCTTGGTTAAGAAGATAGAGTTAGCTTTCTTTAGACACAAAAATTACTGAGTTTGTGGGTGGTTTCACAAACCCAAAACCAGACGGATACCTTTGCAGCCGGCGAAGGAAAACAATGACGCTGGAGACTTGCGACTGTTTGGTAAAGTATTTTTTATTTAAAAATATATTATAATAATATTTTTTTATTTTTAATATTATCGATGAATATTATTTAAAAATAGTATTTTCTTAATTCAAAATAAAGATAAAAATAAAATATTAATTTGTTTCATAAACAATTGTAAAACACCGACAACACTCTGTTGTAAGCGGCGTTATTTATTGAAGGAGTTAAATAATCTTTATGAAACCGGTAAGGTGGTATGGTATATCTATGTTCCCAAAGCCCCACACGTGTCAGTACTCTTAGCTTCGTCCCTGATATAAATGCGGTGGGGTCCCTTCAAGCATGTGTGGGGGTACGGGGTGTAATGCTCTTGCCGGGTATGTAGTCAACCCAATTTCCTACCTATCTTTTTTTTTTTTTTAAAAAACCATTTTTACAAAAAAAAAAAAACGAACTGTAATTTTTTATTCGAGATAAAATTGCACTAGAATGTTGTAAATTTGACCTGCTTGAGTTTTTTCTTTATTTTTCTGGCTATATTCTGTTCTTTTGTTATGTTTTAAGGTATTTTATTTGAATTCTAAAGTCATGCAATGAAGGAATTTAAATATCATGGTGGATTTAATTTAGGTACTTTTATAAATAAAATAATTTTTTACCATGTTGAATTTAATTTAGTTACATATATTTTATATGAGGTAACATTAAATTTCTATGATGTTATTTTAATTATTTGGATAAGGAATGAGTTCCATATGTAATTGCATTTCAGAGAAAAAAATTACTTGAATTTACATGTGTGAATGTGAAAAGTTTCGGGATGTTACACTTACAGAATTGCATCATTTAAGCTGTGATTGATAGGAAGATGATACAAAAAAAGGTGATGCCTATTTTATTTTTTAGATTCGAGGAAATCCTACTCTTTGAAAAATATATTTTATGAGTTCAGGTGAGCGAGTGAAATCTTAGCCGTCCCAGATTCTTACAAGAGATACACGTCCTGACTCAACTCGAGACTTAATATGTAAATCTCAAGTTTTTTATCATCAAACGACGCGCTTTGAAAACATGATGCCTATCTTGCTTATATGATGGATACAAAGAAAGAGAATGATAAGTTAGATGAATCTTTCAACAATGAGATGATTTTCTGATATGTTTCATGAAGAATTACCAAGATTATCCCTGAAAATAAAAGTGGAGGTTTTCATTGATGTGCTGCCTGGTATGACTCCTTTAGCTTAATCGGCTCAAAGGATGACATCACTAGAATTGGTTGAATAGAAGATTCAACTACAAGATTTATTAGATAAGGGATTTATACATCCAAATAATTCATATCATGGAGCTCTAATGATGCTTATGAAAAAAAAGATGACCCTTAAGATTTGTATTGACTATAATAGGCAACTAAATAGGGTAACGATGAAAAATAAATTTCTATTTCCACAAATAAATGATTTTTTTTTATCAACCCAGGGGGTTAGAGTGTTTTCAAAAATAGATTTGAGATCGAGATATTATTAATTAAAAATTAAAGAGCAAAATATACTAAAAACTGCATTTAAGATTTAATATGGAGATTACGAGTTCCTGGTAATACCATTTGGAATGACAAATGAAACTACAATGTTCATATGAGTGTTTTAAAAAATAGATTTGAGATCGAGATATTATTAATTAAAAATTAAAGAGCAAGATATGCTAAAAACTGTATTTAAGATATAATATGGAGATTATGAGTTCCTGGTAATACCATTTGGATTGACAAATGAAACTACAATGTTCATATGAACAAAGGTTTCTTGTAATATTTGGATAAATTGGAGGTATTATTTATAGATGATATTTTAATGTTTTCATGCTTATATTTGAAATGCGAACAACATTGGAAGCAAGTGTTTTAACCTTATAAAGAACATCGACTACTATATGCCAAGCTGAGTGAATTTAAATATGAATTTTGGCTCCAAGAAGTTATTTTTCTAGAGCATGCCATATATACCGAATGAATATTGATGGATCCTAAGAATGTCAAGGCAATGTTGATGAAATTGCAACTTTATTTTAGCTCTATTACTTCATTGGCTCAAGTTGATTTCTCCTTGCTTTCCCTAAGGTCTCTTTATGGAGACCTGGGCATTTATACTTTCCTGGAAAATGAAGCTCTTAATTGCCACAGCTACCAAAATTTCAGAGAAATCATGTGTTTCTGCATTGCCTAGTCCCCATCTATACAACTTTTTTTTTTTAATTATCAAACTAGCATCAGCATGTGAGTTGACTAATTGTTTAACAACCAGAATTAACTCCTGCACATGCAACTCCCTATTCAGTACCTGCATCCTCATTTATCATCCCAGCTACCATGCCTCCTCTTCATCCAGAATCATAAATATGGTATCTTCAATGCATGGATAGCAAGAAAAATAGAAACCAGAAAAGAAATTATAAAAGAAAATCAAGAACATACAAGGCAAGAAAAATCACCTTGGCATATTTTGGGAGTTGTATGCATATATCAAAGATCACTGATTTGAATGCCGATATTGCCTCTTGAACAACTCTCATTTATTAGCCCTTCCCAACTCCCATCCTCTTTCTTCAGGAATTACTTCAGCTGACTAACTTTAGACCTCCTTTTGAAGGCCTTATAAGCCACCCCAATCCTGCATACAAGAAGCATCAGGTCAGAAAAAATGGAGATCTGCTACAGAGCAGCATTGATTTTTGCCTTTGCATTTGCACTTGTGGGTGTTAGCTGTGCGCAGGATACTCTGGTTCCTGCTATCATAACATTTGGTGACTCGGCTGTGGATGTCGGCAACAATGACTATCTCCCCACGTTATTCAAGGCAAATTACCCTCCTTATGGACGGGACTTTGCCAATCATAAACCTACAGGGAGGTTTTGTAATGGTAAATTAGCCACCGACCTAACTGGTGAGTAAATAAACAGGCATCAAATTCCTGTGATTAGTCAGTAATGTTCTTGCTTATAATATGATTTGAATGAAGCATTACGGGTGAATTTGTTTTCTGCAGCTGAAACTCTGGGGTTTAAGACTTTTGCACCAGCGTACCTTAGCCCAGAAGCATCAGGGAAAAACCTGCTTATTGGATCCAACTTTGCATCTGCAGCATCTGGTTACGATGAAAAGGCAGCTGCCTTAAACGTTAGAAATTTTCCTATGCCAACCTTAAAATCTCAGACATGATTAGTCGTTAGTATAATGTTTATCATCTCTAAAAATCAACCTGGTTCTGCAGCATGCCATTCCATTGAGCCAGCAACTGGAGTACTTCAGGGAATACCAGAGTAAGCTAGCGAAGGTTGCTGGTCGCAAGTCGGCATCAATCATCAAGGGTGCGCTATATATTTTGAGTGCAGGGAGTAGTGATTTTCTTCAGAATTACTACGTCAATCCATTCCTAAACAAAATATATACTCCTGATCAATATGGCTCGTTCCTTGTCGGTTCATTCACAAGCTTCGTCAAGGTAGGCTACTCTTGTGAGCTGTGATTGCTGTTGTTTTTTATATTTTCCATCTAATTCACTAATCTTGGTTTGAAACGCAGAGCTTATACGGGTTGGGGGGTAGGAAACTTGGGGTAACTTCACTCCCACCACTGGGTTGCCTTCCAGCTGCCCGGACCATATTCGGATTTCACGAGAATGGGTGTGTCTCTCGGATCAACACGGATGCACAGAACTTCAACAAGAAGATCAACGCAGCTGCAAAAAGTCTCCAAAAACAACTTCCTGGTCTTAAGATTGTTATATTCGACATCTACCAGCCACTCTATGACGTTGTTCAATCTCCTGCAAAAAATGGTACTATTCTGAACTTTTCTGAGGGACTATTTCAAGGTTTTTTCAAGGAATGAATGGTAACAGTTTTTTCTGTAACGTTTAATCTGTAGGTTTCAAAGAAGCGAGGAAAGGATGCTGCGGGACAGGAACAGTGGAGACGACAGTGTTGTTGTGCAATCAAAAATCCATAGGAACTTGCCCCAACGCCACTGAGTATGTGTTTTGGGACAGCGTCCATCCATCTCAGGCTGCTAACCAGGTTCTTGCTGATGCATTGCTTCTTCAAGGCATCTCGCTCATTGGTTGACGATGCATCAACCTTATATTCTCGTGTCTGCAATATGTCCCCAGTGTGCCGGACCTTATAGTTGTGATATAAGAAAGAAAGAAAAAACTCCCTGTTAATCTTTATGTAACTGAAGAAATTTATGGATTACAAGATGTATGACGCAAATATTTATCTATTCCAAGTATTCTGTCGAGTTCAAATGTGTAGATTCTAAGCTCATTCTCCTTCAAATTTGAGTAGGCGTTAAGGTGTAAGTGAATTCGTTTAGCTAAATCCCCTATAGGATCATAGAATTTGCCAAAGATGAAAATAATAAGTTGGGGTAAGAGGAAAATTTGCTCGATGGTTTTTTACCTTATAATAATTTAACAAGTTGCTTAAAAAACAGAAGGTGAAGGACTGAAAAGAAACGCCAAGCAGAAAGCAGTATGATAAGAAAAATCTCCATTTCATGTCTGAGAACTCCTAGTAAAAATTTACAGCACAACTAATGCATAGCATTTCGTCCTCGAACAAAAAAGTGAAGCTAGTAGAAAAACTAAATGTTTAACAGAAACTGGTGATCAGACAAGCTACTGACTGGTAGCTCAAGCAGCACCAGCAAATGCATTTGTCAATGTACTCCCCCCCGAACCACTAGAACTCAGTGACATTCAATTTGATCATTTCCAAGGGCCTTCTGGTGTGTTTCCTGCATATCAGGAGAAGAGATAATCAGGCAAATACCGATATTTTCAGGGGATTTTTTTTTTGAGAATCCACTAACCGGAAGTTTCTTTACAATGGGTTGAAGAAGATTCCCAAAGTCAATTACGGTACTGTCAGTGGATTTAGCTGCAGGAAGACATTTGGTAGACGGCGATCCAGTGGGAATATTTTCTCCTGCTGCTCCTCTCTTGCCACCCTTCTTTTTGGAATCAAGCTTTTGACCGCCAGCGGACCCAAGTTTCAGGTCTCGGTTGCTAAAATTAGAGGTTGCAAATTTCAAGGACTGTATAACACAGAGTAAGGAAGAAGTGAGAAAAATCAAGCAAATGGCTCGGTGTATTGCAAAATCTACTAAAGGATACATTGAAGGAAAATAATTTCAGAGATCTGTTACAACATTGGATTATGCAATGTTAACAGAAAATAATTGCTGCAAATGTTTTTGAATGATAGTAGCATACATGCTGTTGGTAGGGCTTGTCTCTGGTGTTGAACGTGCTCCCTAGAATTTCAGCCGTTGGCATCTGTGATTTGACAAGCACACAAGAAAGTAGTTTAGATAGAAGGATATGTCATAGCTAAAAGCTCATTGCAGAGTGATAGTAGAGTCGTACATATGTGGAAAACTTCTGCTGGTAAATTGGTGCCATAAAAGGATGCTGAACACCAAAATTTGCACCAAACTGTTGACAGAACATTGGACGGTGGGGGAAAGGGAGTTGTTGAGGGCGATCAAAATTGAAATGAAGCGGGTGGATTGCTGAGGAAACAATATTGCAGTTAGAAGGATAGAAAAACTGAGGCTGGTTCTGTTCAGAGAAGTTGTGCCGTTCCTGGTGGTGATCCTTTTTACACTGAGCTTTTGCCACATGAAGAATCTTTCCTTCAAGGAGGACTCCTGGGAAAAATTATAAATTGCTTATTAGTAAATGATGAAACCAATTAAGCATAAATAGAAAAGAAAAATTATATATTGAAAAAGAGGATGAATCGGTTTTACCATGTAGTGCAACCAAAGCCTTGTTCGCTTCTTCAGGGCTTGCAAAACATACAAAACCAAATTGTCTGCTTGTTCCATCATTATGGCACATTACTTTCGCTGAAAGAATCTTCCCATAGGCACTGAAAACTTCTTCCAATCTCTTGTCATCAATGTCTACATTCAGGTTCTTTACATACAGATTTGAAGCCCTCAACTTCTCATTACTTCTGTTGTAGTCCTTGTATTCTTGCTTCAATATCATTTTTCTTTCAGATTTCCTTTGAGCCTTTCCCACAAACAAAGTCTTCGAACCTAATTTGGAAATTGATGTTCCATTACATGAAGCATATATAAATAATTTGGCATTTTTTTTGAATTAAGAAGAACTAGCTTTAAGTTTACCTACTACAGAACCATTTATGACATCAACAGCCTTTTTCGCATCATCTGGAGACTTAAAGTTGACAAATCCAAAACCTTTTGATTTTCCCTCGTGATCCATCATGATGGCAGCACTAGAAACATCACCAATTACAGAAAACATATCCTTTAGGCCATCCTCTGTCATTGTTTCATCTAGATTTTTAACATAAAGATTGGTGAACACTTCGCATGGCGCTGCTTCTCTCCTTTCAGTCCTTTTGACAAATTTGCACACATACCTGAGTAGAAATGCAATTGTTCAATAAAATGGCAAATCAACAAATTAATTAAGATGGTAGAAGAAACTCTGCACAGCAAGGCATGGCAAGGGAAATCATGGTAGTAGAACATGTGTGGAGGTTGAAAGAAGAAACAAGCAAAACATGTGCAATACTAATGTCCCAATTAAGCAATTTAGTTCACAAGTTCCATTAGACAAACCTATTAAATTCTGCATGCCTTGATTAAGCAATTTAGTTCACAATTGTACATGAAAAAAGCATTCGAATACCTTTCATCTTAGTTTGGTTGCTGAAAAACATACAAAATCATACAAAAACAGGGTACGATGCAAATATGATCCCAAAGATTTTTCACATCCAAAATTGGTTACAATGCACTGCTTTGAAAGAAGAAAAAGCAATGAGCAGTTTCAAACTATTTCTTCTTTGCCTCTCTTTCCTCTTAGTTTCCAACCAACATTTTGTCACTCACAGAAAACTGTTCATCTAAAGAAACATAAAAAATCAAGGAAAGTGAGAGGTAGTAAATATACAGGACGGACTCACAATTTCTTCCCACCCAGCATGGTATCATGGAGAGCCGTTTGAGCAGCCAGAGCAGAATCCTGAGAGTCAAACTGAACAAACCCAAAACCCTTACTCCTTCCGTTTTCTTCAGCCACCTTGCAAGAAAGTATTGTCCCATACATGCTAAAGATGCTCTCCAAGCAAGAGCTGCTGATCGAAAAGTCTAGATTCTTTACAAAGAGATTGGCAAAACCAGTCTTTCTTGAAAAAGGGTCCCTCTGACACCACATTATCCTCATTGGTTTTCCCTTCAATTTAGTGTGATTTAGAAGACCCAGAGCTCTAGATGCTGAAATAAAAAAAGAGAGACTCGAAATCAAGAGATAACGGAAACAGAAGCCTCTAAGTAATACAGAACCAAGAAATGAAAAACCTAAATCCTCATATCTTTATCCTTAAGAAAAGAAAAGAAAATCGGTAATACCTTGAGCATGAGAGTAGAAGTTGACATAGGAGTAACAGAGAGACTTTCCGGTGAGACAACAACGGCAGAGTCTGAGGGAGGAAATTGGACCCACATGGTAAAACGCAGCTCTCAAGTCCGTTTCTGTTACTTCCGGGTCCAAGTCACCCACGTACAGCGACGCTCCTCTCTGTAGTACTTGTTGGTTCCACGGCGCCACCGCCTCGGCCATTTCGTTTCAATGCACAGATAAAATAAGAGGAACAGGAGGTTTTCTAGAGAGAGAGTAATGGAGTCTCGTTTTCTAGAGAGAGAGAGAATAAGAAGAAGAAGGGAGGGAATTTTTGTTTGTTGTAACGGTATGCTGTGTGTGTGAAGTTTTAAGCAGGCGCGGGACGGTTTCGTACGGAATATAATCGCGTGACGTAGGCGGAAATTGAGTCACCTCTACGGTTTGGCGACACGTGCTATAAAATGAATTCACTTTTCCACGGGCTATTACTTAAAATTTGATATTTTTTTTTTGTTGAGAAAACGCTATAAAGGTTGTTTTTAAAAGCACGATTTTGGTCTAAAAATTATTTATTATGAACAAATTATAGAATATTTTTATTAAATTTTGAATACCTATTTTTAAAATAAAAACCTTAAAAGCTTTATTACAAAAAACTTGTATTGGATTGAAAATATATTTTTTATGAAAAAGTTATAGGTTATTCAATGAGTGAGAATATTAATAGAATAACGTGTTTTATTCAAAAAATTAAATATTAAGACTAATTTATATCTATTAAAATTAAATGCATGTTTGTTGAGAAAACTATAAAAGAATTGCTTTTTAAAAATATGTATTTAAATTGAAAATGTACTTTTTATGGAGAATTTATAGAAAACTCTATTTAAGGAATTCAAAATAAAAATAAATCACATACTTTGGATGAAAAGTATTTTATAGAAATTATAAAAGATTTTATTAAACAAAAATTGAGACCAGTAATCAAATCATGTGTATTATTAAAAAAATAGTTAATTGATATTTATGAAAAACTAAACACTTATTTGTTGAATAAATCTAAAAAGAGCACCTAGACCTAAACTTAAACTCTTCCTTCCTTGTCGATTCAATACCCATAACCACAAAATTCTACACTATAAATTAACAAAGCTATCATTAATCGCATCCGATTCTAAAAATATTTTATTTAAAATTCGCAAAACAAATTGGGCTTTTATGTTGTAATGCACCATTATATCCAACAAGTATTTCAGTTATCAATAAATCCAATAAGTATTTCAGTTATCAATAAATCAAATATTAAAGGATAAACTGAAAAAATAATTAATTAACAAAACAAAAAATAACTTTGAGTTAACCTAACTCAACTAAATTAACCCCCGATCCTTGATATGAAATCATGATAGCCCTTTATAAAAAAAAGATAACAATCACCAAACTAAAAACCCATTAATCTAATGTGGAAAGATGACATTAAAAAAAATCTTAAAAAGAATATAAAAATATAAGCAAAGTCAAATCAATAGATTAGGTTCTCTCATTGAAGGCAAACACAAAACAAATCATGCAATTAGTTGAAATTATAAAACAAAACAAATAGCATTAAAAAAATAAGGACCAAATTTGATATAAAAATTCAATAAAACAAAATGATGAAGGACTAAATTGGATGTAAAAACTAAATAAAATCATTTGTCTAAGGATGAAATTATAAATCATTTTTTTTAAAAACATTAAAAGAAAAATAAAAAAACAATAAAAAATAGAATAAAAATTGATATAAATACAAAGTGACATGATACATTTAAAATTTTTAAAGGGGGACACAAAACTTGATATGAGGAGAGAGAGAGAGAAAAAAGGTGGAATCTATCAAAGCCTAACTGCTTCCCTATTATGCACACGTGCTTGACCACTAGAAAAAGACTTTAAGATGCTTTCAATGTCTTCATGAAAGATAGTGTTTGATCACTTAACACGAGGAAAAGTTCATATTATCTCTTATATCAAATTCAATGATTTTTTCTTGGAATGAAAAAAATGTTCATTTAACCTTTTTAATCCACATTAATATGTATCTTAATATACAATGAAAAATTGACTCTTTGAGATTTTTGTTAATGATGAAAGTAGGAAATTTGTTAACAAAACTTTAAAAGGAGTTATTTTTTTTAAAAAAACAAAAATTGTAAATTAAAAGAGACTTTTCAAAATAGTATTTAAGAACTTATGTGGTCGAAGAACAATTAAAGATGAAGACAAACTTTTAAAATAACTCAAAAGATTTTTTTAAAAAACTTAGTATTTAAACATTATATAAAATTTTACTTTGTATTGCTACTTGATTTTGACCCTATTTTCTCTAAGTATTTTTTTAAAATTAAAATAGAAAAAAAAACAAAAAACCCTAAAACTATATTTTTGATGTATTTGTGTGGTTTTCAATAGTTTCAACGTTATCTCAAAAGAATTTAAATTTTAAATTTCTTTTCAATGCATTCAGCTTTTAACGTGTCATTTTAAAAATAATTTATTTTCCTATTTTGAATTCATGTGTACATTAATTTATTTAAAAAAGAACAAAAAAAATAATCAAAGATATCTGGATTAAGAGACCAATGTTACAAAAATAAGAAAACAAGAGACCAAAACAAAATATTTTTACCTATAAATAGGTTTCTACACACAAAGAAAGAAAACAAGGGATCAAAACAAAATATGCTAGTACCGACCAATAACCCCATTTCAAACTAGCATTGGATTCATCCCCTTAACTATAGCCTCCTTTCAATAGACCCTTTCTCCCTTTTGGTTTCCTTAATCCCAGCTTTCAGACAATTAACAGTCTCCTATTCTCAACTACCATAACAACCATCATGATCCCTCATCCAAAATAATATGGACAACAACTAAAAGGACAAACCCTATTCTCTCAGCCAATAACCCTACCAGCACTTTCAATAATTCATAATTTTAATTCATTAGAATTAATGGTAAAAATTATGATATAAATATTAATGGTAAAAATTCATAAATAAATATTACCCATCAAAACTCTTAAAGCACATTTAAAACACACAATACAACTTATATCATGTGAGGCGTACTAGGAGTAACAATACATTTTATTTATGCAACTAGTCTCTTACATTTGAATCTCTAACATTCTAGTATACCTAGGTTTTTCTAGTGACCTTTAACCAAATAATTAGATGGTAACTCCATCGACCCCTCGACATCATGCGTCTAAGTGTGATACTTTATATTTTCATTTTAAAGAAGATATTTTTCAAATAATGGTACAATAAAAATAAAACATTAAAAAATTCTTAGCCCAAACTATGTTCAAGTAGTTGGAAGATGTAATCCTTTTGATTGAGTACAAACACTTAGAAATACCTAAACATGTCTACATATTATTTTTCTCTTCTGCAAGCCCCATACATTGCATGGAAATTCCCTTACCAAACATTTTAATGAGCTTCAAATGTAGGTTTTATCCAAATTCTATTGTCAACAATAAAAGCCAAAAAAAATCAATGGTTATGAAAATAATGAGACATTATAACAAGATAGAAGAGAAGAGTTAAGATAAAAAAAAAGAAAAGGATAAACAAAAGAAGGATATTGGGATTACACTATTACAGTAATATTAATAATGGCATCTCCAATACCATTTTAAAACCACTTAACAAGAAAAAAATATGGACACCTTGGAAGATTACTATTAGATACTACATGTATGACTTGTAGATATCTAGTAGCCCATTTGTTGTCTGGTTGAGCCTAGCCTAAACAACTATCACTGCAGTTGTGTAGCTCAACCCAAATGACTAAAACAAATTAGCTTTTTAGGAAAATGGTTTCTTCTCCGTGTGATAAGTTCAAGGAATAAGTATATAAATACATTCAATGACCATGTAAAAAAGACAAGCTATAAGTCTGGACATTGGACTCTATAAACATATTAAAAAATCTATAGACAAACTCTATTTTCACATATTCTCTCTTCATCATAAATCATCAACAATGTAGTTGTTTCTCATCTTATTTTATCTTTTTACACATTTATTCTCCTATTTTATTAACTAAAGTATTAGAAGGTTTCGTTAGGAGACTTGTTTTTCCAAGTGAACACCTTTAAACTTCGAGTCAAGATCAATTAAAAACCTAAAAACACAACCTTTAAAAGCTCAAGACTTTCATCAAATATCTCATTATGTTAATTATGGTTTGAATTTGTTCAGCAAATTTTAGTACAATGACTTGTTCTATAGCTATATAAAAATCAAAAGTTGAAAGATTTGTAAAATGGTGGCAAGAATTGTAAATAAAATATTGAACAATATAGATTGGACTGGACTGGACTGGACATGATTATACTGAACTAAACAAATAATTATCTTGTCTTGTGTTTAGTGCACTTTGGACTGGACAATTTGTCTTATTTTGTATTTAATAGACATTAGATGAAGTTGGCTTACCCGGAGACCGATCCAAATTTGAGAAAAATTAGAGAAAGAATTGATCTGAATTGACTTGGATAAAAACTCAAGTCAACCTGAGATAAAACACAAATACAAATTCCATTGATTTTTTTCGATTTTGTCTGGTCAAAATGAGGTTGCTTTTTTTTTTTTTTTTTTAATTTGGATTAACTTGGGTTGACCCTCTCGACTTGTGATCTTGACCTTGCTTCTGGTCGCCCCCAAGTTAAGTTTTAAAATTATTAATAACAACTACTTTTATAAATATGTTGACCATGCCGACCTATGACTCATGCCTTGCCCTAAGTTGATCATCAATTTGATTTTTAAAATTATGATAATAAACATTTTATTCTTATGTTGTCCTATGTCAACTCAGGTTGATAATCCTGACTTATGACTCGGGTTTTGCCCTGGATTGACCTTAATAATCAATATGACCCGTGTGAACCAAGCCTGACCTTGAGTTGATTATCAAGTCGGGTCTTAAAACTATGATAATAACTAAAATTATTAATAACAACTACTTTTATAAATATGTTGACCATGCCGACCTATGACTCATGCCTTGCCCTAAGTTGATCATCAATTTGATTTTTAAAATTATGATAATAAACATTTTATTCTTATGTTGTCCTATGTCAACTCAGGTTGATAATCCTGACTTATGACTCGGGTTTTGCCCTGGATTGACCTTAATAATCAATATGACCCGTGTGAACCAAGCCTGACCTTGAGTTGATTATCAAGTCGGGTCTTAAAACTATGATAATAACTAATTTTATCCTTATATTGACTTAGGTCAATGATCAACTTGACTTTGGACCTGAGCCTTTTCTCAAGTTGACTCTCTAGTTGAGTTTTAAAACTATGATGATAACTACTTTTATCGATACAATAACCTATATTAACTTGAGTTAACTCTTGGGTTGAGAATTGGGCAAAACTTGTCTTACTTCTTTTAATGGAACAAAAATTTCTTCACCAGAATAACTTTAAACATAATAACATTGATTTTTATACTATTATAAAAATACACCGAACAACTTAAATTTTTTAATCTTTTTCAGTCCACTTGTACAACATAGTAAATACTATCTTAGGGGGGATTGTGTGTTCTTGAATGCAATCACAACATTGCAAATTAGAAGTTTTTGGATGTCATGTTCTTTTACCTATTTTTTCTAATTTAATCTGTTTTTTTTTAACAGAAGCACAATCTGTGGAGGACTTGTAAGAAAGACAATGCAGATACTTATGCCCGGAATGTTCTTCCGGTTGACGGCTTCTTATTCTTTTTCTCTTGAATAGTCTTTGATGAAACTTCTGCTCAGACTGAACCCTTTTGTGTGAGATGTGGAATTCTCAACAATCGATTGATGAACTATCTCTTCTCTCAATAGCCTGAGCAAGATAGACAAATTCTGCTGGAAATGGTCAACTCCGATATAGCTAGCCAACACATTCTGATGCTTCAGGGCTGACATCGAAACCAGTTCAATTGATGGAAGGAGGCAAATGATTTGCCAGGGCTGACCTTATCTTCTTGTCTTAATTCTCATGTTGCTAAGAAATCTGTTAAATTTAACTTTATTTCTTATCTGCTCTCATACTGCTTATACATTTGCCAAGGCTCGCTAGGAACTTTATTATTATTATTATTATTATTATTAGTTTTAGTGCTGTGAACTCTTACAATGCATTGTAAAATGAGTTCCACTAGAAAGATGATTTTTTATTCCACTACGAACGATGATTTTGCATCAATATAATTATTTGGACCTTTGATAATCATCATAAATCTTGTTCGAGCCAAGGAATGAAGGTTTGTAAAACATATCTAGTATCTATTTATTAAACAAATATTATCTGCTGTAACTGTCAAGAAACGGGAGTTTAAAGAAACAAATATTAAAAATTCAATAGTATTGAGAGCGAGAACTTTGGGCAGTGTCTATTATTAAAATACCATGATAAAATTTTAAGGAACACAATTACATTATTTTTTAAGCTGTCAAGGAGAAGCGTTTTGTTTATGCTTTAGATGCAACAGCGACACAACGATTCCAAATATCCATGCTCCTTAGAGAAATCTTAGATGGGTTTTCCTGGGGCTCTTTTGATATGAGAATCTCTGTAAATGCATTATGACAATCTATTCCTGTTGCTACGAGCTTCTTGCAACAATCGTCTGATGGGTTGTTATTGTTGCCACTAAAACTACGAAAAATCTCTAATCCACACGGGATGGTCAACTTCGCAGCGCAACCTTCCATGCCTTTGCTAGGCTTGGGAAAAGGCTCTCCTGATGGTGCTGTATTGCTTCCTGCAAGTGCTGGAGTACCCCCAAATACACCGATCAAACACAATAGAACCAAGAAGATTTTATTTTGAGAAATCGCCATCTTGCTTAAAACTCAATATAGGAAGAGATTATGGTTGTCGATACTTTAATTGAATTCAAGGATCCGACATACTAACTAATTTATAAGTAAAAGGCTTTTAAACACATGATATCATTTACTTTGTTCATTAATACATCTTTAATATGTATTTAATGTTGTTGTTCTATGTATATAGACAAAAACGTTTATTTAGTACCATTTTTAAGTCTCTTTCCTTATTGTTAATTATGTTTCTTTATCATTATTGCTACTACTTATTTTCAGGTAGTTATGTATGTTTTTCATAAAGTAATGTTTTTTTCTTATGAAAACAAAAAGTGGCTTTTCAAAAACAATGTAATTTTATTATTCTAAATAGGAAATTATAGTTTAAATGTAATTGTTTTTCTGCCAAGAGAATATTCAAACCTTATTTGAAATCTTTAAAATTTGTGTTTGGCTTCGAGACAACATTTAGAGGTTTTTGTTCATACTTTTTCTTTAATAGATTTGTATTGCTCCTGCAATCAAAAAGATATTGAGTAAGGCAATATTTTTATTTTAATGGGTTCACATCAAATTAACAATTCATTACGTATTTTTTTATTCTTAAAACTAAGGATTGCCATGCCGTGGAAATAATTTAATTTTAAAAAAGGGAAAAAACATTGTATTCTATGGTTTAATTTGATGGAAAAGTTTGATCATATGGTTACAAAGAAGGAAGAATTTGTTGATACAGTCTGCCTTCATTAATTATCTACTGCAGTTTCTCAAGTCTAGCTTTCAATTTTAGGTTCAACCATTGGCTTTGTTAATTTATTTAAAATAAGTATTTTAGTATTTATGAATTTCTTCGGTATCAAAATATAAATTTTAAAAAATGTGTATACTATTATATTAATGTATTTTTACATAATAAATTTTTAGACCCATTTTCAGCGATATTTTAAATTTCAAGTAAATGTAATTCTCTTTCTAGTCGATTTGACATTTTTGTTGAGGTCGTTTCTTAAAAGTTTGAGGGTTTTATCAAATACCCACCACCTTAACTTTTATTCTATTATTATTATTATTATTATTATTATTATTATTATTATTATTATTATTATTATAATTATTATTAGTTTTAGTGCTGTGAACTCTTACAATGCATTGTAAAATGAGTTCCACTAGAACGATGATTTTTTATTCCACTACGAACGATGATTTTGCATCAATATAATTGTTTGGACCTTTGATAATCATCATAAATCTTGTTCGAGCCAAGGAATGAAGGTTTGTAAAACATATCTAGTATCTATTTATTAAACAAATATTATCTGCTGTAACTGTCAAGAAACGGGAGTTTAAAGAAACAAATATTAAAAATTCAATAGTATTGAGAGCGAGAACTTTGGGCAGTGTCTATTATTAAAATACCATGATAAAATTTTAAGGAACACAATTACATTATTTTTTAAGCTGTCAAGGAGAAGCGTTTTGTTTATGCTTTAGATGCAACAGCGACACAACGATTCCAAATATCCATGCTCCTTAGAGAAATCTTAGATGGGTTTTCCTGGGGCTCTTTTGATATGAGAATCTCTGTAAATGCATTATGACAATCTATTCCTGTTGCTACGAGCTTCTTGCAACAATCGTCTGATGGGTTGTTATTGTTGCCACTAAAACTACGAAAAATCTCTAATCCACACGGGATGGTCAACTTCGCAGCGCAACCTTCCATGCCTTTGCTAGGCTTGGGAAAAGGCTCTCCTAATGGTGCTGTATTGCTTCCTGCAAGTGCTGGAGTACCCCCAAATACACCGATCAAACACAATAGAACCAAGAAGATTTTATTTTGAGAAATCGCCATCTTGCTTAAAACTCAATATAGGAAGAGATTATGGTTGTCGATACTTTAATTGAATTCAAGGATCCGACATACTAACTAATTTATAAGTAAAAGGCTTTTAAACGCATGATATCATTTACTTTGTTCATTAATACATCTTTAATATGTATTTAATGTTGTTGTTCTATGTATATAGACAAAAACGTTTATTTAGTACCATTTTTAAGTCTCTTTCCTTATTGTTAATTATGTTTCTTTATCATTATTGCTACTACTTATTTTCAGGTAGTTATGTATGTTTTTCATAAAGTAATGTTTTTTTCTTATGAAAACAAAAAGTGGCTTTTCAAAAACAATGTAATTTTATTATTCTAAATAGGAAATTATAGTTTAAATGTAATTGTTTTTCTGCCTAGAGAATATTCAAACCTTATTTGAAATCTTTAAAATTTGTGTTTGGCTTCGAGACAACATTTAGAGGTTTTTGTTCATACTTTTTCTTTAATAGATTTGTATTGCTCCTGCAATCAAAAAGATATTGAGTAAGGCAATATTTTTATTTTAATGGGTTCACATCAAATTAACAATTCATTACGTATTATTTTATTCTTAAAACTAAGGATTGCCATGCCGTGGAAATAATTTAATTTTAAAAAAGGGAAAAAACATTGTATTCTATGGTTTAATTTGATGGAAAAGTTTGATCATATGGTTACAAAGAAGGAAGAATTTGTTGATACGGTCTGCCTTCATTAATTATCTACTGTAGTTTCTCAAGTCTAGCTTTCAATTTTAGGTTCAACCATTGGCTTTGTTAATTTATTTAAAATAAGTATTTTAGTATTTATGAATTTCTTCGGTATCAAAATATAAATTTTAAAAAATGTGTATACTATTATATTAATGTATTTTTACATAATAAATTTTTAGACCCATTTTCAGCGATATTTTAAATTTCAAGTAAATGTAATTCTCTTTCTAGTCGATTTGACATTTTTGTTGAGGTCGTTTCTTAAAAGTTTGAGGGTTTTATCAAATACCCACCACCTTAACTTTTATTCTATTATTATTATTATTATTATTATTATTATTATTATTATTATTATTATTATAATTATTATTAGTTTTAGTGCTGTGAACTCTTACAATGCATTGTAAAATGAGTTCCACTAGAACGATGATTTTTTATTCCACTACGAACGATGATTTTGCATCAATATAATTGTTTGGACCTTTGATAATCATCATAAATCTTGTTCGAGCCAAGGAATGAAGGTTTGTAAAACATATCTAGTATCTATTTATTAAACAAATATTATCTGCTGTAACTGTCAAGAAACGGGAGTTTAAAGAAACAAATATTAAAAATTCAATAGTATTGAGAGCGAGAACTTTGGGCAGTGTCTATTATTAAAATACCATGATAAAATTTTAAGGAACACAATTACATTATTTTTTAAGCTGTCAAGGAGAAGCGTTTTGTTTATGCTTTAGATGCAACAGCGACACAACGATTCCAAATATCCATGCTCCTTAGAGAAATCTTAGATGGGTTTTCCTGGGGCTCTTTTGATATGAGAATCTCTGTAAATGCATTATGACAATCTATTCCTGTTGCTACGAGCTTCTTGCAACAATTGTCTGATGGGTTGTTATTGTTGCCACTAAAACTACGAAAAATCTCTAATCCACACGGGATGGTCAACTTCGCAGCGCAACCTTCCATGCCTTTGCTAGGCTTGGGAAAAGGCTCTCCTGATGGTGCTGTATTGCTTCCTGCAAGTGCTGGAGTACCCCCAAATACACCGATCAAACACAATAGAACCAAGAAGATTTTATTTTGAGAAATCGCCATCTTGCTTAAAACTCAATATAGGAAGAGATTATGGTTGTCGATACTTTAATTGAATTCAAGGATCCGACATACTAACTAATTTATAAGTAAAAGGCTTTTAAACGCATGATATCATTTACTTTGTTCATTAATACATCTTTAATATGTATTTAATGTTGTTGTTCTATGTATATAGACAAAAACGTTTATTTAGTACCATTTTTAAGTCTCTTTCCTTATTGTTAATTATGTTTCTTTATCATTATTGCTACTACTTATTTTCAGGTAGTTATGTATGTTTTTCATAAAGTAATGTTTTTTTCTTATGAAAACAAAAAGTGGCTTTTCAAAAACAATGTAATTTTATTATTCTAAATAGGAAATTATAGTTTAAATGTAATTGTTTTTCTGCCAAGAGAATATTCAAACCTTATTTGAAATCTTTAAAATTTGTGTTTGGCTTCGAGACAACATTTAGAGGTTTTTGTTCATACTTTTTCTTTAATAGATTTGTATTGCTCCTGCAATCAAAAAGATATTGAGTAAGGCAATATTTTTATTTTAATGGGTTCACATCAAATTAACAATTCATTACGTATTTTTTTATTCTTAAAACTAAGGATTGCCATGCCGTGGAAATAATTTAATTTTAAAAAAGGGAAAAAAACATTGTATTCTATGGTTTAATTTGATGGAAAAGTTTGATCATATGGTTACAAAGAAGGAAGAATTTGTTGATACGGTCTGCCTTCATTAATTATCTACTACAGTTTCTCAAGTCTAGCTTTCAAATTTAGGTTCAACCATTGGCTTTGTTAATTAATTTAAAATAAGTATTTTAGTATTTGTGAATTTCTTCGGTATAAAAAAATAAATTTTAAAAAATGTGTATACTATTATATTAATGTATTTTTACATAATAAATATTTAGACCAATTTTCAGCGATATTTTAAATTTCAAGTAAATGTAATTCTCTTTCTTGTCGATTTGACATTTCTGTTGCGGTCGTTTTTTAAAGTATGAGGGTTTTATCAAATACCCACCACCTTAACTTTTATTTTATTATTATTATTATTATTATTATTATTATTATTATTATTATTATTATTATTATTATTATTATTATTATTATTATTATTATTATTATTAGTTTTAGTGCTGTGAACTCTTACAATGCATTGTAAAATGAGTTCCACTAGAACGACTACGAACGATGATTTTGCATCAAAATAATGTTTTGGACCTTTGATAATCATCGTAAATCTTGTTCGAGCCAAGGAATGAAGGTTTGTAAAACATATCTAGTATCTATTTATTAAACAAATATTATCTGCTGTAACTGTCAAGAAACGGGAGTTTAAAGAAACAAATATTAAAAATTCAATAGTATTGAGAGCGAGAACTTTGGGCAGTGTCTATTATTAAAATACCATGATAAAATTTTAAGGAACACAATTACATTATTTTTTAAGCTGTCAAGGAGAAGCGTTTTGTTTATGCTTTAGATGCAACAGCGACACAACGATTCCAAATATCCATGCTCCTTAGAGAAATCTTAGATGGGTTTTCCTGGGGCTCTTTTGATATGAGAATCTCTGTAAATGCATTATGACAATCTATTCCTGTTGCTACGAGCTTCTTGCAACAATCGTCTGATGGGTTGTTATTGTTGCCACTAAAACTACGAAAAATCTCTAATCCACACGGGATGGTCAACTTCGCAGCGCAACCTTCCATGCCTTTGCTAGGCTTGGGAAAAGGCTCTCCTGATGGTGCTGTATTGCTTCCTGCAAGTGCTGGAGTACCCCCAAATACACCGATCAAACACAATAGAACCAAGAAGATTTTATTTTGAGAAATCGCCATCTTGCTTAAAACTCAATATAGGAAGAGATTATGGTTGTCGATACTTTAATTGAATTCAAGGATCCGACATACTAACTAATTTATAAGTAAAAGGCTTTTAAACGCATGATATCATTTACTTTGTTCATTAATACATCTTTAATATGTATTTAATGTTGTTGTTCTATGTATATAGACAAAAACGTTTATTTAGTACCATTTTTAAGTCTCTTTCCTTATTGTTAATTATGTTTCTTTATCATTATTGCTACTACTTATTTTCAGGTAGTTATGTATGTTTTTCATAAAGTAATGTTTTTTTCTTATGAAAACAAAAAGTGGCTTTTCAAAAACAATGTAATTTTATTATTCTAAATAGGAAATTATAGTTTAAATGTAATTGTTTTTCTGCCAAGAGAATATTCAAACCTTATTTGAAATCTTTAAAATTTGTGTTTGGCTTCGAGACAACATTTAGAGGTTTTTGTTCATACTTTTTCTTTAATAGATTTGTATTGCTCCTGCAATCAAAAAGATATTGAGTAAGGCAATATTTTTATTTTAATGGGTTCACATCAAATTAACAATTCATTACGTATTTTTTTATTCTTAAAACTAAGGATTGCCATGCCGTGGAAATAATTTAATTTTAAAAAAGGGAAAAAAACATTGTATTCTATGGTTTAATTTGATGGAAAAGTTTGATCATATGGTTACAAAGAAGGAAGAATTTGTTGATACGGTCTGCCTTCATTAATTATCTACTACAGTTTCTCAAGTCTAGCTTTCAAATTTAGGTTCAACCATTGGCTTTGTTAATTAATTTAAAATAAGTATTTTAGTATTTGTGAATTTCTTCGGTATCAAAAAATAAATTTTAAAAAATGTGTATACTATTATATTAATGTATTTTTACATAATAAATATTTAGACCAATTTTCAGCGATATTTTAAATTTCAAGTAAATGTAATTCTCTTTCTTGTCGATTTGACATTTCTGTTGCGGTCGTTTTTTAAAGTATGAGGGTTTTATCAAATACCCACCACCTTAACTTTTATTTTATTATTATTATTATTATTATTATTATTATTATTATTATTATTATAATTATTAGTTTTAGTGCTGTGAACTCTTACAATGCATTGTAAAATGAGTTCCACTAGAACGACTACGAACGATGATTTTGCATCAAAATAATATTTTGGACCTTTGATAATCATCGTAAATCTTGTTCGAGCCAAGGAATGAAGGTTTGTAAAACATATCTAGTATCTATTTATTAAACAAATATTATCTGCTGTAACTGTCAAGAAACGGGAGTTTAAAGAAACAAATATTAAAAATTCAATAGTATTGAGAGCGAGAACTTTGGGCAGTGTCTATTATTAAAATACCATGATAAAATTTTAAGGAACACAATTACATTATTTTTTAAGCTGTCAAGGAGAAGCGTTTTGTTTATGCTTTAGATGCAACAGCGACACAACGATTCCAAATATCCATGCTCCTTAGAGAAATCTTAGATGGGTTTTCCTGGGGCTCTTTTGATATGAGAATCTCTGTAAATGCATTATGACAATCTATTCCTGTTGCTACGAGCTTCTTGCAACAATCGTCTGATGGGTTGTTATTGTTGCCACTAAAACTATGAAAAATCTCTAATCCACACGGGATGGTCAACTTCGCAGCGCAACCTTCCATGCCTTTGCTAGGCTTGGGAAAAGGCTCTCCTGATGGTGCTGTATTGCTTCCTGCAAGTGCTGGAGTACTCCCAAATACACCGATCAAACACAATAGAACCAAGAAGATTTTATTTTGAGAAATCGCCATCTTGCTTAAAACTCAATATAGGAAGAGATTATGGTTGTCGATACTTTAATTGAATTCAAGGATCCGACATACTAACTAATTTATAAGTAAAAGGCTTTTAAACTCATGATATCATTTACTTTGTTCATTAATACATCTTTAATATGTATTTAATGTTGTTGTTCTATGTATATAGACAAAAACGTTTATTTAGTACCATTTTTAAGTCTCTTTCCTTATTGTTAATTATGTTTCTTTATCATTATTGCTACTACTTATTTTCAGGTAGTTATGTATGTTTTTCATAAAGTAATGTTTTTTTCTTATGAAAACAAAAAGTGGCTTTTCAAAAACAATGTAATTTTATTATTCTAAATAGGAAATTATAGTTTAAATGTAATTGTTTTTCTGCCAAGAGAATATTCAAACCTTATTTGAAATCTTTAAAATTTGTGTTTGGCTTCGAGACAACATTTAGAGGTTTTTGTTCATACTTTTTCTTTAATAGATTTGTATTGCTCCTGCAATCAAAAAGATATTGAGTAAGGCAATATTTTTATTTTAATGGGTTCACATCAAATTAACAATTCATTACGTATTTTTTTATTCTTAAAACTAAGGATTGCCATGCCGTGGAAATAATTTAATTTTAAAAAAGGGAAAAAAACATTGTATTCTATGGTTTAATTTGATGGAAAAGTTTGATCATATGGTTACAAAGAAGGAAGAATTTGTTGATACGGTCTGCCTTCATTAATTATCTACTGCAGTTTCTCAAGTCTAGCTTTCAAATTTAGGTTCAACCATTGGCTTTGTTAATTAATTTAAAATAAGTATTTTAGTATTTGTGAATTTCTTCGGTATCAAAAAATAAATTTTAAAAAATGTGTATACTATTATATTAATGTATTTTTACATAATAAATATTTAGACCAATTTTCAGCGATATTTTAAATTTCAAGTAAATGTAATTCTCTTTCTAGTCGATTTGACATTTCTGTTGAGGTCGTTTTTTAAAGTATGAGGGTTTTATCAAATACCCACCACCTTAACTTTTATTTTATTATTATTATTATTATTATTATTATTATTATTATTAGTTTTAGTGCTGTGAACTCTTACAATGCATTGTAAAATGAGTTCCACTAGAACGACTACGAACGATGATTTTGCATCAAAATAATGTTTTGGACCTTTGATAATCATCGTAAATCTTGTTCGAGCCAAGGAATGAAGGTTTGTAAAACATATCTAGTATCTATTTATTAAACAAATATTATCTGCTGTAACTGTCAAGAAACGGGAGTTTAAAGAAACAAATATTAAAAATTCAATAGTATTGAGAGCGAGAACTTTGGGTAGTGTCTATTATTAAAATACCATGATAAAAATTTTAAGGAACACAATTACATTATTTATTAAGCTGTCAAGGAGAAGCGTTTTGTTTATGCTTTAGATGCAACAGCGACACAACGATTCCAAATATCCATGCTCCTTAGAGAAATCTTAGATGGATTTTCCTGGGGCTCTTTTGATATGAGAATCTCTGTAAATGCATTATGACAATCTATTCCTGTTGCTACGAGCTTCTTGCAACAATCGTCTGATGGGTTGTTATTGTTGCCACTAAAACTACGAAAAATCTCTAATCCACACGGGATGGTCAACTTCGCAGCGCAACCTTCCATGCCTTTGCTAGGCTTGGGAAAAGGCTCTCCTGATGGTGCTGTATTGCTTCCTGCAAGTGCTGGAGTACCCCCAAATACACCGATCAAACACAATAGAACCAAAAAGATTTTATTTTGAGAAATCGCCATCTTGCTTAAAACTCAATATAGGAAGAGATTATGGTTGTCGATACTTTAATTGAATTCAAGGATCCGACATACTAACCAATTTATAAGTAAAAGGCTTTTAAACGCATGATATCATTTACTTTGTTCATTAATACATCTTTAATATGTATTTAATGTTGTTGTTCTATGTATATAGACAAAAACGTTTATTTAGTACCATTTTTAAGTCTCTTTCCTTATTGTTAATTATGTTTCTTTATCATTATTGCTACTACTTATTTTCAGGTAGTTATGTATGTTTTTCATAAAGTAATGTTTTTTTTCTTATGAAAACAAAAAGTGGCTTTTCAAAAACAATGTAATTTTATTATTCTAAATAGGAAATTATAGTTTAAATGTAATTGTTTTTCTGCCAAGAGAATATTCAAACCTTATTTGAAATCTTTAAAATCTGTGTCTGGCTTCGAGACAACATTTAGAGGTTTTTGTTCATACTTTTTCTTTAATAGATTTGTATTGCTCCTTCATTGAAAAAGATATTGAGTAAAACAATATTTTTATTTTAATGGATTCACATCAAATTAACAATTTGTTACTTATTTTTTTTTATATTCTTTAAACTAAAGCTTGCCATGTTGTGGAAATAATTTAATTTTAAAAAAGAGAAAAAAACATTGTATTCTGTGTTTTAATTTGATGGAAATGTTTGATTATATTGGTACAAAGAAGAAATAATTTGTTGATACGCTTTGCCTTCTTAATTTGCTATTGGAGTTTCTCAAGTCTACCTTTAAAATTTAGATACAATCATTGGCTTTGATGTTTTATTTTAAAATAAATATTTTAGTGTTTGTGATATATTGAAATCAAATTAAAAATATAGTCATTTCATTTTAAATATTAAGATTCTGTTATAATTTAATGCACAACATAAATTCAATCTTCAACATAAATTTTATGACACGGTATATTAATATATGTTAAATAAATTATGAGGGTGCTTAATTTATTCTAACAAGTCAATGCTTTCTTTGCTTTTGTATCCATGTCTTTTCCCTTACATTCTTCACAATTTTATCTCTTTTTTTTATCAATCATATTTGATGATTTTTTAGTTTAATATACTTTGTAGTAAATTAGTAGATTACATGTGATTTTATTCTATTTATATAAATATATATTTATTATTAATAAAAGCTTAAATTATCTTTAATATTCAATATTATCGTATTAATGAATCTAATATTTTGTTTATGAATCTAAAGTAAAGATAAAGTTCATGAGACAAAAATGTTTTACAGAATAAATTATAAAAATATTATAATTATGAGATTTCTATTGCAATAAAACATTGTTTTTAAAATATTCTTAGTCGATGCTCTTTTAGATACTAGATAATAATTAGAGTCCTAGAGAATGACATATATTATGTTGTTTCCTTTATAAAATGAAGCAATTGTTCTCTAAGTTGGTGTATAAAGAATACTTATAACTAATATAGAGGTTTAGGCATAATAATTTGTCTCTCCTAAATAAAAAATGAGCACTTTCGGCATTACAATCTCTCTCCTAAATAATTTTTTTAGAGATTTCATTGATAGTTCATGTGGATTACTATTAATGACTGAATAAAATGAAAACTTGTGGTTTGCAACAACACAACTTTTAAAGAATTATTCGAAACCAAAAGAGATTAAATTTTTAGCTAATAAATCCCTAAACAACTCTATGTCTATCTACGTGGATCTTAGAAATTCTTAAATAATTTTGTTTTATTGTGTCTATTTCATGTATGCTATTCAGGAAACCAAATAGTGGTATCAGAGTCATCAGACAATTAAAATTGTTGATTGCATGTTTTAATTGTTATTGGTGTTAATTTTAAATTAGTTTTATAGATGATTCAATTTTTCCAAAAGTATTTTTTCTCTCATGTTTCTTTAAAATAACTATTTTTGTCAGATTTAGTTTGAAATATGAAATGACTAAAAAAAAAGAGAGAAGAATTTGGTGGTTGTGCACCACTAGCGACAATGCCAATTATTGTGCTTGGACTGTGCCTGATACACCAAGTCAGTCGCCACTAGCGGTAATGGCAGCAATCGTGACTGTTGCGTGATGTCGCTGCTGCTTTCCAGCGTGAATTGGTGCCTCGCGCTGGAGGTGGCGCTACGCGATGGTAGCCCATTCGGCTGTGCCAAAACTAGCGACAACATTGCTGCCACTGTTAAAAGTTGTAAACCCCAGGAATTAACTCTTATATAAATTGAAAATAATATAGTTGGAAAAAGGTTGGGGAGATAATTAATATACAAATTTAATAAATTGGGGAGTAGATTTTTTTTTTTTTTTTTTTATGATTTTTCCGGTTAAGATATTTTGAAATACTAAAAAAAATAAAGAGTTTTTATTAACTTGGAGATAAAGAGGGTAAGGTTCAATGTAAGGAAAACAAATTAAATTCAAATATTGAGGGGTGAAATTAGAAAAAATAAAAGGGGTATATCTCAAATGGTAAAAGGAAGAAAAAATGGGGTAAAAAACAAAACATTTAATAATTAGGGTCAAATGTATAATTAAATAAAAAATAAGACTATAAATACCCTAGTTTTTTCTCCTTAAGGTCAGCAAAAGGGTGTACTGAGATTTGATATTTTCCACCAAATATTGAGAGCGAAACACCAAAATTTGCTTAGTTTATAAAGGTTTAGATCATGTGGTAGGAAAGCATTATTAGACAAGAAACAATTGAAGGAAATTATGAGGGGAGAAATTACTCAAAATACTACTTTTACAGATGGCTCTTCTGTCAGTACTTTTAAAAGGGTTGTAAAGAAATTATCAAAATGCCATTGTTACCGATGACAATACTGACATAATATTTTGTCGGTATTTTCTATGAAGTTGAACAAAAATTAATTAAAATACCACGATTATCAATGACTATATCAACAGAATGTCACCAATAAAATCGTCGACTGAATATTAACGATGAAATCACAAATGATATATTTCAACAAGACCATCAACATATTATACTTATGAGATTATAGTTAGTGGGGCCAATGCCAATAATTTTTTTTTTTACCAATGAGTGTTTTACCGAGAGACAATCGGAAAACCAATTACCGACAAAAATCACATTATAATACCGATGAAAATTTCTATCGGTAAAACAGTTAATTCTAGTAGTGCATGATCTATCTATAAAAATTAAATTCATTTGTTCAAAGTAAAATAAATAAAATCAGTAAAGTTTTCTTTCCAAAAAAACAATATGTTTGGATTTAAAAAAAATAATATTTATCTAAATCCCACTATACAAATAAAATTAAATGTAGATAGCAACTGAAAAACCGAGTGTTCAATTATTAAAAGTCTGCACGCGCGCAGGGATAGGAAATATTCTAGGAAGTCAACATGTGCTGCATGCCTGATGTCAATCAATAATGCAATGTCCATTGAATGTTGTGTTAGCTGTAACCAATCAAGCGATGCACCTACCCGCGTTCACTTGCTTGCCACTCGAGCCGGTTGGCTAGCAAATACGTTAACAAATCGGAGTTTTCATGGGATTTCTACGTCAACAAATCGGTTAACCTTTAGCATTCGTCCACTCGAGCTGAGAAACTTGTATAGAAACAAACCAAGGGAGAGATCTAGCTGGAGTATAAAATTCATGTGAGCCCATATCATTAAGCCATCATAGTCTCAAGAGACGTGGCGTAATGGCAAAAAAATTATGATCTGCACAATAGGTCTTGAGTTCGAGTCAGGACTTGTACCTTTTGTACGAATATAAGATAATCAGGGTTTTACTTGTTCATTTGGATTCATAAAATACGCTTTCCGGAAGATGGAGTTTCCTCATATCCAAAAATAATCAAGTCATCATGATGATGGATATCATTAGCTGGAGTATTAAATTCATGTGAGCCCATATCATCAAGCCATCATGAGTCTTAAGGGACACGGCGTGATAACAAAAAGCTTGTGATCTATCTGACAAGTCTTGAGTTCGAGTCAGGATGTGGATTTTTTGTAAAAATATAAAATAATTAGGGTTTTACTCGTTCACTTGGAGCCACAAAATACTTCTGAGAGATAGAGTTTCCTCGCATCCGAAATAAATCAAAAATCAAGCTATCATGAATTCATGATGATGGATATCATTAGCTGGCTTATAAAATTGATGTGAGCCCATATCATCAAGCCATCATGATGATGGATATCATTAGCCGGGGTATAATTCTAGGAATTAGAGTTTTAAAATGCAAATCAGAACTCAGCTGCCAAAAAAGAAGCATAAACATGTGCTAAGCAACGAGACAGGTAGGGAGAGATTTTCAAGGGCACGCTTCGGGTTGAAACAAGGAGACAGGACCACTGGCTTCTGACTTGGGGCTCGCATCTCTCTAGAGAATGTCTCTTGCTTTGGTTAGCTAACAAATTACTACATTAAATAAACCTCATAAAGATCTCCATGAAAGGTGAGCTTTCAAGTGCATCGAATACATTAAACAAATCATACAGTAATTAACAAGCTTAAACTGATTAACACTTTCTAGCCCTTGATCTTAATCATATGTGTTATAATTGCCATCCCTTTTTCTTAACGCAGAAGAAAGACAATATTTCATTATCTAATGCTATTCGCACCCTCGTTTTTACTGTTTCCACCCATCGTTTCTTCAACTGTCAGTAATAATCTAGTTACCAGCAGTACTGGTGGAAACAGCAAAGGGATATAGGATTTGCAAAGCTAGATCTCTCGATCACTTTTGTAAAGTGGATGTGATCATGTTGAAAATTTGGAAAACCATCATTAGTGAATGCTTTTGACTCTGGGTTATCGGAATGTAATGATGAAGATTACATGGAAAAGGATCTTGGGTTAGCTTTTGTACTTGTTTTTCGGCTAGAAAATGTGCTCTGGATTCTTAATCATTGGCAATGGATAGAACGATGATGAGTGCTATGATTAAAATCCATTATCAAGGGTTTCTTTTTCCTATTGGGATCTTTGGTATTAGCTTTGAGAGGGGTGGATATGATTAGGGTTTTGGAATGGAAAGTGGTTTTGCGAGGGAAACGAGTGGTTGAACGGTAAAGAAGAGAAAGCAATGTTTAATGGCTGTGGACAACTCACTGAGTCAAGCTTCTGGCCTAAGTTTTCTAGTGCCTTGACTTGTGATCTCAAGAACTTGAGGTAGTTTGCAGCCTCATCAAGCATTGAGGCTGTGTCCATCTTGCTACCACCAGGGACCAACCTCTGCAGAACCCTAATTCTGTCACTTATCCTCTCCCTCCTTTGCCTCGCTGCCACTGTTTGCGGATCAGTTGATATTCTAACATTCTTCCTCTTGGGCTTCTCCGCAACTTCCAAGCTTAAATTCACTGGCCTAAAAGCCGCTGCGTGATAAATCATTTCCTTCATCTGTGCAATGGCTTCTGGATCAGGCTCCTCAACAGAAGAAGAAATTGATGAGCTTGGCTGCCGAAAGTTGATGTTTGATGAGCTTGGAGGCTTATCTGATCTGGGTTTCTTTGGTTTTGGCGGATCATCTGAAATTAGTCTAAACCCACCTTCTTCATTTGAACAACCACTTTGGAGAATATCGAAAAGAGGATGGTTTAGACCCAATTGCATCTCACTACAGTCATCATCATTGCTTCTCTTTGTACAAACAAGCTTAGTTTCCGAACAATTTCTATTCTTTCCATGTTGATCTGAAGAACAGTGAGAGACAGTTTCATCAAGCTCACTTACTGGGAAATGCTTCTCTTTATTTCTTGGATTGCATGAATTGTTCTCAGACTCCCCAGATGAAACTGCAGCACTGCTATTGGGAGCGAAACTCCACAAGTTTCTACAATCAGTGAAAATCATGGAAATCCCATCATCTTCAACCGATGTGTCTGTGTTGCTATTGGTCGCTGATAGCAAGCAATCAAGGGACTGATCAAGAGAGCCTGTCGAAATACCAGCCTTGCTATATTGTAAGCCATTAATATTGATTCTTGGTTGGCCACTCATGCTAAAATCAGCCATGCAAGTTACAGAGTAAGGTTTATTGATCAAAGAAGAAGAATACAATTCTTGAGCTGAAGCATCTCCCCAATCGCATATTGCTCCAGCTCCAGATGATTTTTCCAGCATTGTATTCGCAACCAACCTCTTAAGCTCTTGGTGCTGCGATATATAAACTCATAAGCATATATTGATTCAATACTTCTAGTTTGAAACAGATACTGTTAAAACAGGTAGCAGCTTGTATATAATATTAACAGTTCTTGACTACTTTACTTACTCTTTCAGAATTCGAATTCAGCTGTGGTGCTGATGTTTGAGTTTTTTGGAGCTCTTGAATTTGATGGAAGATGTCCTCTCCAAGATCCACACTATCATGTTGTTGATTTCTCCACAATGATGATGAGTTTGTGAGAACTTGTGAGTCGTCATCCCATCCCAAACTATCCATTGATCTGATCAAGAATCTTCAATGAAAACAAGAAAGCCCTTGTGTCCCTACAACCATGAAGAAAAACATGAAGCAATTTAAAGGATGAGGCTCAACACAAACGACAGAGAATGAGAAATCAAGATCCAGCTGCCACCCATTTGATTAAAATAAAAAAGCAGCTAGCTAGCAGAGGGAACAATATTTACTCTTATATTATTAGCTAGACGTTGTTCTCCCAATATAAGTCGTATAGAACAAGAATTCGAACAACCCTCTGGCCGGGTTTGTATTATATTTTTTGTCAATCTGGGACAACCAGTAACCACCCTCTTTAATTCTGTATCACGAAAACTGAGATGATCGATCCGGAAGAAACAAAACAGCCATTGCTAACGTCAGTTTGGCAACTAAGATTTGTCCACAATCGTAATAAAGACAAACACCGAAGAAATTCAAGAAACTGGTCCAAGAACCCGTGCATTTAATACGAGAAAATCAACAAAATGTAATGATAAAACATAATTTAGCACAGTAAGCAAGAGAAAGTGAATATAAAGAGAGAATATTGTTTTCTTCTACCTTGAGCTTGAACTTGAACTTGAACTTGAACTAGCAAGATGGATGACCAAAAACCTGATACAGTGTAATGCTTCTTAAGTAAGGGGAATGCTAATTATATAGATATAAAGAGCGTATGGTTTAATTTTATAATACTAAAAATGATGCTAAGAGTATTTGAACATGTAAAATATGAGGAAAAACAAAAGGGCTGCCCCAAAAAATATAATTTTCAATCTTTGATAGGAGGAGAGACATAATGGGTTTGGAAAAGATAAGAGTTTGGTGGGGGATTTGAGTATATTTTATTGCAGATGGGGAGCATGAGATTGCAGAGAAGCATATTGAATCTGAACAACTAATTGATCACTAATATTTTAAACTGATTAAATTGATTGTTTAGGTGGGGAAAGCTCTGACCTCCTTTTGGATTTCTCATGCTCTTCCATGCGCACTGTAAAGTTTTCAAGTAATTAAAATTGCAGCAAGCAGAGCATCTTTTTACAGTATCCACTACTTTCTAATTCTAAAGAGCTTGCTTTTCAAATAATCATAGTTTTAATCATCACCACTATTAATGTTTTCACTTTCCACTACAGTCATTTTCTTTCACTTTGTGAGAATTTATACGGTACCTTTCCTTGGAACGCTCAAGGGTGTTCCTATATATGGCATCTGTCACTCCCTGTTTATTAATGGTGTTGGAATGTCACGAGCCTGCTATCCATGACCTAGCTATTGTATGTAGGGCTTGCTGAAGTTCCCTACAAGAAAATACCAAGGACGAGCAACTTGTTTCTGTGTACTCTATGTTAAATAATTATGTATTCTAAAAGTTTAAGCTGGCGGTGATGTTTTAAAATATGATTTATATTATTCTTTAATATACTCTTTAAAATGAAAGTTCTTTGGACTTGAAAACTGCACAGATTCACATTATCTTGTGCTTGATTTTTATCAAATAGAATGGGGTATTGAAATTCAAACTCGTGGTCGCTGTGTCAACAAGGCTCTGATACCATGTCAATGAATCATCTCACCTAAAAATTTAAAATGTTAGGTGAGATCTCAAAATATAATTTATATTATTTTTTAACAGACTTTTTTAAGTGAAAGTTATTTGCGTTTGAAACTTGCACAAATTCACATTATCTAAACTTATTTTTTATCAAATAGAATGAGAGTATTGAGATTCGAACTCATGACCACTGAGTCAATAAGACTCTGATACTATATTAAAAAATCATCTCACCTAAAAACTTGAGTTATTAAATAAAATTTCAAAATATAATTTATATTATTTTCTAACACTTTACTCGGCCGTCCAACCAGGAGTGCAAGTCGAAACGTGCACCGAAGAGTGAAGACACTAGGATTATACGAGGTCTAGCATGTAATGCGCATGATGAGGCCCAACTAGATCTTGCATTTTCTCGACAAAATACCAGACTATAATATGGCGAATTTCAGAGTGCTAAACTTTGGTAAGTATAAGAGTGAAAATGAAATGGGAAAGTACAAGTTCAAACAGTCGAAACCTGAAAAGGGCCTGAATTAAGTTACATTTCTTAGGGTTTCCATAAGAACTAGTAGTGGACAGAAAAAGATGTTGGCAGGCAGGACCAGGGGAGAAGATAGCTCAAAACAAGTTGTTTATACAATTCTGCCTTTCTTCAACCCTACTTCCTTCATTTTCTTTCTTCAGACATGAGAGAGAGAGATAGAGAGCAGTAGGAGAGAGAGCAGTAGGAGAGAGAAAGAGAGAGCAGTAGGAGAGAGAGAGCAGTAGGTTCTGAGTCGTACCCACATGCACCCCATAATGACAGCTCAGTGAATGGGTTGCCATGGCATTTGCTACTTTTCGCCAACCTTAACAATCTCTTATTATCTACTCCCATGTTTTTCTTCACCTCTTCAGTCTTCTCTGCAGAGCAAGTAGTCTAATAATAGAAATTCATATTCTCGAAAGAACATCTCTTGAAATCAATTCGAGGATAGACACTTGTTTATATTATTATATAAATAAAAATATATATATTTTTATTCTCGTTGTTTCTCTTATTTTCGCTGTTCATTGGAATTATATTTTTTATATTTTCTTTTATATTTGGAGTTTAACTTTGTTTTTTTTTTATTTTTTATATGAGGTTATTACAGTCTTGAAAATTATTATAATATTGGATTGATACTTAATTTTATAATTGTCTATTTTTTTATCATATTATTAAATAAATTAACATAAACTAAAAAAAGAAATAAAACATTATGACATTGAATTAATGCTTAGTTTTACAATTATCTATTTTTTATCACATTATTAAATCAATTAATTAACATAAATTAAAAGAGAAGGGGAAATAATTATTCCCCTCCTCACATGATATTGTTCATTGGAATAATAACTTGTATTTTTTTTTTCATCTTTTAAAGTTAGATTTATTAAGAATTTTTATTTTGGTCTTTTTTATACGGGATTATTTGATTTCAAAAAAAAAATATCATGGTTGTTTACTTTTTCTATCATATTATCTAATACAAAATGCCTATTCATATTGTTATATAAAAAACAATTCTAAACAAATATAATTATTATGATTTAAACTTCATAATTTATTTCTATTATTTTCATTGGTTTATCATGATCTTAGAAAAATATATTGGTATCAGTTTTTTAGTAAAATGTGTTGACATTGAGTTAGTTCTTGGTTTTTTTAGCATATTTTTTTTATATAATTACTATCAAATAAAAAAGAACTAAAAAAACATAATTATTAGGAATTAGACTTCATAATTTATTTTAATTTACTTTTTATCGGATTATCATGGTCTTCAAAAAATGTCTTGATATTGATTTGGTGCTTAGTTTTGAGAGCGCGTATTTTTTTATCATAACATTACATAAAAAATGTTTTTTTAAATAAATTTATTAAATTAAATAGATTTCATAACCTAAGCTCCAGGTTTGACTAGTTAACCAAGGTTGACTCGAGTTGATCCAATACATCATTGACTTAATATTTTTTTAAAAACAATATGTCATCTTGAAAGTGCTTTTAAAATCAAAATATATTTTTACTAGTCATTTTAGTTTTCTTTAACCCATCAAGTCAACCGAGTCATGTTAGGACAACTTCTATATAATTTAATTTAAAACTTAAGCTACGTAAAGAGTTTGGTTAGGAGATATCAGGTTTGACCCATTGAAAAAAGATACAAATAACTAACGAAAAAATATTTTTTTAAAAAGAAACCTCTTGTATCAACCCTCAAGTTAATAAAAACTTACACTCGAGTTTAAATTACTCTTATCTTGATTTGATGGATTTTCAACAAGACTTTTCAGCCCCTTTTCTTTCTTTCTTCACTTTAGATTTTAGATAAGAAACATCCATTAACAAATAACTTTTATTTTACAATAATTAATTATAAACCTCAATCTTTTTGCATGAACATATATAGTATTCACGTACCCCTTAAAAAATCCATAAATGGTTTTGATAGCAAACTTGTAATCAAAATAATCAACATAAATATCTTCATTTCAATCTACAAAATAACAAGAATCATCAAATATTTCAAATCCAGTATTATATTCATTCAGGCTAAAAGGTTTCCTCCCATGTTCATGCCTTTGATTTTCTAATGAGCCTTTGATTTTCTTTTCTTCATCTTATAAGACAATTCTTTATCGTTCCTTTACAATTTTATCAACATTAATAGACGAGTTAATTATACAATCTATCTTCACATGTTTTTCATCCTCAATTTCTAAACATCCTTTTATTTTGGAAGATACATCTTATCCCTTTTTACATGAGCACTTTATATTTGATGACTATCTTTTTCAGTCATGGTTATTCAATAACATATGATAATTAACCATTATAAAACTTAAAAATAGATGAAAACCAATAAATATCATAAACTAACTAGGAAAAACAAAACCATTAAGTATATTATTTCATTTTCTAAATTAAATAGAGAAAAATTAAAATAACGAAGGAAAAATATATTTCTTAAAAGCCTCCTACATCATGGATATATATCCGTGATAGATAGCATTGGATGGGGCAATAATGTTGCTAACCATCACATCTGAACCGTTAATCAAGACCGTATCTTTTTCTGTGGACAGGTGGTCCTATCACTCCCTACATACAGAGTCAGAAACTTCACTAAATGCCCCTCTTTGGACTCTTCCCGCGTTATTCCTGCAGGCCACCACTAACCGTTTCAGGTTCGGCTCGGCTACGATCAACCCAGCTAAGAAGCTCTATTTGCAGTTTTCTTGTGGGGTGGTCCCCATGCTAAGCAAGGAGGGCGCCTCCCTTTATCGGTGCTTCTATTATTGTTACTCGCCAAGCACGTGAACTCAACGCTCTATTCACACGTGGCGATAAAACATTGGGTGGTCACCTGTTGAGATAGCCGTCTCCCACATGGGGGGGAAATCAAAATCAGTGGGGTCAGCAATTAGCATTAGCAAAAGCTGTGAAAAGGGACCATCCCATTGATTTCTTAGTTTATGAACATTATCTTCTACCATTATTATACCCCGTTTGACAAGGTATTTAATTTTTTTTTAAATAATTTCTCTTAGTGTTTTTAAATTTTTTTTATATTGATGTTTGGATAATTTTTAAAAAAATAATAATAAAATATTATTTTGATACATATCTGAACAGAAAATAATTTAAAAAACAATTTTAACTAAACTTTTAATCAATTTCTACATGATACCAGCTTTTTTTTTTTTTGTCTTGTTTTCCCTGCTAATTCGTTTGCTCTGCTATTAAATTACAATTCCGACTCCACATATTATTATCAAGGAAAATTATATTTATAATAATAGATCAAAAACTTGCTTGAAATTACTATCTATGTTGTTGTCTTTCCTTTTTTTCTTTTTCATTTTTGTGATATAGCACCGATCAATTATTAGATAAGAACATGTACATGTATTAACTAAGGGCATTAAAAAAAACAATCAATTGAGAAAACCAAGTAAACCAAAAAATATTAATTAAAAACACTGAACTGAAAAAAAATCAATTAAATTAATTTTGAAAACCATTAAATAGACACGGCTTTGTTGGTTTATGGTTTCAAAAAATAACACCATCAAACCAGACTGAATCTTACAAAAATAGCCTAATCTCTTAGAGAAACATAGATATAAATAACGAGTGTTTACCGGTTAAAATAATCCTCCCATCTCACCAAGTAGTTGCCAACCACAACCAGTGAAACTAAATCATCTCTCTTTTCTATTATCTAGTAAATGGATCAATAATAAAAGCTTGAGATTAAAAAAATTGTTTCCCTGTAATCTCAGATAATATGATGATCACTAGAGATTTACATGGTTATTAATTTCAGAACTCGTAGAATTAATCGAGTTGCGTATAAGCTGATCCGAAGATCCATGTTAGTAAAAAAAAAAAAAATCATCCCTCTTTTCCTTAAATAGTAAACTAAACCTTAAATATTAGCACGAGGTCGATTAATGAAGATCATCCATTAGATGATCTAGTTCCAAATCTTGTGTCTCATACTCTTATCATGCCGATTAATGAAGATCATCCATTAGATTTGTATTCATTTCAAGGTATCTCAAAATAGCATGTCGACAAAATGATCAATATAAGAAAATCAATGTGACCACTATCTCCCCTTCCGAAAGCAGGCTGATGTAGTGGGACTTGTAGACTTAGTTTAAATTATATAGATGGTTTAATAAATAATTTGATAGATGAACACAATAGTTGCTATTCTATTGTTGAAAAATTTAGTATGAGTGAGTAAATTAATTAATTAATTAATTAATTTAAAACATCTATAACTATTAATCTAAAATTAATTGAGTTAAATTATTATCTAATGTTTTTCTTATATATAAAGAATACTTTTGAGAAGTAATATATCCTTAGTGGATGTAAAAGGTAGGCCAAGAATAATTCTTACCCTTGAATTAAGAAAAACGTTTCTTTTTCGGAGAAAAGCTTTTAACAAGCATGAGTGAATTTTACTTGCGTGCTTGATGTTTATAAATGATGGAAGGATAAAATTCTAATAAATGGACATCAAGACAAAGAAATAATCCGGGCAGCAGATAGGTGGCTACTAGGTTTTCAATATCTCTTGTGATAATACAGGCCCAGATTGGGAAATACTTTTAAGACTGTTTTTTTTTTAATATTTTTTTTATAAAAATTAATTTTTAACAATATGAAAAATAAATTTAAGAAGATAAAACAAATATATTTCTATTTAAAAAAAACAACCAGATGCTGTGTACACGCATGAAACTACGAGATTAGTCGCGTTCAATGGTCATCGCTTCAACAACCCAGAAACAAAGGGCTAAGAGCCCATGGGAAGGGATAGCTTGTAGGGCCCCTATCCCTTCAAATGAAGGGTCAGTTTCTAAGACTAGCTATGCCGTATATTCTCCAAGCTGGCAGCTTGCCCTCCAGGACCCAGGATTGCGATGTTGTCCTCCACGTGTTTCAGACACCAGGCCCAGTTGATCACACGTGTTCAATGCTTATTGGTTCAGATCTGTAGTTCCTATCGGTTCAAAAACAAAATTTCCAAGTTTCAATACTGTTCGAGGTTTCATGGGATAACTAGTAATGCTGTGTAGTTTAGGCCAACTACTTCGTTACAAGTTACAACCGCACGCATACCTCATGTTACATACCCTACCTCTTAACAGTTGAAATTGCTCCTGCATTTCCCATCTGCCTCTTAACTCGATGAATACCTACAAAATGCAAAAACTCATTACACAATCAAGTAGATTAGAAGGGTTTTTTTAGAAACTAACATAGTTTGGTAAAAGTTTGGAGGATATATCATAGGATAAAAAAATAAAACTGATGTGTACCTCTTAAACGCTCGATCAAGTAGCTCACACGCTAAGACATCAATTCCCATAAAGTAAAATAAATCAAGTTTGATAGGAGTGTGACATGGAGCCTAACATATCAATCCTGTTTAGAACTTGAATATGATCCTTTTTGGACTTGAATTAAATGAATTAGAGGTTGTCTTTTAAGCTCCGTAGTTGTTCCCTATCCCTCTACATCCATCTTACTCCATGTACGCTGAACTAGCCTATTCAATATCTCTTTGAGTCTCTGTGCCCTAACTTTTGTAATAAGCTCGCTTGACACTACCAATGAGTCAATGACATGTCTAGGAGTGGTGTTAGGATGGTCTCATCACCATTTATCTCTTTAAAAGGATTCGACCTAGAAGCTTCATTGCCTACATCGAACAAAGTAAGATAAAAACAATAAAGGTGACTTGAGCTCATATTATCATTTATCCTTTCCAAGATTTGAAATGGCCCATCTCCTCGAGAATATAACTTGGACTTCCTTCAAGTAGGAAGTCATTCCTTATGTATATGCACCCAAACCCAATTACTAGGTTGAAATAAAACTTGTTTGCACCCCTTATTGCTTTATTTGTATACACACAATTTCTCTTTTCAATATGTTATCATACACTCTCATGAAGTGTTTTCACTACCTATGCCTTATGATTTCCATCAAAACTAACCCTTTCATCAACATGTAAATGAATCAAATCCATGAGAGTTAGGAGGTTAAATCCATATACAATCTCAAATGGTGAAGAATCGGTAGTAAAATGCACACTACAATTAAATGCAAACTCTATGAATGGAAAAGTTCTTTGAATGACAACACACAAATTTTGTGTCAAAGTCCTATTAACTACTTCGATTTATCCATTTATTTAGGGATGAAATTTAGTTGAAAATAACAACCTAGTACCCATTTTCCCCCACAACACTTTCTAAAAGTAATAAAGGAACTTAACATCTCTATCAGAAACAATGCTTTTACAGACCCCATGAATTTAATAATAGGAAAAATAAGTCATAATCAAAGTTGACTTGGGGTTTAATACCTCAAACCTCTTTAAAAATTGTATGAGACCCTTCTTAGACTTTAACTAGATGAATCAGAAGATTCCCTTTAAGCTTTATTACCGTCCTTTATCCTTCTAGATCCATCATAACCATCCTTACTCCATGTGTGCTTAACTATCCCATTTAATGGCTCCTTAAGTTTGTTTACCCTAACTCTTGTAATAGGCTCATTTGACACCATGAATGTGTCAATAACATGTCTAGGAGTGGTGTTGAGTTGGTCCTTATCAAAAATATTTTTAGATTCCTACTAATAGGAATCAGAGGTGAACTTCTAAACTGATAATGAAAATAACAATTGTTTCTTTCACTTAAGATGCATGTTTGCATAACTTATTGGGTTCTCAAATATTATACCTGTAACAAAAACAATACAAAAAAATTATTCGGGAGTTTCTAATATCCCGTTAGGTAGATCTAAAGTTATTTTGAAATTTATTACCTGAAGATATGATCTTCTCTAGTTTTGAATAGTTCTTAAAGGTTGGGTTGTCATAAATCAAAAATCTTCCAATTATCCAGTTTCTAACGATAATCTAAATGAACCACTAATAAGAAACCTCCTAACTTTCTATATAGAAGAGATAAATTGTTATGCCTAAAGTGCTAGCTCTTTATTCCGTGAGTTACATGGTTTTGTTGTCTAATAGACAACAACTTTAAAAAACAAAAGGCATAGTTTTATATTTATAGAGAATCCTAAAAACCCTATAAATAACAAAAATATATATTTACCCCTTTAATAACATCCCATATATTATTTAAGGGTAGTTTTAGAGACTCAATAAATCAAGACCCAACATTATTATTCTATGACTAGAATTATAATCTGTGAATTAAATACTTTCCAGTGCTTCAGTTCCAAAATTATTTTCAATCAAGTCACATTTAATTATTTATCAGAGTGTAACTTATGAATAATAGTTCTTAATGTGTGTGATCCATTAGATTCATTATATGTTGACCCAAATATAAACTATAATTCTAAATAAGTATAATTAAATAAATCAAACAATTTAATTTATTATAATTTCAATAAATGATTAATTTATATTTAAAGATTAAGTGCACCGTCTAACAACGTGTCATAATCCTCCAAATACTAGGAAAGTCATAAGTGATTTGACTTAACATTTCAATTACCAATTTTTGAGTGTAATTATTATTCATTCATCAATAATGTTATAATTTAAATATTTTAGCATGAAGTGTGTTTTCCAATAGAGATCATATTTGTTCACAACATTATAGTTATTGATCATTTAAATAAGATTTGAAACTTTTTTCAAATTTCATCTCATCTTGCGCAAAGATTTAATAATCAATATTTTTTGGAAACCATGTGGAATATTTTTTTCTAACCTAGGGTTATGAATCATATTCTAATCACTCAAATACTTTTTTTTCATTTATTACCTTTAGCAAGACAACATGTAATGAAATCAAATCATAACACTCTGACGATGTCCTTCTCTTGTGTAGAGGTGATCGGTCCTCAGTAAATGTTCTTCACCAGCAGTTACAGTTTTTTGGCCGCACATCAGGCTTGGATATTAATGCTTCCAAATCTTCTATCTACTTTGGCGGTGTGGGTGACAGGGTGAAAATTCAGATTCTTTAGGATACTGGGTTCTCGGAGGGCTCCTTTCCCTTTAGATATTTGGGTGTTCCTTTAAGTCCTCACAGGTTGGTAGCTAGTCAATTTTCCCCTCTTCTCTAACGCCTTGAAGCTGCATTCTAGAGTTGGATTGGCAAGCATCTCTCCTATGTTGGTAGGCTTGAGTTGCTTAAGTCTGTTATTTAGGGGATGGTCCAATTCTGGCTAAACATTTTTCCTATGCCTTGATCTGTCATTCATCATATTATTTGTTTGTGTAGGAATTTCTTATGGACCGGAATCATCTTGCAAAGCAAATCTGCCCTTATGGCCTGACATTCAGTTTGTCTTCCTAAAGCTGAGGGGAGGTATAGGTTTGCCTATGGTGGGTAAGAAAAGAGTTTTCTGGCCAGGTAGTTATGAAAAATATACATTGCAAAACTGACTCTCTATGGATTCAATGGGTCCATCATTTCTACTTGGGTCATCTCTCAGTTTAGGTAGCTTCTGCTCATAAGACCTCATCTCCTCTATGGAAATCTATCCTCTCTTTAAAGGATATCCTCCTCCAAGACTGTGGTGGATCCCCTCTGGTCATCTCCTTGATGCAGAGTTGGCATGCTCTAGCTGGTCCTTTCTTAGTTATTGCTTATAATTATTTCAGACTCAGGATTGATGTGCTTCATTGGGATAAGGTGGTATGGGAGCAATGAGCACTGTCGAGAGCAAGCTTTGTGTTATGGCTAGCTGTCCGATGAAAACTTAAAACCAAGGATCATCTTCGATCTTGAGTGCGGTTGTTACTTGTGTGCTCTGTTCTCAGGCAGAGGAATTGCATGTGCACCTCCTCTTCTACTGTAGTTGGACATCTCTCTTATGGTCCAGGATCAGATCTTGGTTGCGTATTAATAGGCAGATGTCCTCTTTGTCTAGTGCTCTCTGGGGCCTCGGATTTGGAAAGGGCCTTGACTCGAGAATACGCCGGGTAACTTTGGCTATAACTGTCTACAACATTTGGCATGAGCGGAATGGTCGAGTGTTCGACAAGTATCGAAACTCCGTGGATGTCATCTTTTGGAAATTTCAGATTTTGTTCTACACCATCTTCTATTTCCATGTGAAGGATCCCTCTCTTCTTAATGTAGGCTAGGATCAATTACTAGCTGCTTAGCTTTATTTAGTTACTTTTCTATAATGGCTTCATAACCTTAGCTAACCTTGTTTTTGTTTGAACATTTGGTTTTCTATTTTGTATATTTCTGTATATTCTGGTTCTCCAGATTGGTTACTTTGATATCTAATATACTTACATTTGATCCAAAAAAAATCATAACACTCTCTATATGAGATAATTTAGTAATTTCAAGTTTAAGGATTATTTATATAACAGTCATGTGAGCTTTTTTATACACATAAATGATATCTTCGTATGAAATTTTCATGTGGATCAATTCAATTTATATGTTTTATGATAAACACCTGCATATTAGTTTCTAGAATTTTTCATAAAAAACATAATATGTATCAATCTATATGACTTTAATAATATATATTTAAATGAACATCAACCAAGAAAATTTTAGAAACAATGCTTTCATGTAAGAGGAATATATAATTACAATAATATATATTTAAGAAAATTAACCAAAAATATTTTAGGAACAATTCTTTCATGCAATAAAAAATCTTATAGTTATAATAACTTTATAATTTTCTTTGCAAAACATTTTTTTTCATGGACTTTATCTTTACTCTAGATTCATAAATCAAATATAAGATTCATTAATCTAATATTATATGAATATTAATATTTTATTAATAATAAATACATCTTTATATAAAATAATAATATTACGTGTAACCAACCGATTGACCATAAAACATATTAAACTAACATATCTATATATCATATGCTATTGCTTGCTGTTATTCTTTTATACATTTCCAGCATAAGTTTCTAGCCTTCTGGAACCCCAAGTAGATTGAAACATACATCATTGTTCTTCATAAAAGGTAAGGAAAAGCCAAGAGACAGAGAGATGATCAAGTAACTCTAACATGCATGGTGGATGAAACTCCACCAGACAAATTAAGACGGCAGGTCATACCAGCAAATCTTTATCTTCTTCTTCGTAATACTTATGATCAAACTTTATTCATCAAATTAAACCATAGAATACAATTTGTTTATTCCCTTTTAACAATTATATTATTTCCACAGCATGGAAAGCCTTAGTTTGATTATTGGATCAATAGGTATAACAAAATGTTTTAACTGGTTTTGTTATTGTATTTTTTATCAAAGCAAATTATCTAAATATACATTTGCCAATATATGTTTCAGTTATAATTACATCTTTCTATAGCTATGTTGTTTATTCCAAGGAAACTGTAACTAAATAATGTAATTGTTTTCATCAATACTTTTATCATGATATTTTAAACTGCCCAAAGTTCTCGCTCTCAATACTGTTGAATTTTTAATATATTTTTCTTAAAATCCTGTTTCTTGAGAGTTACAGCAGACAATGTTTGTTTAATAAATAGATACTAAAGATGGGTTAAAAACCTTCATTCCTTGGCTCGAACAAGTTTTATGCTGATTACCAAAGGTCCAAACAATTATATTAATGCAAAATCGTCGTTGGTAGTGGAATACAAAATCATCTTTCTACTGGAACTCATTTTCCAATGCATTCTAAGAGTTCACAGCACACATAATAATAGTAATAATAACAATAATAATAATAATGAAAATAAAAGTTAAGGTGGTGGGTACTTGATAAAACCCTCAAACTCTAAAAAACGACCTCAACCAAAACGTCAAACTGACTAGAAAGAGAATTGCATTCACTTGAAGTTCAAAATATCAGTGAAAATGGGTTTGAATATTTTTTGTTTAAAAATACATTAAAATAATAGTACACATATTTTTTAAAATTTATTTTTCATACCAATGAAATTCACAAAAACTAAATAACTTATTTTAAAATAAAACATCACAGCCAATGGTTGCACCTAAATTTTAAAGCTAGGCATGAGAAACTCCAGTAGAAATTAAGAAGGCAGACCGTATCAACAAATTCTTTCTTCTTCGTAACCATATGATCGAACTTTTTTCATCAAATTAAACCATAGAATACAATGTTGTTTTTCCCTTTTTAAAAGTGAATTATTTCCACAGCATGGCAAGACTTAGTTTTAAGAATAGAAAACAAAAACACGTAATGAATTGTTAGTTTGATGTGAATCCATTAAAATAAAAATATTGTCTTACATGATATCTTTTTTTTTTGAAGGAGCAATAAAAATATATTACAGAAAAAGTATGAACAAAAACCTGTATACGTTCTCTCGAAGCCAAATACAAATTTTGAAGATTTCAAGTAAAGGTTTCATATTACCTTAGTAGAAAAAAATTTTACATTTAAACAATAATTTCCTATTTAGAATAATAAAATTACATTTTTTTTGAAAACCCTCAGTTTGTTTTTCATAAGAAAAAACATTACTTTATGAAAAACATACATAACCACCAGAAAATAAAGTAGTAGTGGTGGTAATGATAAAGTAACATAATTAACAATAAAGAAAAAGACTTAAAAATGGTACTAAATAAACGTTTTTGTATATACACATAGAGCAACACAATTCAATACATATTAAAGATGCATTAATGAACAAAGTAATTGATATCATGCGTTTAAAAGCCTTTTACTTATAAATTAGTTAGTATGTGGGATCCTTGAATTCAATTAAAGCATAACCAATCATAATCTCTCCCCAGATTGAGTTTTAAGCAAGATGGCGATTTTTCAAAATAAAATCTTCTTGGTTCTATTGTGTTTGATAGGTGTATTTGCGGGTACTCCAGCACTTGCAGGAAGCAATACTGCACCATCGGGAGAGCCTTTTCCCAAGCCTAGCAAAAACATGGAAGGTTGCGCTGCGAAGTTGCCCGTCCCGTGTGGATTAGAGGTTTTTCTTAGCTTTAGTGGAAACAATAACAACCCATCAGACGATTGTTGCAAGAAGCTCGTGGCAACAGGAATAGATTGTCACAATGCATTTACAGAGATTCTCATATCAAAAGAGCCCCAGGAAAACCCATCTAAGATTTCTCTAAGGAGCATGGATATTTGGAATCGTTGTGTCGCCGTTGCATCTAAAGCATAAACAAAACGCTTTTCCTTCACAGCATCATTAATAATGTAATTGTGCTGCTTCAATTCTTCATCATGGTATTTTAATAATAGACACTGCCCAAAGTTCTCGCTCTCAATACTGTTGAATTTTTAGTATATTTTTCCTTAAAATCCTGTTTCTTGAGAGTTACAGCAGACAATGTTTGTTTAATAAATAGATACTAGAGCTGGATTAAGAACCTTCATTCCTTGGCTCGAACAAGTTTTATGCTGATTACCAAAGGTCCAAACAATTATATTGATGCAAAATCGTCGTTGGTAGTGGAATACAAAATCATCTTTCTACTGGAACTCATTTTCCAATGCATTCTAAGAGTTCACAGCACACATAATAATAGTAATAATAACAATAAGAATAATAATAATAATAATGAAAATAAAAGTTAAGGTGGTGGGTACTTGATAAAACCCTCAAACTCTAAAAAACGACCTCAACCAAAACGTCAAACTGACTAGAAAGAGAATTGCATTCACTTGAAGTTCAAAATATCAGTGAAAGTGGGTTTGAATATTTTATGTTTAAAAGTACATTAAAATAATAGTACACATATTTTTTAAAATTTATATTTCATACCAATGAAATTCACAAACACTAAATAACTTATCCTAAAATAAAACATCACAGCCAATGGTTGCACCTAAATTTTACAGCTAGGCATGAGAAACTCCAGTAGAAATTAAGAAGGCAGACCGTATCAACAAATTCTTTCTTCTTCGTAACCATATGATCGAACTTTTTTCATCAAATTAAACCATAGAATACAATGTTTTTTTTTTCCTTTTTAAAAGTGAATTATTTCCACAGCATGGCAAGACTTAGTTTTAAGAATAGAAAACAAACACACATAATGAATTGTTAGTTTTATGTGAATCCATTAAAATAAAAATATTGTCTTACACGATATCTTTTTTTTTTAAGGAGCAATAAAAATATATTAAAGAAAAAGTATGAACAAAAACCTCTATACGTTCTCTCGAAGCCAAATACAAATTTTGAAGATTTCAAGTAAAGGTTTCATATTACCTTAGTTGAAAAAAAATTTACATTTAAACAATAATTGCCTATTTATAATAATAAAATTACATTTTTTTTGAAAACCCTCGGTTTGTTTTTCATAAGAAAAAACATTACTCTATGAGAAACATACATAACCACTAGAAAATAAAGTAGTAGTGGTGGTAATGATAAAGTAACATAATTCACAATAAAGAAAGAGACTTAAAAATGGTACTAAATAAACATTTTTGTGTATACACATAGAGCAACACAATTCAATACATATTAAAGATGCATTAATGAACAAAGTAATTGATATCATGCGTTTAAAAGCCTTTTACTTATAAATTAGTTAGTATGTGGGATCCTTGAATTCAATTAAAGCATAACCGATCATAATCTCTCCCTAGATTGAGTTTTAAGCAAGATGGCGATTTTTCAAAATAAAATCTTCTTGGTTCTATTGTGTTTGATCGGTGTATTTGCGGGTACTCCAGCACTTGCAGGAAGCAATACTGCACCATCGGGAGAGCCTTTTCCCAAGCCTAGCAAAAACATGGAAGGTTGCGCTGCGAAGTTGACCGTCCCGTGTGGATTAGAGGTTTTTCTTAGCTTTAGTGGAAACAATAACAACCCATCAGACGATTGTTGCAAGAAGCTCGTGGCAACAGGAATAGATTGTCACAATGCATTTACAGAGATTCTCATATCAAAAGAGCCCCAGGAAAACCCATCTAAGATTTCTCTAAGGAGCATGGATATTTGGAATCGTTGTGTCGCCGTTGCATCTAAAGCATAAACAAAACGCTTTTCCTTCACAACATCATTAATAATGTAATTGTGCTGATTCAATTCTTCATCATGGTATTTTAATAATAGACACTGCCCAAAGTTCTTGCTCTCAATACTGTTGAATTTTTAGTATATTTTTCCTTAAAATCCTGTTTCTTGAGAGTTACAGCAGACAATGTTTGTTTAATAAATAGATACTAGAGATGGATTAAGAACCTTCATTCCTTGGCTCGAACAAGTTTTATGCTGATTACCAAAGGTCCAAACAATTATATTGATGCAAAATCGTCGTTGGTAGTGGAATACAAAATCATCTTTCTACTGGAACTCATTTTCCAATGCATTCTAAGAGTTCACAGCACACATAATAATAGTAATAATAACAATAAGAATAATAATAATAATAATGAAAATAAAAGTTAAGGTGGTGGGTACTTGATAAAACCCTCAAACTCTAAAAAACAACCTCAACCAAAACGTCAAACTGACTAGAAAGAGAATTGCATTCACTTGAAGTTCAAAATATCAGTGAAAGTGGGTTTGAATATTTTATGTTTAAAAATACATTAAAATAATAGTACACATATTTTTTAAAATTTATATTTCATACCAATGAAATTCACAAACAGTAAATAACTTATTTTAAAATAAAACATCACAGCCAATGGTTGCACCTAAATTTTAAAGCTAGGCATGAGAAACTCCAGTAGAAATTAAGAAGGCAGACCGTATCAACAAATTCTTTCTTCTTCGTAACCATATGATCGAACTTTTTTCATCAAATTAAACCATAGAATACAATGTTTTTTTTTCCCTTTTTAAAAGTGAATTATTTCCACAGCATGGCAAGACTTAGTTTTAAGAATAGAAAACAAAAACACGTAATGAATTGTTAGTTTGATGTGAATCCATTAAAATAAAAATATTGTCTTACACGATATCTTTTTTTTTTGAAGGAGCAATAAAAATATATTAAAGAAAAAGTATGAACAAAAACCTCTATACGTTCTCTCGAAGCCAAATACAAATTTTGAAGATTTCAAGTAAAGGTTTCATATTACCTTAGTAGAAAAAAAATTTACATTTAAACAATAATTTTCTATTTAGAATAATAAAATTACATTTTTTTTGAAAACCCTCGGTTTGTTTTTCATAAGAAAAAACATTACTCTATGAAAAACATACATAACCACCAGAAAATAAAGTAGTAGTGGTGGTAATGATAAAGTAACATAATTAACAATAAAGAAAAAGACTTAAAAATGGTACTAAATAAACGTTTTTGTGTATACACATAGAGCAACACCATTAAATACATATTAAAGATGCATTAATGAACAAAGTAATTGATATCATGCGTTTAAAAGCCTTTTACTTATAAATTAGTTAGTATGTGGGATCCTTGAATTCAATTAAAGCATAACCAATCATAATCTCTCCCTAGATTGAGTTTTAAGCAAGATGGCGATTTTTCAAAATAAAATCTTCTTGGTTCTATTGTGTTTGATCGGTGTATTTGCGGGTACTCCAGCACTTGCAGGAAGCAATACTGCACCATCGGGAGAGCCTTTTCCCAAGCCTAGCAAAAACATGGAAGGTTGCGCTGCGAAGTTGACCGTCCCGTGTGGATTAGAGGTTTTTCTTAGCTTTAGTGGAAACAATAACAACCCATCAGACGATTGTTGCAAGAAGCTCGTGGCAACAGGAATAGATTGTCACAATGCATTTACAGAGATTCTCATATCAAAAGAGCCCCAGGAAAACCCATCTAAGATTTCTCTAAGGAGCATGGATATTTGGAATCGTTGTGTCGCCGTTGCATCTAAAGCATAAACAAAACGCTTTTCTTTCACAGCATCATTAATAATGTAATTGTGCTGATTCAATTCTTCATCATGGTATTTTAATAATAGACACTGCCCAAAGTTCTTGCTCTCAATACTGTTGAATTTTTAGGATATTTTTCCTTAAAATCCTGTTTCTTGAGAGTTACAGCAGACAATGTTTGTTTAATAAATAGATACTAGAGATGGATTAAGAACCTTCATTCCTTGGCTCGAACAAGTTTTATGCTGATTACCAAAGGTCCAAACAATTATATTGATGCAAAATCGTCATTGGTAGTGGAATACAAAATCATCTTTCAACTGGAACTCATTTTCCAATGCATTCTAAGAGTTCACAGCACACATAATAATAGTAATAATAACAATAAGAATAATAATAATAATAATAATAATAAAGAAAATAAAAGTTAAGGTGGTGGGTACTTGATAAAACCCTCAAACTCTAAAAAACGACCTCAACCAAAACGTCAAACTGACTAGAAAGAGAATTGCATTCACTTGAAGTTCAAAATATCAGTGAAAGTGGGTTTGAATATTTTATGTTTAAAAATACATTAAAATAATAGTACACATATTTTTTAAAATCTATATTTCATACCAATGAAATTCACAAACAGTAAATAACTTATTTTAAAATAAAACATCACAGCCAATGGTTGCACCTAAATTTTAAAGCTAGGCATGAGAAACTCCAGTAGAAATTAAGAAGGCAGACTGTATCAACAAATTCTTTCTTCTTCGTAACCATATGATCGAACTTTTTTCATCAAATTAAACCATAGAATACAATGTTTTTTTTTCCCTTTTTAAAAATGAATTATTTCCACAGCATGGCAAGACTTAGTTTTAAGAATAGAAAACAAAAACACGTAATGAATTGTTAGTTTGATGTGAATCCATTAAAATAAAAATATTGTCTTACACGAGATCTTTTTTTTTGAAGGAGCAATAAAAATATATTAAAGAAAAAGTATGAACAAAAACCTCTATACGTTCTCTCGAAGCCAAATACAAATTTTGAAGATTTCAAGTAAAGGTTTCATATTACCTTAGTAGAAAAAAAATTTACATTTAAACAATAATTTCCTATTTAGAATAATAAAATTACATTTTTTTTGAAAACCCTCGGTTTGTTTTTCATAAGAAAAAACATTACTCTATGAAAAACTTACATAACCACCAGAAAATAAAGTAGTAGTGGTGGTAATGATAAAGTAACATAATTAACAATAAAGAAAGAGACTTAAAAATGGTACTAAATAAATGGTTTTGTGTGTACACATAGAGCAACACCATTAAATATATATTAAAGATGCATTAATGAACAAAGTAATTGATATCATGCGTTTAAAAGCCTTTTACTTATAAATTAGTTAGTATGTGGGATCCTTGAATTCAATTAAAGCATAACCGATCATAATCTCTCCCTAGATTGAGTTTTAAGCAAGATGGCGATTTTTCAAAATAAAATCTTCTTGGTTCTATTGTGTTTGATCGGTGTATTTGCGGGTACTCCAGCACTTGCAGGAAGCAATACTGCACCATCGGGAGAGCCTTTTCCCAACCCTAGCAAAAACATGGAAGGTTGCGTTGCGAAGTTGACCGTCCCGTGTGGATTAGAGGTTTTTCTTAGCTTTAGTGGAAACAATAACAACCCATCAGACGATTGTTGCAAGAAGCTCGTAGCAACAAGAATAGATTGTCACAATGCATTTACAGAGATTCTCATATCAAAAGAGCCCCAGGAAAACCCATCTAAGATTTCTCTAAGGAGCATGGATATTTGGAATCGTTGTGTCGCCGTTGCATCTAAAGCATAAACAAAGCGCTTTTCCCTCACAGCATCATTAATAATGTAATTGTGCTGATTCAATTCTTCATCATTGTATTTTAATAATAGACACTGCCCAAAGTTCTTGCTCTCAATACTGTTGAATTTTTAGTATATTTTTCCTTAAAATCCTGTTTCTTGAGAGTTACAGCAGACAATGTTTGTTTAATAAATAGATACTAGAGATGGATTAAGAACCTTCATTCCTTGGCTCGAACAAGTTTTATGCTGATTACCAAAGGTCTAAACAATTATATTGATGCAAAATAGTCGTTGGTAGTGGAATACAAAATCATCTTTCTACTGGAACTCATTTTCCAATGCATTCTAAGAGTTCACAGCACACATAATAATAGTAATAATAACAATAAGAATAATAATAATAATAATGAAAATAAAAGTTAAGGTGGTGGGTACTTGATAAAACCCTCAAACTCTAAAAAACAACCTCAACCAAAACATCAAACTGACTAGAAAGAGAATTGCATTCACTTGAAGTTCAAAATATCAGTGAAAGTGGGTTTGAATATTTTTTGTTTAAAAATACATTAAAATAATAGTACACATATTTTTTAAAATTTATATTTCATACCAATGAAATTCACAAACAGTAAATAACTTATTTTAAAATAAAACATCACAGCCAATGGTTGCACCTAAATTTTAAAGCTAGGCATGAGAAACTCCAGTAGAAATTAAGAAGGCAGACCGTATCAACAAATTCTTTCTTCTTCGTAACCATATGATCAAACTTTTTTCATCAAATTAAACCATAGAATACAATGTTTTTTTTTCCCTTTTTAAAAATGAATTATTTCCACAGCATGGCAAGACTTAGTTTTAAGAATAGAAAACAAAAACACGTAATGAATTGTTAGTTTGATGTGAATCCATTAAAATAAAAATATTGTCTTACACGATATCTTTTTTTTTGAAGGAGCAATAAAAATATATTAAAGAAAAAGTATGAACAAAAACCTCTATACGTTCTCTCGAAGCCAAATACAAATTTTGAAGATTTCAAGTAAAGGTTTCATATTACCTTAGTAGAAAAAAAATTTACATTTAAACAATAATTTCCTATTTAGAATAATAAAATTACATTTTTTTTGAAAACCCTCGGTTTGTTTTTCATAAGAAATAACATTACTCTATGAAAAACTTACATAACCACCAGAAAATAAAGTAGTAGTGGTGGTAATGATAAAGTAACATAATTAACAATAAAGAAACAGACTTAAAAATGGTACTAAATAAACGTTTTTGTGTATACACATAGAGCAACACCATTAAATACATATTAAAGATGCATTAATGAACAAAGTAATTGATATCATGCGTTTAAAAGCCTTTTACTTATAAATTAGTTAGTACATGGGATCCTTGAATTCAATTAAAGCATAACCGATCATAATCTCTCCCTAGATTGAGTTTTAAGCAAGATGGCGATTTTTCAAAATAAAATCTTCTTGGTTCTATTGTGTTTGATCGGTGTATTTGCGGGTACTCCAGCACTTGCAGGAAGCAATACTGCACCATCGGGAGAGCCTTTTCCCAAGCCTAGCAAAAACATGGAAGGTTGCGCTGCGAAGTTGACTGTCCCGTGTGGATTAGAGGTTTTTCTTAGCTTTAGTGGAAACAATAACAACCCATCAGACGATTGTTGCAAGAAGTTCATGGCAACAGGAATAGATTGTCACAATGCATTTACAGAGATTCTCATATCAAAAGAGCCCCAGGAAAACCCATCTAAGATTTTTCTAAGGAGCATGGATATTTGGAATCGTTGTGTCGTCGTTGCATATAAAGCATAAACAAAACGCTTTTCCTTCACAGCATCATTAATAAATAATGTAAATGAATGAATGTATTATGTGTGAGAATTAAGCGAGATAGATGAATATATAAATTGAATGAATGTATTATGTGTGAGAATTAAGTGATATAGATGAATGTATAAATTGAATGAATGACTGTGCATGCAAGTTTTAATGTTTAATTGGTTTAAGGATTGACTCTGAAAATATGCCATGTTGACGTTATAGTGTTATACCAATGTAAGCTTTTGAGCTTTCAACATTATAATCTTTAATTCTTTGTTTTTTTCAATGATATGTATCTCTAGAACTTGCTTCATATCTTGTTGAGATTATATTCGCATTACATAGATGCATGAAGATGATAAAGGCATTAGGAATTTTAACCGCTTGAGGCAAAAAACCAACCTGAAGCATATTATCTTTAGTGAGCCCCTTTTGAGATTGTTTATCTTTTCTTTTCTTTATCCATGTATAAGCCTTAAACCTTTTATATGTTTTCCTCTTTTCCCCTGGCTAAGGATTAGTAGAGCATATACTTGTGATATCTCATGGTATTATGGTTGCAAATGATGTGAAAAGAAAGAAGAAATGATGTTTGATGAAAAGATGGGAAAAGTTGCAAAAAGTGAAGAACAAAAAAAAGAAAAGAAAAAATGAAAAAAAAAACAATCATGAAATCGAAAGTAGCCAAGCATTGGTGCTTAAAGATTGAAAATTGATGTGCTTTAATGGAATATCTTGTTAGAAATATCATTTTTTTAGAATGCTCTACTTTCTTTGGTTTGAACCATTTCTTTTACTCTCTTTTACCTCACCTTAACCTTAGCCCTATTTCAACCGAAAAATAAGACCTTTTGATTCATGCATTGTTTGTAATATTTTAGTAATGGTGATGAGATTGAAGAGCAAGCTTATGGTAGAACATATTCATTGATTGAATTTGAGAGATTTTAACACATAAGCCCTAAACACATGAGTGTTGGAGTGTATATCAATGAGAGGACCTATCATATGAGAGAGATCATGTTGATTCTTTCCAAGCTTAATTGTACAATCGCATAAGGAAGATTGAGTTCATCTCATCTTTGGAAGGTTATGGGGTTATTGCCCTACACATCAATCAAAGAAAAGAAAACATTGTTATTGTGAATAATGTAGTTTTTATATAAGAAACCTACATTCTTAGTCATTAACCATGATATATTTTATGTCATTTAAACTACAATCATCTTGAAGATATTTTTATTGAGATCATGCTTTCAATTATAAGGGAGGAGATGATAGAGTTTCTATATTATATGTCTTATGGGTGGTTGACAAACACATGTTTAAAGATTTGAACTAACAATTTACTTGTATTTTTTGAAAGTTTTCCAAAATCTTAAGGCTCTAACTGCATTTGTGAAGTTTCCAAATACCTAATCCAAATTTACTCGTCTCATTAACCCAAGGAAAATTCATACTCTAACTTAAAGCAATCAAATTGCTAGATAGCCTTGCTAGATAGCCTTTCATACTCATTAAAGAGTTGATGGAGTGGATGTGCTAACAACTATAAGAAGGTCAGTGACACATCTCATTATAGGAGTGGTTCGATTATTTGTCTTTGATAAAGATAAAAAATGTCAATAAAATAGTTTTGGAAAAACTATAAAAAAAAAATTTACAACTTTTCCACAAACAATGTCATTAATGATATCCTAAAAAAATCCAATGAGCCTAAGAATTAAGTATAAATATTGAATAATTTGCTAATCTCTAAGTTGTGACAATTTAATATGTTCTCTCTAGCCAAGGTGGCTTGTGCTTGGAGTATAATACTTGCAAAAGTTCTCTTTTTACATATTTGAAGACTCTCTAACATTCTATTTTAGTATTTTTGCAGTTATTTTAATGTGTTGAAATAAAATTATTTTTATATATTTTTCAAATAAGAAACATTTGAAAAAGTAGGGCATGGTTTAATCACTAGCTTAGTCGGTAGAAAAAGGAGTGACATCTGCTGCAGGGTCTAAGAACAGAGAAGAAAATAAACTCTCCCGACATTTGGAATATCGAAGCCAAAAGAGAGGAGGGGAATGGGGATAAAAAATGATGTTTTGTTTTTTTACAAGACAAGTACAAAATAATGGCTATAGTAAATAAGCACGGGAGCTCAAAAGCACGATGATGATGAACAAGTCTGTTAATTATTATTATAAACACTGATTTATTCTCCATCAAAAGTGCTTCCTGTAAACAGACAACGTGGTTACATCACTTCAAAGCATGCTTACTTCGCGTCCCTTATAATTATTTGCTGCCTAGTTGGGTTCGCTTCTCAAAATTTCTAGCTATAATAATTTTCAAATAATTTCCATTTACTTACTTGCTTATATGACGAGATAAAAGATATACGAATAATAGAGGTTTTTCCCCTCTTTTCTTGACAACCGCAGGACAGCTTACCGAGATACACGCATATTGCCTTTTCTTTTCATTTTCCTTATGACTTTATAAATTATAGCGATGATAACTACAAAATTTGATAATTAGATAAAGATGTGTTACATCATTTTGGAGTTTAGAGTGTGATTGTTATCCAAAAAAATTGCTGAAATATATTGTATCAATCCGAGTTTCATAATTTAATCCTGTAAGGTTGTAACTTCACAATACATGTTATGGACTCCGTTGAGATTAAAAATGTTTTTTTATTCAATTACAAGATAAGAAAAAATAAAACGCTCATAGATTTAAGTATAAGCCAAAGACTCGGATATTTGTTTTAGATTATGTTAACCTTATAAAAAGCAAATCAAAATAATTTATAAAAATAAATTCTTAATCAAGCAAATGATAAAATATTAAATTCATGAAATAATGAAAAAAAAGGAAAATTAAAAAAAGAAACCTCTTCACTATTCATATTAACAATGAAGGAGGTGAATTGACATCCTAACTCTTTTGGATGCAGCTAGTTTGTTAGTCTATGTTATGCCGTAAGTCAAATTATTTAAAAAATAAAGATGAAAAAAAAATATTTTGGCCATAGAAAACAATTTGGTATTGTTATTACACTCAACTCGGTAGGTCAACTTTGAAATTTCTCAACCTCACTTCTTGTCAAACTCGAGTTTAAAATTAACTCGAATTGGAGTTGCCTTGACATAATTTGGTCTATTGAGAATTTACATACACTACCAAGATAATTGGTAAAAAAAGTGTTTTGTTTTTAAAAAAATAAATATTATATTTTTTTTAATATTGAGACAATAATATATTGGATTGCTGCAAACTTATTGGGTTGACCTGTCAAACTCACGACTCAAATCATGGACTCGACTAAGTTTAACAACTTTGTTTATATACTATTTTTTACTTAATGATATAATTTGAAGATTAGTTCAAAATTAATCAAATATCAAAGGATAAAATTAAAAAAAAAAGAAAAAAAAGAAAAGGATTGGAAGAAAGAATTGAAGGGGGGAAAGGAAAATGAAAAATAAAAACCTTACTAAAAAATCTAAGATTAATTTGATAAATATGATAATAATCCGACAACCCAGAAGGTATTGTATAATTAAATAACGAATGGAATTTGCTCACGTCAATAGAAGGCATGCTTTTGCAGTGAGTTTGTCGAGGTTATATAGAGACAAAAACGCAAGAAGGGTATGATTAAGTAATCGCTAGGAAGGCTTCTTTTTTTATGTACGGTTTTCGAAAAATCAAAATATATAGATGCAATTGATTACTAATATGTAAAACAACGCATGTGTACCTTCTTAGTACATTTCTTATGATAATTAAATAAATTAATTTCTTCGAGGTGGAGACCTTTACATGATACTAAATTATAATTTATAAGTGCTTTAAACATTGGGTAGAAAAAAGTAGAATAGTGAATTGATGTTGAAGCAAATGATAAGAGGTATGAGGTTTATTTTTGAATTTATAAGGTGTTTTTATTTAATAATATATTAAAATATCTTTTATTGTTTTAAATTTATTTTTTATTTTTTACTTTAAATTAATTTGTTTTGGTGTTTTTAAATCATTTTTATATGTTGATATCAAAAATAATTTTTAAAAAATAAAAAAAAAATTATTTTATGTATTTTTGAACAAAAAATACTTTCAAAAATAACTGCAACAACACTTTCAAACAAGCACTAACTTAACATTTGTAAAGGTGGGAGTGAACATTAATCATTAGTAGTTTTTTTTTGTGGTTGAATGTAAATGTTAGTAGTTACGTGCTTTAAAAATTATAAATATAAAGGAACTACATTAAATAATTTTTTAAAAATAGAATGAATCCCATTATATATAAAGCTTGCAGGAAAAAAAAAATCATATGAATCCGGATTACTTGATGGAGCAATTAGACAGACGCCTTTATTTTTGTGCTAGCAAAACCAAACCCTTACTTTTGTGTCCAAACAACTATATCACTTGCACTTTTCAAGTAAACATCATTATAATAACATTAACAAGGACAAATCTTGCAACCCATTACTCAAAGGCTATTTTTATTTTTTAGCACTTTTTAACAAAAATAAAAATAAAAGCATTGGTTAAATAGCTAAGTGCACATCTCGGAATTGAAAAACAAGATTTTTATAGCTTGTCACTATTTACAAGAATAATAATCTTTAAAAGAAATATTAAGTTGGTGTGAGATGAAAGAAAAAAAAAAACAACTTTGAAGACGCACTAAAATTCAAATTATAACATTATCAATAGCATAAAAAAGATCTTAATGTTAAAACAATCATCGACTATTACTCAAGTGAATTGCACTTGCATTGATAACAATTATGGTTCACTTGGGTAAACTTTTTTTATGTGTCATTGGATTAATCTCCATGATCTTTATGACGAAATTATAATGTCTTAATTGGAATTTCAATGTGTCTCTAGAATTTTTTTTTTTTTCTCTCCTTTCTTCTATCTATTTAATATTTTTTAAGGGATGTCGTAAAGGTTGTCATTTTGACACACACAAAAAATATAATGTAAAGTCAAATAATAAATTTAAATTGAGTAGTTATTAGTAATTTTTTTAGCTAATTATATAGACAATTTCATCACAACAGTAAAGATATAAAATAATTAAGTTAAAAGTGAAATAAATAATACAAAAATTCAAACAACTTAAAATACAAAAAACTTATAAGTCAACACGTAATTTTGATAATATTAAATATTATTATTCTGAATAAAGATAAGCTATAAAACTCATATTTTTTTTTTTAAAAATAACTATTATTCTATCAATATTTTTAATTAACCATGCTAAATTCCTTTAAAATCTTTCTGAATTTTCTCATCACTAGCAACCACATCTAGAGCCTTGGTATTTGGGCTTCCTTTTTCGGCACTCAAACATTTTTCTCGAGAAAAAAGGAAAAGCCAGAGAAAAAGTGAAGGGTGTAAGAAATTAGCCCAAGAGTAATAGGGTCATTCGGCAGGCAGCATGTACACAAAAGTTGTAAATATTTTTCTCTGCTTCTTCATATTTTATTAATTAATTGTTTAATTCAAGTCTCTAAAAGTAGTGTGTGTGCTGAGGTGACTGACAAGCAACCGGCTGCAGGCAGTTGTCGGGCAAGAAGGTGGGCGAAACGCCGCCCTAGGCTGCCATAACAGGCAGCATGCGAATCAACTGGGAACGGAAGCAACAGGTCTCCACCTCCCCATACCTGTAGTTTGTAGGGTATGGTCCGGTTGATACCCCACAACCACCTCGATAAGGACCACAGTGCACGCCCTCCCTCCCTCCTCCTCCTCCTCAGCCATATTATAATACTAGTAGAGATAATTTTTTGTCACACGCTCACTTGTGCCACGTGCCTTCACTTTCCATGCCTGATGAGTTCATGATGCCACCACCAAGAAGGGCTTAAAAAGTTCAAGCCCCTTTTTGTTTGGAGTGGAAATTGAGATTGGAATTTAATTATTAAATGTCGAAATTGAAAAAATTATGGTAATTAATTAGTAATGTTCAAGTTACACAGTATTTTCAAGGTTTAAATATCTTTAGATTATTGTTCTTTTTTTAAAAAAAAAACATTATTTTTTGTGCTTATTTTAATATTACATGCACATATATAGGGGGGGGGGGGGGGGGGGGGGGGTTGTGCACAAATATCTTTTACAAAGTTATGTATCACAATTTAATATTTTTAATATTGATAAATTATATTAGATGTTCAATTTCATGTTTGTGTGTGCAAAACATAATTGTACATATGATATAATGATTATAAGAAAAAAAATATTTTAGACATATTTTAATATTATAGATATAAAGCCTTATTAAACTTTCTATTTTAAAACTCACCAAAATATTTTTGTTCTTAGAAATATCCAAAATGTTTTGATGATTTTTAGATACAAATTGTTTTTAATTGGATATTATCACTAAAAGATTTGTGTACCCAAGGGAACACATATTAAGCAATCAATTATTTACAGAAGTTTTATTTCGTTTTCGTTTCAAAATAAATATATCTTGTATTTATTGTTTATTTCAGCTTCTTTTAGGATTTTAATCCTTACTAATGATAACATGAGAAAGACACCCACTTATCAACTAAATTAAATGCATCTTTGATAATACTATTTTTTTCATGTTGTTTTTCTAATATGAATTAATGCTTTTCAGGTGTTGCTGTGATGCTTTTTAACATTCTTTAATAAAAAAATCAAAATGATATCCTTTTTTACCCAATCAAAATGGATTTTAGGGGGTGTTTGACATTGCGTTTCAAAAACGTTTTTGAAAAAAATTAAAAATTTTTTATTTTTATTTTAAATTAATTTTTTGGGTGTTTTTAGATCATTTTCATGTGTTGATATCAAAAATAATTTATTTTTTAAAAAAAAACATCATTTTGATATATTTATAAACAAAAAATACTATAAAAATAATCTCAATTATAGTTCCAAACACACACTTACAAGCCACCTAAATCATAGTATTACATGTAGCAAAACCTAATGAAAGAGTTACAAAGTAGTACTAAATGTGACATGCAATACTTCTAATTTATAATATCTGTTTTGTTTTTAATATTAAATATTTCATTTGATGATTTTCTAATTTTCGCTCGATAAATTGAGTCTATAAAAACTAAAACTGGCAGTATATAATAACCTTTTATTTTATGTTATAATTACTAAAAACAATTTGTTAACATTCTACCTTTTGACAAGCTGTATTGATCCACCATAAAACAATCTTAATCCATGCTTGATAAAGCACAAAACAATTTATTAGTAGAAAAAGAGAAAGAGACCGGAAAAGCGTAAACATTGAATATCCTTTTCTTAATATTTTTATAGAGCAGTTAATATTTTATACATGCGCCTCGGTTTGAGAACATATTCTATTTGATAATTAATTAATTAATTAATTTACCATTAGCAAACGTAAATTCTTTGGAATTATTCTACTGTGGCATATTGTGTTGGGGTCCAAGGCAGCAGCACCCTTTAAATACTTGTCATCCGAACTCAGTCAATCCAACAATTAAGCAGATAAAACCCTAGCTAAACCCCTGCACTTATTTGACTACGAACTGTTTTCTAGTTCCTAACCATAAAAAATTTCAGCACCTTTTAGGATCAGCCAAGAAAGTAGCCAAAACGGGTCTTCCTCTGTGGATGCTTGGGTGGGGTGTGGATCGGTTACGAGCCGATATGAGCCGTTTGCTAGCAATTCTATTCCACCAGGTAATTCACAAGTGTGTGTATGTGTCACCACCTTTCCTTGTTTCTTACAAATTCTCCTTCAATTTGATCTCATTTTAAGAGTTCATGACACTAATTTTGTGTTTTTTGCGTTAGGGGGTGCTAGACGAGCAATTCTTGCAGCTCCAGCAACTTCAAGATGAGAGCTCACCGAATTTCGTATCTGAAGTTGTCAACATCTACTTCCATGAGTCCGAGAAACTTTTACGAAATCTGAGGGGCCTATTGTAATCATATCCTTCTCCCATCTCAGACTCTCTACATTTTCATTGTTCTTCCTCTAACGGGATTTGCTTTAAAACTGATGGGTACTGCGATTGCAGGTTGGATAGAGATTTCTCGGACTACAAGAAAATGGGAATCCATTTGAATCAGTTCATGGGAAGCAGCTCCAGCATTGGCGCCAACAGAGTCAGAAATGTGTGCGTTGCCTTCCGCGCCGCTTCTGAGCAGAACAACCGTGCTGGGTAGACACCCTCCTCCAATATTCTCCCCTCTGTATTCGTGCTCATTTCTTTTTTGTCACCTCCTCTCCCAAGACGCAGGCAAACATGTAGTCTAGAGAGAGAGAGAGAGGAGAGAGAGAGAGGTGGTGGCTAACAAGAGATGTTTTGATTCAGGTGCCTGAGAGCGTTGGAGTTGCTAGAGCACGAGTACTGCTACCTCAAGAACAAGCTGCACGAACTGTTCCAAGTACACTGCTAACATTTCCAAAGCTTTTTAGATCTTTTTGTTTCTCAGTTTGGCATAAATATGATTATAGTGACGAATTGTATCGCTAATTTCCATGCAGATGGAACAGCAGAGAGTTCTGGCAGCTGGAGCAAGGTACCCGCTGCAGCAGCAGCAGCAGCAGCATTAAAGCGAAGACGATGACTTTGGTTTCCATGAAGCTTGTCCACCTGAACCATTCCTAATGCTGATGCTACTTATTATATATATATATATATAGGGAAAGAAAATCAAAGGGGCTAGAGCCCTGTTACTTGTCTTCAATGTTTTTTTTTTGTTCTTTTTCAAATTTGAATCTGTCTGGTTGACTGCACAAGAATTTGAGTTGAAGTTGCTGTTTGGCTCTGATATCAAATCAATCTTCTTCTTTTCGTAATACTATTTTGTACGTTGTGATATATATATATGAGTATTAATTTTGGGATCAGCTTTATGGCAAAAGTAATGCAATCGGCTCTTTCTTTCTAGAACTGTCACATTTTACAGCTATAGACGACACCTATCGATCTCTCTTTTCCATCACGTCCTGTAGTTTGCTACTATTATTCGGTTAATGTTCAATTAAATTTTTTAAATTAAAATAATAGGGCCATGTGTGATTAATGGAAAATACAGGTATAAATACTCATTTTGTGACCATCTATTTCCATTAACCGGAAATAATGTTCAACAAGTTTAAGAGATTATTTTCTGATTAATAGAAATAGTGTCCTCTTTAATAGGCGAGTTGAGAAGATTATTCCATGATTAATAGAAACAATGCCTTGATAAATAGTTGCATGAAGATTGTCCTACAAAATAGTCAAGGTAAAATGATTAACCATTCATTTTTAAAGTATTCGAATCTTATGGCCCGATCTGGTTTGGTTTAATGGTTTGAGTTTTATGAAATCAAAATCAAAGTGAACCGAGTAAATCTCAATGTTTTAAAATTAGTTTATTCAATTTTTCCTCTCATTTCAATGTGTTTTTGCTTTCCTAGTTGATCGGTCTTTTTGGAACATCTCTAATGGAGATGATTTGAATATATAGATGTAGTGGTGCATCACCACGTCGGAATTAGCAAAACATGGCAATGAAATCATAAGAGAAAGATTTTCTTTTTAAATTACCACATAAATTTAAAAGTTTTAGCATAATAACATTATTTGAGATTTTTTTAGTGATTTTACATCTTTTCATCAAACGATATTTACTAGATCACAAAAAAATGGTAATTAGATAAATTTCACCTAATGAAAACTTAATATGAATTAGTAAATACATAACAAGCACAAGCCTCCTCCAAACATTACCTTTATTTGTCTTTTCTTTTCGTTTATGTGCTATGGTATTCTCTTCGCTTCTAGTCTATTTACTAGTTAAATTGCCCGCAATAGAACAAACAATTTTTATAATTTTTGAAATTGAAATAATTAATAGGTTTTGCTAGTTCAAAAATAAAATATAACATCTATACATGCAGAGTTTGATATAATAAAATACATCAACACACTCTATTATAACAATAACAACATCAAAGCCTTAATGTCTAAAATATCATTACTATTATTGTTAAATCAATAAAAATTATTAAACAACTCTGAGGAAAAAAACTCAAACAATAACAAAAGAAGAAGCAAGAAAAAAACTATTATTATTATTATTATTATTATTATTATTATTATTGCGTTAATAATGAAAAAACAAAATAAAATAAAAAAATAAAATAAAAAACTAAAAAATTTAACAAAAGAGCAAACCAAAAAAATAAATAATAATAAAATAAAATTATTAGCTGAAAAAAAATATTATTTGACGTGAAAAAAAAATGAAAGAACAATGAAAAAAAGAAATATAATTTTTCAAATAATCATAAACACAAACTAAATTTTAAGAACAATTTTTTTTCAAAAAAAGAGAATAATAAAATTATTAAATTACTCCGAAAAACAAATCAACAACATTAACAAAAGAGTAAGCAAGAAAAAAACTAAAATTATTATTATTATTATTATTATTATTATTATTATTATTATTGCATTAATGATGAAAAATAAAAATAAATCAAAGACTATAAAAAGCACAAAACTTTAACAAAAGAGCAAACAAAAAAAATGATAAAACAAAAATAAAAATTATTAGCTGAGAAAAAATCACTTGACTTGAAAATAATAATAATAAAAAAAACTAATAAAAAAAACTAAAAGAAAGAACAAAGGGGGAAAAAAAACAAAAATATCAATTATCAAATAATCACAAACACAAACTAAAATTTAAGAGCTAAATCTTTCAAAAAAATATCACCTCAATAAATAAGAAAATAATAAAATTTAAAAACTAAAGCTAAGAGCACACATATATAAATATGGACAAAAATAGGAACTATTTCAGAAATAAAAAAATAAAGGAATTAAAATAAAAAATTAAAAGTATAAGGGTCAAAATGAAAACCGAATATATTATCAATTTCAATCAAATGACGAAATTAAAAAAATTAAATTTTTTTACCGAATATATTAAAGGATTTAAAACCAATCCAGAAATTAAAAAAATGAGGACCGAATTGAAACCTAAATATATAATCAATTTCAACCAATGGATCCAATTGAAACAAATCAAAACTTATATAAAAAAAATCAGGGTTATGCGAAACAATTAAAAGATAAGGGACTGAAATGAAAACACCAGAAAACTAGGGGTCTGCCTTATACTTTTAGCATGCGGGAGAGAGAGAGGGGAAAATAACTTTCAATTGACCATCATCCCGAATCCGTCCATCGTGGGACCCGACACGCCACACCAGGAGGCAGAGAACACGGCGACGCATCGAGTGAGATGCTAAATAAACATTTTACGCCACTGCAGAACGTTGCACGCGCTGTAAGAAACGGGTTTGAGGCCGAATACTATCGGCTGCGTGTGGCACACGCACGCACAATATTCAGCAGAAAATAATAATAATAAATGGTCAATTACCGCAATACCCCTACATCCAAATCTTCAATTTTGTCTTATTGGGGGGCAAATTAGTATTTAGTAAATTAAAAAAAAAGTAAAATTCCCGTGGTACCCATTCCGACTAGAATTGTTTTTTTTTTATTTGGGGGAAATTTAATATTTAGCTATTTTCAAAAAAATGTGAAATGTATGTGGAACCCCTCCCTACAGCAACGGTTTTTGTCTTTTTCAAGGGATAAAATGGTTATTTAATGTGCAAATAAATATAAAAAAATTAATAAATCGGTTTACCGACCGAACCGAACCAAAAACCAAATCGAACAAAAAACACACCATTGCAATCCACAGTGTTTTCACTCACAATAAACAATGAAACATGGACTTTTTTGGTTTATTTTATAATTCTAAACTTTATTAATATGTTTAGAAACCCTAAAATCTTCAATCTTGTAGCAGCAGCAGCAACCAAAATTGATATAAATTATGTTTTAAGAGATCGCCTAACACAAACTCCTCCAAATACCCTGGTGTACAGTTCTTCTCGAAAGCAATCGTAATCAATGTGGCAAGTAAATTCACTTCGCAAAATTGGATTAGGTGGTAGAAGTCGTATATCGTATAAAGCAAGGCGAAAGATTCACACCAGTCTTTCTAGAAAGCTAGCTGTATGGACAAACAAGTGGATCCCAAAACAAATGGGTGCCCTTGGAACTTGGAAGTGTTCATGTGGGGGGTGGGATGCTAGCTGTAGATAGAAACAATGAAAACAATAGCTGAAGTAGCTCCACGTCGGTTTAACTTCCACAAATTTATTGAAATATAATTATTATTTATTGCTGTTTAAAAACACAACATACACAATTCTAAATCACAATATTAAAAATGTATTTTTACTAAATGTTTTTGTTGATATATTGATTTGTTAATTTAATTATATGTTGTTCTAAAAAAACAAAGAAACCACGGTCCAACCAAATGAAAATCTTACACGAGAATCTGTTTAAAAGTATGGTTGAAGTTATTTTTTAAAGTATTTTTTGTTCAGAATTGCATTAAAATGATTTTTTTTAATTTTTTTTTAAAATTATTTTTGACATTAGCATATTAAAATTATCTAAAAAAACAAAAAAAATAATTTAAAAAAACTAGTATCTCCTATAATTTATTTATTTATTTATTTATTTTTAAATATAATAATAAACAAGTAAATTGAGCACGATCAATTGAAGGTCTTAAGGACTTTGGATATAAGAGGGACTAATTATTTACTTTCAATAAATATGATGGACCAAATTACAATTAACTCATTCAAGAGACTGGACCCACGCCTCCGCGATGGTGGAACAAAGCGAGATATTATTATATTGCAATTTGCACCTCCAGTCTCTCTCCCTCTCCGGGCCTTCGACGTTGACAGCACTTCTCATTTCTTTAACGTCCCTGACATTTATTGTACAGAACCTGGCCTGACTTTGAGGATAGTCAACCTGTTTTGTAGAGATCATCTTCGAATCAAATCGAATTGAAGAATCCAGAAGGAGAAATGAATGGAGGCTTGGTCGTGAATGATGGGTTTATCTATGAAGAAGAGAAGCTTCTCACAGTGCTTAAGACTTCTCTGTTTTTCGCTAATGATGGCTTCACCGTCTATGATTGCAAAGGTGAGTTGGTGTTCCGGGTTGAATCGTACGGGCCTGACTCTCGTGATCAGGGCGAAATCGCTCTCATGGACGCCCATGGCCGCTGTCTACTCACTGTCAGAAGAAAGGTACTCCTCTCTCTCCCTGTATATATCTGTATGGACGAGTTCGCTCAGCTGGTCTTCTCTCTCTACTGTTTAACTGGTCCGATTAACTTGCTAGTTATTGAGCTTTACGGATCCGATTGAACATTTGCTCCAACTTATTTTTATTTTCTTAAGAATGGCTAAAATGGGGAATGCTTAACTGGATTGTGTTCGTTTGGGGATTTCGATTGATTAATGGGATTCTATTGGATTTGAGATTTAAATGTAACGTATGATTTCTAGCCTGACTGATACCGAGTCAACCCGGTGAGTTAACCGTCTGAAAGAAATTAACTGTGGAATAAAGTTTATATAAAACACACACTTTTCGTTACATGCATGCATACATACATACATACATAGCGTATAATTATCATAATCTTGAAAATATACTAGATAGTATTTGTGATCTAATCTTAATTATTTTTATGTTGAATTAATGGAGTTGATCAATTGGTACGCACAGAGGCCGAGTCTGCATCAAAGGTGGGAAGGGTATTCAGGTGAAGGAACAGACGGTAACAAACCGATCTTTAGCGTGCGTAGATCATCCATAATCGGACGGTGTAGCGTGACGGTGGAGGTGTATGGGAGTCCAGGCGCGGAGTACCAGATAGAAGGATCCTTTGCGAACAGATCATGCACCATATTCAATGCAGCGAAGGAATCGATGGCTGAGATCAGACGCAAAGTAGATGCCTCCACTAATGTAGTGCTTGGCAAGGACGTTTTCTCTCTGTGCCTTAAGCCTGGTTTTGATGGTGCATTCGCTATGGGCTTGGTTTTGATTCTTGATCAAATTACTGGTGATGATGCTGTCCCCACAACCGAGGATTAGAAATTTCATGCTTGTGTCGTTTTGATCCGCACTATATTTAAAAAGTGTTTTTGAAATATTTTTTATTTTAAATTAAATATTTTTGATATTTTTAGATCATTTTGATGTACTGATGTTAAAAATAATTTTTAAAGAATAAATAAAATGTTACTTTGATGTATTTCTGAGTGAAAAACATCTTAAAAAACAACCTCAACTACACTCTCAAACAAACTAATAATCTCAACAAATGTATAACAAGTGGGTCTGTCTTGATCAAGCAATGTAGAAATCGTTTACTCATTTTTAGGCATCATATCATATTATAACAAAACTTGCCAATTTTAAACATTGAAAAAGACAAACATCCATTGTCAACTACTGCATTACAAGAAGATGATACAAACAAAGCTAGTTCTCAAGTTAAGTTTCAATTTAGTTTTAAAATGTTTATTGATTAACTTTTTAAGATCATTCCTATCTCTAGATGAACTTTTATAGGAAAACACTAGACATGTGGAATTATATTTTGCTAAATGTTTTAGGTCAAATGGAGTTTGAGAATATATCATTTTAGAGGATTGAAGTTACCACAAATCTGTCAAATTAAATCTTTATGTATTGTCTGGGATATATATAGAGTTACAAGTGAGAATTTGTTTTGATTCAAGTTGAGTTCAAAACTAGACATCTCAAGCTTTCTATCTATATATAGTAGGCTCAACAATTCATTTAGACAAGAAACAACGATGTTTTTAAAATTAAAATTGTAAACCTGTCAATAATATGAGAGAGAAAATTAGAGATTCTGGCAACATTAAACATTGTTGAACTTATGTTAGTTGATTATTAGTTTAGACTCATCAGCTTGCAACTCGAAAAAGGTCTGTTAGGGTTAGTTAGAAGAGAAAATCTTATGTTTTTTTAGCCTCAAATTTTAGTAGCAAGTTAGAGAATAAATTACAAGGTTTTCTTGTTTGTTTGTGGTAAAATAACATTTCTTTACAGGGACAAAGATCATACACTATCTTATCAAAATTTAGCTGACTTTACGATGACATTCACATATTTAGGGATACAAGGTTATCTATGAGTCTATGTCTTTCTTTCTATCCATACAAGCTTATCTTTTTTTTTTCCCACTACTTTTGGTTCTTAGGTACATAATTACCTATAGGTCAATATTATATTAAACCTAGTTTTCGAGTAATTATTTACTTCATTCAGAGGGTGGCTGCTTAACTATATAATTAAGAGGTTTTGTATAAGAAGATTTCATAATTTTTATAGACTTTCCCATCCCATCCATGTTAATTAGGATATGACAATTGCAACAATATATACAACTTGTCTATAAAATAACATGCGGTTTTTAAAACACTTATTAACATGATGTTTGTATATATTCTAAATATATCAGATTAATAGAAATGATGTTTACTTACTACTCTAGTATCAGCTTTAGAGTTTTTCTTATAGATTTTTTTCATTTACTGGCAATCAAATTTTCAAATTTTTGGTTATATATAATCATGACAAAATAAGATATACGGCATATAGTATTCTATCACATCTTTTAATAAAAAAATTAAAAAATACATCTCAATACCTATAGAATTTTGATTATATGATTTTTTTGAACCCACGGCAGCATTTATTTTCTTAAAATAAACTACAAATTTGGTTGGTATTGTACTAGCAATTAATTTTAAAATATTTTTTACTTGAAAATATATCAAAATAATTTTTTTATTGTTTTGCAATTTATTTTTTCAATCAACATTTTAACATGATCTAAAAACACAAAAATATAATTTGAAATAAGTAAACAAATTTAAAAAATATTTATATAAAATGTTTTCGAAACACAAAAACAAACAAGGCTTTCTATATCATCATTTATGGTTTTTGGGGGGACATGTTGTTCAATAGTTTTAAAGTCAATAAATTAGGCTGAAGTTGAATGTTTTAAAGTCAATAAATATTGTTCAACTATTTTAGCTCATTCCAAAATCAAAAGAGCTTTTCTTGTTCATACCTATAGAACGTTTTCTTCTACAAAGGGGGACCTTGAGACGGTGCCAACCAGGTCTTGTTTCTCCTCTGTTAGGTGGTGGCAAACCTTCGCAACTTGTTCAACTTGTTCCTTCGTCTTGCTGTTTTGAAATTGCTACTATTGTTTTTGTGCTCTTTGACACTTTCTTGATGGAGATGGGAGGGCAATTCATAAAAATATGGCCTCTCTAATAAGATATTTATGTTTGATTGAAGGGTAGAAATCAAAATAAAATTTTAATTTCATTCTAATGTAGGAATTAGAAGGGAGAGTGAGACAAGAAATAAAAAATAAACATAAATTCATATTCATGATAGAGATTGGATTAAAAAAAAGAAGAAATGAAAATGATTTTTTAATATGTGTGTGTGTGTGTGTGTGTGGATAGTCCCACATGTGACAATGTAGCACAATTCTCGTAACCCAATATTTTTCAATCACACTTTGATACCAATAAGTTGGTTGTGGATTTTGCCTTAAAATATCGTTTAATAGTTTTGAAAATAAAATATATCTTTTAAATTGTACATTGGATTAATCTAGATGTTTATAGGGACATATTAAGTATATAGAAATATATTGTGGTAAAGTCTCAAGTCAAACATATCTCAAGACAATATTATTTAAATTGGTCATAGTTGTTATTGTTTTGGCAAATTTGTTGATAAAGTGTTCTTTCTTGACTACTTATGACCCAATCTGTCTAGACCTATAATGGATTAATTTTGGAAAACAAAAAAAGATTAAAAAGGCTTTTTAGACCCTAAATTTGTGCATAATAGACTTGAGTTACAATGATATTTATAATATAGCTTGGGTTCATCGAAGAATTGTAATATATAAGGTCTAAAATGCTTAACAATACACAAATTCAATTTACTAACTAGGGTAGTGCTACTAGCCATATTAGTATAACTTTCATTATTTATAATGAACGTTGAAAAAATCATTAAATAGGCTAGTTATGTAAGTTTCAGGAACAGTTGAACTTAATGAACTTGAGAGATTTAAAAGGACGCCTTAGTACAATTAAACAAACATTATCTGTTGCAACTCTCAAGAGACAGGATTTTAAAGAGAAAAATATTGACAATTCAATGGTATTGAGAACGAGAACTTTGGGCAGTGTCTATTATTAAAATACCATGATAAAAAATTTAAGGAACACAATTACATTATTTATTGAGCTGTCAAGGAAAAGCGTTTTGTTTATGCTTTAGATGCAACAGCGACACAACGATTCCAAATATCCATGCTCCTTAGAGAAATCTTAGATGGGTTTTCCTGGGGCTCTTTTGATATGAGAATCTCGGTAGATGCATTATGACAATCTATTCCTGTTGCCACGAGCTTCTTGCAACAATCGTCTGATGGGTTGTTATTGTTGCCACTAAAACTATGAAAAATCTCTAACCCACATGGGACGGTCAACTTCGCAGCGCAACCTTCCATGTCTTTGCTAGGCTTGGGAAAGGGCTCTCCCGATGGTGCGGTATTGCTTCCTGCAAGTGCTGGAGTACCCGCAAATACACCGATCAAACACAATAGAACCAAGAAGATTTTATTTTGAAAAATCGCCATCTTGCTTAAAACTCAATCTAGGAAGAGATTATGATTGTTGATGCTTTAATTGAATTCAAGGATCCCACATACTACCTAATTTATAAGTAAAAGGCTTTTAAACGCATGATGTCAATTACTTTGTTCATTAATACATCTTTAATGTGTATTTAATGTTGTAGACAAAAACGTTTATTTAGTACCATTTTTAAGCCCCTTTCTTTATTGCTAATTATGTTTCTTTATCATTATTACTACTACTACTTATTTTATTTTCAGGTAGTTATGTATGTTTTTCATAAGGTAATGTTTCTTTTTCTTATGAAAACAAATGGTGGCTTTTCAAAAACAATGTAATTTTATTATTCTAAATAGGAAATTATTGTTTAAATGTAATTTTTTTTCTACTAAGAGAATATGAAACCTTTACTTGAAATCTTCAAAATTTGTATTTGGCTTCGAGAGAGCACATAGAGGTTTTTGTTCATACTTTTTCTTTAATAGATTTTTATTGCTCCTTCAATGAAAAAGATATCGTGTAAGACAATATTCCTATTTTAATGGATTCACATCAAACTAACAATTCATTACGTGTTCTTTTTTTTCTATTCTGAAAACTAAGGCTCGCCATGCTGTGCAAATAATTTAACTTTAAAAAAGGCAAAAAAAAATTGTATTCTATGGTTTAATTTGATGAAAAAGTTTGATCATATGGTTACAAAGAAGAAAGAATTTGTTGATACGGCCTGCCTTCTTAATTTGCTACTGGAGTTTCTCAAGCCTAGCTTTAGAATTTAGGTACAACCATTGGCTTTGATGTTTTATTTTAAAATAAGTATTTTAGTATTTGTGAATTGCTTCGGTATCAAAAATAATTTTTTTAAAAATATGTATACTATTATTTTGATGTATTTTTAATTAAAAAATATTTAGACCCACTTTCACTGATATTTTAAATTTCAAGTAAATGTAATTTTCTCTTTCTAGTCAGTTTGACATTTTTGTTGAGGTCGTTTTTTAGAGTATGAGGGTTTTATCAAGTACCCACCGCCCTAAATTTTATTTTCATTATTATTGTTGTTGTTATAATTATTATTAGTGCTGTGAAGTCTTAGAATGCATTGGAAAATGAGTTCCACTAGAACGCTGATTTTTTAGTCCACTACCAACGATGATTTTGCATCAATATAATTGTTTGGACCTTTGATAATCATCATAAAACGTGTTCGGGCCAAGGAATGAAGGTTTTTAATACATCTCTAGTATCTATTTGTTAAACAAACATTATGTGTTGCAACTCTCAAGAGACAGGATTTTAAAGAGAAAAACATTGACAATTCAATGGTATTGAGAGCGAGAACTTTGGGCAGTGTCTATTATTAAAATACCATGATAAAAAATTTAAGGAACACAATTACATTATTTATTGAGCTGTCAAGGAAAAGCGTTTTGTTTATGCTTTAGATGCAACAGCGACACAACGATTCCAAATATCCATGCTCCTTAGAGAAATCTTAGATGGGTTTTCCTGGGGCTCTTTTGATATGAGAATCTCGGTAGATGCATTATGACAATCTATTCCTGTTGCCACGAGCTTCTTGCAACAATCGTCTGATGGGTTGTTATTGTTGCCACTAAAACTACGAAAAATCTCTAACCCACATGGGACGGTCAACTTCGCAGCGCAACCTTCCATGTCTTTGCTAGGCTTGGGAAAGGGCTCTCCCGATGGTGCGGTATTGCTTCCTGCAAGTGCTGGAGTACCCGCAAATACACCGATCAAACACAATAGAACCAAGAAGATTTTATTTTGAAAAATCGCCATCTTGCTTAAAACTCAATCTAGGAAGAGATTATGATTGTTGATGCTTTAATTGAATTCAAGGATCCCACATACTACCTAATTTATAAGTAAAAGGCTTTTAAACGCATGATGTCAATTACTTTGTTCATTAATACATCTTTAATGTGTATTTAATGTTGTAGACAAAAACGTTTATTTAGTACCATTTTTAAGCCCCTTTCTTTATTGCTAATTATGTTTCTTTATCATTATTACTACTACTACTTATTTTATTTTCAGGTAGTTATGTATGTTTTTCATAAGGTAATGTTTCTTTTTCTTATGAAAACAAATGGTGGCTTTTCAAAAATAATGTAATTTTATTATTCTAAATAGGAAATTATTGTTTAAATGTAATTTTTTTTTCTACTAAGAGAATATGAAACCTTTACTTGAAATCTTCAAAATTTGTATTTGGCTTCGAGAGAGCACATAGAGGTTTTTGTTCATACTTTTTCTTTAATAGATTTTTATTGCTCCTTCAATGAAAAAGATATCGTGTAAGACAATATTCGTATTTTAATGGATTCACATCAAACTAACAATTCATTACGTGTTCTTTTTTTTCTATTCTGAAAACTAAGGCTCGCCATGCTGTGCAAATAATTTAACTTTAAAAAAGGGAAAAAAATTGTATTCTATGGTTTAAAAAACATTTTTTTTTTAAATGCTTAGTCTTGCAAAACAGGATTAGGAGAGATAGCAATGGCAGCTTGGTTGTCAACAAGAATCTGTGTTTTCCTCTTGTTCCAAGTTAAGATCAATTAAATTCTTCCTTAGCCACAAAGTTCGATTAACAGCAGCTGTTGCGGCAACAAACTTAGCTTCAGTAGTGGATTGAGCTATAGTTTCTTGTTTCTTAGAATTTCATGAAAAAACACGAGAACCTAAGGAGAAACAATAGCCTGATGTGCTCTTCAAATCATCAATAGAGCCTCCCTAGTCACTTTATGAATATCCCGCCATCTTGAACTCCTTGCTTCTTGTGTATTTGATGTCAAAGTTGTATGTTCCTTTGACATACCTAATTACTCTCTTAGCATCCTTGAAATGTAATTCACTTGCACAATGCATGAATCTAGACAAGATACTCACAGCATTTAAAATATCAGGTCTAGTTGCTATGAGATACATCGAGCATCCAACTAGCTCCCTGAATTCTGTTTGATCAATCTTCATAGCTCCATCTTCTTTACACAACTTCTGCTTTTGATTCATAGGAGTGCTAACAGCCTTGCATTCATCAAGGTTGAACTTCTTGAGGATTTCTTTGTCATACTTCTTCTAACATATGAAGATATCATGTTTTGCCTGCATAACCTCCATTCCAAGGAAGAAAGTCATCAAGCCAAGGTCAATCATTTCAAACACATCCATCATTTTTTGCTTAAACTTCTCCATATTATTAGTGTTGTTTTCTATCACAAGCAAATCATCAACATACAATGAGATGATCAGAATGTCATCTCCATTTTGCTTAACATAAATTGTTGATTCAGAGAGGCTTTTAGTATATCCAAGGTTCTGCAAATGTTCATCGATTCTGTTGTACCAAGCTCTTGGAGCTTGCTTCAATCCATATAGGGCCTTCTAAAAAACACAAACTTTGTCTTCTTCTCCTTTATTTTCATAGCATTCGGGTTGCTTTGTATAAATCTCCTTCTGCAACACACCATTTAAGAATATTGACTTGACATCCAGTTGATATACCTTCCAGTTCTTTTGTGCTGCAATGGCAAGTAGCAGCCTGATAGTGTCAAGCCTGGTCACTGGTGCAAGGCTGTCTGAGTAGTCTACACCGAATATATGAGCATAGCCCTTAACCACAAGCCTGACTTTATGCTTATTGATTGAGCCATCAACATTGAGTTTTGTTCAATACACCCATTTGACTCCAATCACTTTTCTATTCTGAGGTCTGTCAACCAGCTCCCATGTTTTGTTTCTTTCGATCATGAGCAGCTCCTCCTTCATTGTAGCAAGCCATTTTTTATCCATCTTGGCTTCTTCAAAGTCTGTTGGTTCACAAACAGCAATGTTGCACCTTTGATAAACATCAAGGAGTGACCTTGTGCCTCTAACAGGAGTGTTGCCTTCCAAGTCACTTTGATAGTCTTCATCACTTTGTCCTTCTGTGTTTGAAGCCAGAAGATTAATCTTCGGTTCAATTGCTTCCCTTTGCATCATTCCAGACCCATTCTTGATCTTCCATGAACTCAACATCCCTGCTTATAACAATTTTTCCATTTTGTGGCTGGAAAATTTTATAAGCTTTTGCAACCGAACTCAAAATTTTATAAGCTTATAACAACTTCCCTGTTGTTGTTGCTGTGATTTAGGATAAAGAAAGACAGAGAATAATGCTTGTATTTAGAGAGCAATTGATGAATGAATAGACTTCGATACTTTATTCACTTCCTCGGCTCAATTTATAGAACTGATACATAAGAAAACAACTAAGATCATGGTCCTACATTCAAGCCATGACTGATAATAATGGCAATAACAGAAGCTGCGAAATCATAGCAACAACTGAAACGAGTATACATCGATGGATATGTTACAGCTACATTCATCAGTCAATTCTAGACCGTTCCCTCTTTCAGGAAGCTGAAATTAGGAGCACAAGTGTGATACAGGCTGCAATAACCTGTCAGATGAGAAGAAATTCTTCGTCATTAGTGTCTTAAACGGCAACTCATGCAGCAAATCAAGAAACTAAAATGGAAGAGTTGATGACGGGGAATCTCATACCTTGAAAGGAATAAAAGATGAAGCTCCTGAGGAATCTCTAAGTCCGGTGAATCCAATATCATAAGCAATGCTTCCATCAGGTTTAAACAATCCAAAGTTCCTCTCAGAAGTTGGCCCGGTCTTCAGATTCTCGTTGAACAGCGCAAAAATATAAGCTTTCGCCACAAACTTTGGCCGGAATGGCGTTCCCTTCTTCTTAGCTAGCCGTTTACGCAGATTATAATTGTAAGTCCTGGCATTTTCTAGATTGGCGCCTGCTTCATTGTCATCCCCGCGAGAAGCCCAGCCTGTTTCAGAAACGATGACTTCCATCTTGGGAAACCCAGCCTTTTCTAAAGCTGCATAAGCTGCGTCAACCTGAGCCTCAAACATGTTATCATAACGCAGATTCGTCTTTTCATCGAGAATTCCCGGATTTGATTTGAAAAGAGCATAATTGATGTCAATGTGCTCAGGATCACTCTTGTAGGCTAGAAAAGGGTAGGCATTTATGTAAAAAGGAGAGCCAATCTGCGAGAAAAACTGCAGCAGTGGTTTCATGTAAATAGAAATATCATCCCTGAAAATGCACGCCGATGGGGGGAAGGAATTGGTGAAGACAGCCTCTGAATGTGGGCTTGAAACCTCGACAACCTTCGTCAAATCCAGTCTATGAAGCGCATCATACACATTTTTAACAGAAGGCAGCAAGACCTCCCATAATTCATGGTCGTCGCCGCCCAGGATCTCGTTTCCCACCGCTATCCCAACAATTCTTGTTCCGGGAAGGAATGGCTGCACATTTTCCTTTATCCAGTTCATGGCGCGATCCTCTCCTACTGCTATTTCTTTCAAATACTCGTTGCCAAGTCCGATTATTATTTCAATGCCAGAGCCCTTGAAGGCCTTGAGGACTTCATGGTCTGCGTCGTAGATTCTGGTATTTTTAATCTTGGCTGCTTTCAGAAGCGTCACCACGCTGCGTGGTGACGGTAAATTATCTGCTATCTTACCATAGTTTACTCCGTATGTTCCCTTGAATGCGTACGCTGTGAAAACTGCAGAACGCAGCAGATAAAAAAGCACCATGCATTACACAGAGCTCAACCATTGTAAGCAGTTAAAATATCATTGTAATTCGAACTCTGTTAGGGAATAATTTATATTACTCTCAGAGAGAAAGGTAAAGAGTACGTACCATTGGAAGAAATGACAGTGAAGATGAGGAGACATAGAAAGAAAGAATAGAAACCCATAATTCTGGTGGAAAGACGATCAAGGAAAGTGCACTCCATTTGTAGAAAAGAAGTGGGCATGGCCCAGCCTTTTGTAAATCAAAAGTGTCAAAAAGATGAACCCTTTGGATGGGAATGCAATTCTTGTTCTTGAGGTATGCCATGAGACCCCTCAAGGAACTATAAAAGATTCTTAGCCGTGAGATACAAGAATTTGGAAAGAAGATTCTTAACTTTAGTAAGAAGATGAAAAGAGAATTCTGAGAGGATTGGTATTGATTCTTAACTTTAATCTTCAAAGAATACCCTTTTCTTGGGATGTTATGGATGGAGTTTCAGAACACTATATATTATTATCCTTCTCAAGAAAGAACAAAACATAAACCCGTCTTCTATTTATACTTTTCTTGAGTCCCATTTTTTTCGAGTTATTTTAGAGAGGCGAGGTGGGAGAGAAGGCAGGCAAACATCACTCATACATAGTCCCAACTTGAGACTGATGTGGGAATGTTTTGGTCGGTAACTTTTGAGGGATCCTGTCAGGTTTGTAGGATCAAACATGGCAGATCTGAAATCATGCAAGACAACATAATAAACAACAGTGCAAACATCTATAATATCTTAGTCTGGTTCCTAAACATACAAGTTAATTATAGCCTTACAATCTCGAGTCCTGCACAATCTATGCAACGAACAAAAGCTGCATCAATTACAACCTCCTCTAGTGGGATACGGACTACAGGTTGGGTGATATCCCATCCATTTGAATCTAAAATCAACATATTTTCAAATCTAGCAATGACAGTGAAGCTAAAGTAACACAAAACATCCGAGTCTCCTGAATTAGAAGAGAAGCAGTGTTACATAAGAGCTATGGATGAAGAACAATATGTTCATTCAGAAGCTCAGGGCCTGGATGCTGGCCCCATTGGATCTACCTTGGCCATTTTCCATTATCTCCCCATCCTTTGGCTTGTCTTTCCTATCCATGGCCATTTTCCATTATTTCCCATCCATTTTGTGCAGAGACAGTTCCATTAGTAGTATCCTGTGTTCCACCATCTTCATTCATCGCTACAATATCTGGGATGTTCTTGTGATCTGGGGGCATTCTCTTTCTCTGAGTCAGTTTGCTGCAACTTTTCAGCCATTTCTTCAACCTTATTGCTTCCATTTTCAGCTACTTCACTGGAACCAGCTTCTTCAGCAGCTTTGTACCTCACTGCTAGCTGCCCCTCCATGTTCTTTCTCTTTAACTTCCAGTGCGTGCTCGGCTTCCTTAGCTTCTCCTTCATCGCCATTCTTGGTTTCCTTGGCATCCTCATGGAACTTTAAGTCGTCGTTGACTTCCACTGGAGCAGTTTCTTCCTATTGGCATCTGGTGACTTCGTCCATTGCATTTGAACTTCATTCTCACCCTCGGTAACAGATTCCTTTTCACCTTTCTTTGAACCAGATGATTTCCGGCTTCGCTTCCTTGGGGACTCCTTTTCAGGAGGAGATGCCTTGGCCTTCTCGCTGAATCTTGCAGATCTTCTTGGGTTCTCACCAGTACCCCAATCAAACTCAGATACTGCAGGATTGCCAGGGTGTGATTTAAGGTACGCCTTCAATTGATTCCAGTTATTGATTTCTTCCCCAGTGGAGCAATGAACATGATTTCATTCTTCTGTGGTGTGCCAAATACACTGATCAGAAAATCTGAATTTAACCGTGTTTGATAATATCACCATATTTGTAACACCTCAAAGAAGTTGAAACGAAAGATACGGCCTAATCCAATATTAGCTAGAGAAATATTATCCTACATACCTAAATAACTGTTGTAGATTATAAACATGTAACAATCACATACAGTATCGCTGCAAGTTGAAAAATATTCTATCGATAAAAGTATTCATGATACTAACCACAAGGAGTTCACGGTCAAAAGCCCTTCAGAGACAGAGTCGCACTTTTCTATTTATCACGTGTAATGAATAGTTCAGTAGAAGAACAAATATTTGCACCATAGGGAGAGACTTTTCCCAGGCCTAGCAAAGACATGGAAGGTTATGCTGTGAAGTTGACCGTCCCATGTGGATTAGAGATTTTTCGTAGTTTTAGTGGCAACAATAACAACCCATCAGACGATTGTTGAAAAAAGCTCATAGCAATAGGAATAGATTGTCATAATATATTTACAGAGATTCTCATATCAAAAGAGCCATAGGAAAACCCATCTAAGATTTATCTAAGGAGCATGGATATTTGGAATCGTTGTGTCGCCGTTGCATCAGAAGCATAAACAAAACGCTTTTCCTTAACAGCCTAATAAATAATGTAATTGTGTTCCTTAAAAATTTTATCATGGTATTTTAATAATAGACACTGCCCAAAGTTCTCGCTCTCAATACTATTGAATTTTTAATATTTTTTTCTTTCAAATCCTGTTTCTTGAGAGTTACAACAGATAATGTTTGTTTAGTAAAATAGATACTAGAGATGTATTAAAACCTTCATTCCTTGGCTCGAACAAGTTTTATGATGATTATCAAAGGTTCAAACAATTATATTGATGCAAAATCATCGTTCGTAGTGGAATAAAAAATCATCGTTCTAGTGGAACTCGTTTTCCAATGCATTCTAAGAGTTCACAACACTAATAATAATAATAATAATAATAATAATAATAATAATAATAATAATAATAATTAAAATAAAAGTTAAGGTGGTGGGTACTTGATAAAACCCTCATACTCTAAAAAACGACCTCAACAAAAATCTCAATCTGGCTGGAAAGAGAAATACATTTACTTGAAATTTAAAATATCAGTGAAAGTGGGTCTAAATATTTTTTATTTAAAAATACATTAACATAATAGTACACATATTTTTTTAAATTTATTTTTGATACCAAAGCAATTCACAAAGACTAAAATACTTATTTTAAAATAAAACATCAAAGCCAGTGGTTGCACCTAAATTTTAAAGCTAGACTTGAGAAACTCCAGTAGCGTAGCAAATTAAGAAGCCAAGCCGTATCAACAAATTCTTTCTTCTTTGTAACCATATGATCAAACTTTTTCATCAAGTTACACCAAAGAATACGATGATTTTTTCTCTCCCTTTTTTAAAATTAAATTATTTCCACAGCATGGCAAGCCTTGGTTTTCAGAATAAAAAAATACGTAATGAATTGTTAATTTGATGTGAATCCATTAAAATAAAAATATTGTCTTACTCGATATCTTTTTCAATGAAGGAGCAAAACAAATCTATTAAAGAAAAAGCATGAACAAAAACCTCTAAATGTTCTCTCGAAGCCAAATACAAATTTTGAAGATTTCAAATAAAGTTTTCATATTCTCTTAGTAGAAAACAATTACATTTAAACAATAATTTCCTATTTAGAATAATAAAATTACATTGTTTTGGAAAAGCCACCATTTGTTTTCTTAAGCAAAAAAAAAAACATTACTGTATGAAAAACATACATAACTACCTGAAAATAAGTAGTAGTATTAATGATAAAGAAACATAATTAGCAATAAAGAAAGAGGCTTAAAAATGGTACTAAATAAACATTTTTGTCTATGTACATAGAACAGCAACATTAAATACATATTAAAGATGTATTAATGAACAAAGTAATTGATATGATGCGTTTGAAAGCCTTTTACTTATAAATTAGCTAGCATGTCTGATCCTTGAATTCAATTAAAGCATCAACAATCATAATCTCTTCCTAGATTGAGTTTTAAGCAAGATGGCGATTTTTCAAAATAAAATCTTCTTGGTTCTATTGTGTTTGATCGGTGTATTTGCAAGTACTCCAGCACTTGCAGGAAGCAATGCTGCACCATCGGGAGAGCCCTTTCCCAAGCCTAGCAAAGACATGGAAGGTTGCGCTGCGAAGTTGACCATCCCGTGTGGATTAGAGGTTTTTCGTAGTTTTAGTGGCAACAATAACAACCCATCAGACGATTGTTGCAAGAAGCTCGTGGCAACAGGAATAGATTGTCACAATGCATTTACAGAGATTCTCATATCAAAAGAGCCCCAGGAAAACCCATCTAAGATTTCTCTAAGGAGCATGGATATTTGGAATCGTTGTGTCGTTGTTGCATCTAAAGCATAAACAACACGCTTTTCCTTGACAGCTCAATAAATAATGTAATTGTGTTCCTTAAAAATTTTATCATGGTATTTTGATAATAGACACTGCCCAAAGTTCTCGCTCATCAATACCGTTGAATTTTTAATATTTTTTTCTTTAAAATCATGTTTCTTGAGGGTTACGACAAATCATGTTTGTTTAACAAATAGATACTAGAGATGTGTTAAAAACCTTCATTCCTTGGCCCGAACAAGTTTTATGATGACTATCAAAGGTCCAAACAATTATATTGATGCAAAATCATCTTTGGTAGTGGGCTAAAAAATCAACGTTCTAGTGGAACTCATTTTCCAATGCATTCTAAGACTTCACAGCACTAATAATAATTATTATAATAAGAAGAATATATAAAATAAAAGTTAAGGTGGTGGGTACTAGATAAAACCCTCATACTCTAAGAAAAGACCTCAACAAAAATGTCAAACTGACTAGAAAAAAAATTACATTTACTTGAAATTTAAAATATCAGTGAAAGTGGGTCTAAATATTTTTTATTTAAAAATACATCAAAATAATAGTACACATATTTTTTAAATTTTATTTTTTATACCAAAGCAATTCACAAATACTAAAATACTTATTTTAAAATTAAACATCAAAGCCAATGGTTGTACCTAAATTCTAAAGCTAGGCTTGAGAAACTCCAGTAGCAAATTAAGAAGGCAGACCGTATCAACAAATTCTTTGCTCTTTGTAACCATGTGATCAAACTTTTTCATCAAATTAAATCATTGAATATAATGTTTTTTTCCCTTTTTAAAATTAAATTATTTCCACAGCATGGCAAGCCTTAGTGTTCAGAATAAAAAGAAAAGCGTAATGAAATGTTAATTTGATGTGAATCCATTAAAATAAAAGTTTGTGATGATATTTTTCTTTTCCAGTGGATTCAAGAATTACTGTCAGAAATATTCTTGCAGCAATACAGAAAATGAATCGAGAATACATGGATGGATATGTTACAGCTACGTTCATCAGTCAATTCTAGACCGTTCCCTCTTCCAGGAAGCTGAAATTAGGAGCACAAGTGTGAAGCAGGCTGCAATAACCTGTCAGATTATCCCAGATTTTGGAGCACAAGTGTTGGAGGCGATGAGATTTATCTTTAGAAAAATATATTTTCTAAATTCCTAAGTGGATAAATCCTGATTATCTCAGAGTTTTATAAGAAATATATGTCTTAATTCAAACTCGACTTGTTAGATAAATCATAATTTTTTTATCATCCCATCACATCTCATTCTTTGAGGATAAATTATTTAACACACCTTTAACAAACATTGATTCAGAATTAGATTATCGATCCAGGTCAGATTGAGTTTTTCTTCGATGTAATGTAATGTAATGTAATATATATATTCAAATGTTGTCAATGTTTAATTCTTTTCTTGTGAAAAAAAATTAAATCATGTGGGGATTGATCCAAAATAAATAAATAAAATCAATCTATCAAGCCCAACTTAAATTATTTTTATTCAATTACTTTCATGTTTTATTTAATATCATTTTCTTAAATAAAAAAATAGTTCTAAAAAACAAAATTATTAAATATAATCAGGTCCATGATTCATATTTAAAAACCTGATATCGAGATGCAAATATGTCTCAACTTTTCAATTTAATGATAACATTTATTTATTTATTTTAAATTATGAGGTTTATTTTGTGCAACCTTGCATAATACATTTTTACCTTAGATTTTATTCAAGTATATATTTTTTTTATTATCTTCTAATTAATTAAAATATTTATTCTAAAAGACAGTTAATAACTATGATCGATCCACAAATTTTTTGATCAATATTTATTTCTTATTTATTTTTTAATTTAACCGTCGGTTATTATTAGCATATTTGTTTTCTGCATTTATTAACACATGTGAAATGTATATATATATATTACCTTTTATATATATATATATTACCTTTTCAAATATACACACACACACACACACACACACACAAATATATATATATAGTAACCAACTACAAAGAACGGGATAAATAAGCAGCTAGTTACAACCCAATACAAAACACTCCATAAGTATTCTGGAGCTATACCATTTTTTATTTTTTTTTGTATAATTTCTTATCTAGTTCGGGACCCTACAAAATTGATTAATATAAGCCCAGCATCTCAGTTGTCTCTTCTTAATCATATTTTCCTCGTCTTCCACGAAGAAAAACCTTAACTACAACCTCGAGTCAAAGGGAGATCGTTCTGCTGCAATTCTAACAAACAAATCATTAGCAAAATCTTATCCTGTTCAAGCCCCTACAGTTTACAGTGATAGATTGAGAACATAGTCATACTGTTATCTCCTATTAAAAATTTGCAAATCATAATTAGAAATAGTTTTAGGTCATATTCATCCCATGAACAGCCCAAATGCACAAGTGATCTTGCAAGTTTTATGAAAAGTGAGAATTATTCTGCCAAAAGCAAGCTTTAGTAACAGGCAGGGAAAGCTCAAAACCTACTAAATCATAAACTGCTCAATAATAACAGATAGCTCCTCTGTTTTATACTCTCCCAGAACATTAAAAAAAGAAAGAAAAAAAAAGACACCAGTTAGTATCACAGAATAGCTCTCACAACAGAAGAAAACCCCTCTGAATTTATTTCTGAACGTAAAAAAAAGACCATTTCAAATTGCTTTTTGTATTTCCAAGCACAAGTAACAAATATAAATGGAAACGAGGATATGATCATATGATAACCAACTACATCAGCAAATGATGAATTATAGCATTGTGTGATCTACCACTACTCCTCTAACACTTACATATATACAAGAAAAATGCTTACTACATCATCTTTTAGGCCGAGATCCCTTGTTCAATCTACCTTTACCATTATTCTTTCCATCCCATACAGAAGCCCAGAAGAACAGAGACATCCAAAAAAGAACAGCTAAGAAGATCTGAACACGATCCTGCAACCGAGAGAGAGTAGCTGCAATACCTGCAATGCAATAAATTTCACAAGAGCCCGAGCGAATAAATAGTTATCAACTACATTATTACTTTCTTCTCTAGAGAGATAGATTAACAGGTTGAATTTACCAACCTATACAATTAAGTAATATAGCTATCACCAACAAATTCTCGATATCAAGAATATTAAGCAGGATGAAACGTGCCCTCACCATCCAAAAACTCATCACCACCACACAACTTCAGGAACAAGCACCAGGGAACAGCAAGTGGCACATATGGTCTCATGAGATGGGATACCTCACAGATAGTGCATCGGGAGCGCTACTAATCATTAATACTCTTGATGGTAAAGCTTGAACATAACTAACTTATAGGGGCTACCAAGCTGGCTGTAAAAAAACTATGGAGGTAATCAAAACCCACAAGCCAAAACTCTGGCATACCAAGAATACCTTAACAATGAAAAAACTCCCAAAATATTTTTTTTATTCATCCAAATCTCCTATTACTTTTTTTTATATATATAGTAAAACTAGAAAACCTTAATAATATGAATAGAAAAATAAAAAATAGGAAGATTATTCACTTTAAATAGAAAGAAAAAAAAAATTCCAAAGTGAATAAAAATAACTAGGAAAAAAACATTTCTTAAAAAAAATTACATTAATTTCTCTATATATTAGAAGAAGGAACTCATTCTCGAGTTCAAATTGTTTACGGTTAATGGTGTGCAAAACATGAAGAAAAAAATCCCTAACCTAAACCTAGAATGGCTAGACACCCTAGCCGTTCAGGCCAGCTCCCAACAGCCAGACACCTTAAAACGATACCCTTTAGGCCTGACTGGTTGACTGCATTATTTTTAGTCCTTGACCCGATACCTATTCCTAAACACATTGTATCTTTTGATTTTTGAGAGGTTAGAGTGGCCCCCTACCACCACCCACTGATGCACACATGCACACCTCCAAACGACCCACCAATGTTTGTGATGCACACAAATTCTGTGTAGAACACGAGCACCAACCTCTTCATCAATGACATAACAAAGCACCAATCTCTTCATCAATGGCATAAGAAGCACCAACATTTTTCACTAATGGCAAAACAAGCACAACAGCCAATGACTTAATTTTTTCACCATCATTACACTACTCTCTACAAGGTAAACTAATATGATCAGGGTACTTTGAATCGCTTGGTAAACATTCAAGTCATCCAAGTTATTTCAAAAACTTCATACTAGTTCATTCAACCACAGACTCCCAATTATCTTCATTTTATTTCTATTTCCTGTATATTATTATTTTCACCTATGACATTTACTAACTAAAGCATTGAAAAATCAGTTGTTTTTACAAAAACAACTAAACCCAAAGAAAAAGCCTACATTCAAGCCCACACACTTCAACCGAATCCAATCCTGAAGTTTTTACAACCTTATCAATGAGGCAAAACCTCATTGGCCATAAACTGTTCTCCATCATGAAAACTTCCAATACATCGTTTCTTCAGACATAACCTCCTTAGTAGGAAACTGTCTTTCTCTAACATGAACACGTCCTCCTCTGCGAACTCCAACCACAGTGATTCCACAACACATCAGGAATTGTTGGACTTTGATACCAACTTACGCAAACGAAAGGATAAACAAAGTTTGTTAGAAGTCAAAACTCTTAAAGATTGACAAGATTTGTTACATGTAAGAAAAATAGGTCATGGAGGAAAAGGGAGATGCCAAGAATTGTGACCAGATAACCCTTGATGAAGAAACAACTAAAGAAAGACACCAAAATCTGAAGACTAAAGTTGAAAATCTTTTCAGCTCTAATGGGAAAACATTGCAAGATATTAATGCCTATAAATTAAAAACTCATAAAGCATGACTTCTGGATCTTCTGAAGAACCATACAGCCAAATTCAGCTTTTAAAGCAAAAACAAAAATAGTGGTGAAGCTCAGGAAATCAAAAAGGCAGCAATAGATGATTTTGTAGAAGAGCATGGATTGATAGAGGTCAATAAACCAGCTCCTCCCAAATGAAAGTCATAAACTGATGCCAAGTCAAAGAATGAGGCTATCATTAAACTAAATACAATGGTATATTTGAAGTATCTATTTTTTTTCTAGAATGGAAGAGTTCATTTTTTACTGTGAGCTCGAGAATGCGTTTTTCTCATGTGAAGAAGCTTGACACGAGATGTGTATTGACAAGTCCAAGAAAAAAGTCTTGACACATCAAGTGACCTTTCTAATGAAAACAAAAATATTTTTTTACACGAGCTTTGGATCAAACTGAATTTGCCAGTGTTATACAAACTCTGTTTCCTATGGATTTGGCTGGCCATGGTCAAGAACATGCCCAAATTAGGCCTCTGGGATTTTTCTTTACTTTCCTAATTATTTTTAATTTGATTTAGTTTTAATTAGCCTGGTCAGGTGAGACATGATTTAAAAAAAAATTGTAGCTTATTTTTCAGAATAGAGTTAAGATTGTTTATTCAGAACTTTTCAGTTGAGAAATTAGGACAGTAATATTAGGGCTTGAGAAACACTAGTTCTTTCGGTCCGTAGCAAATAATAAGGGTTTAGTCAAAATTAATCCCATTGCCAAACAGAACCCACGAGCTGCTACAATCCTTGAATCATTTTAACTAACACTAAGTCGTATATTCACAGCTAAAATGACCTATTCTCTGTTTTAAAAACAAATAATTTAGCATTAAATTCAATAATTCAACAAGCTCAAAATTCACACCAATATATGATGATGATGATGATGATGTAGTTTGATTCAGAATCGGTACCTTGGGGGTCTTTTCCGGGTGGGGGGTCGGACTGAGGCGGCGGTTGGGGAGATAACGCGGCGTGGCAACGGCTGAGCCGAGGGGTGGGACCCGTGGAGAGCGGCGAAGGAGGAAGTGATAGACGTAGGGAATGGATAGAGAAAGGGAGAGGTGAGGAACTCTGGGTTGGAAATGGTAGTGGTTTAGGGTATGTGGGTGAAGGAGAGAAAATGGCCATTTCCGAACTGGAGGACAATCAGAACACCACTAGTCTCTTCCTCTTATTTTTGTAAATGTTCAAAATTATCAATAGAGATAGATATATGGATTGTATCGTGGTTTTTGGGCTGAAATAGAAATGGATTTGTGAGCCCAATTTAATTGGGCTTTGATCTACTGGTGTTTTTTTTAACGATATCTTTAAATTATTTGATAAATTATCAAAATATATCAATGTTCTTTTAGGTTAAATAGATTCTTAATTCCATGTTATATTTTCGACAGTTCAAGACACAAGAATTTAATTCTACAATATTTCTAGGCATGATTGTCCTGAATTTTCACCTTCTGTTTTTTTGGTGGCAACGAGAAGAAGCTCAGACATGGTATAAATATTTGCGTGATGGCATGGGTTTGTGATCTATATAACAGGTTTTGAGTCTAGTCAGGTCATGTATCTCTTTTAAAATTTGGGACAATTAGGATTTTATTCACTCAACTGAACCCACAATATAATTGTTTGGACCTTTGATAATCATCATAAAACTCGTTCGAGCCAAGGAATGAAGGTTTTTAATACATCTCTAGTATCTATTTTACTAAACAAACATTATCTATTGTAACTCTCAAGAAACAGGATTTTGAAGAAAAAAAAATTAAAAATTCAATAGTATTGAGAACGAGAACTTTGGGCAGTGTCTATTATTAAAATACGATGATACAAATTTTAAGGAACACAATTACATTATTTATTAGGCTGTCAAGCAAAAGCGTTTTGTTTATGCTTTAGATGCAACGGCGACGCAACGATTCCAAATATCCATGCTCCTTAGAGAAATCTTGGATGGGTTTTCCTGGGGCTCTTTTGATATGAGAATCTCTGTAAATGCATTATGACAATCTATTCCTGTTGCTACGAGCTTCTTGCAACAATCGTCTGATGGGTTGTTATTGTTGCCACTAAAACTACGAAAAACCTCTAATCCACATGGAAGGGTCAACTTCGCAGCGCAACCTTCCATGCCTTTGCTAGGCTTGGGAAAAGGCTCTCCCGATGGTGCAGTATTGCTTCCTGCAAGTGCTGGAGTACCCGCAAATACACCGATCAAACACAATAGAACCAAGAAGATTTTATTTTGAGAAATCGCCATCTTGCTTAAAACTCAATCTAGGAAGAGACTATGATTGTTGATGCTTTAATTGAATTCAAGGATCCGACATACTAGCTAATTTATAAGTAAAAGGCTTTCAAACGCACGATAGCAATTACTTTGTTCATTAATACATCTTCAATGTGTATTTAATGTTGTTGTTCTATGTAATGTTTATTTAGTACCATTTTTAAGTCTCTTTCTTTATTGCTAATTATGTTTCTTTATCATTATTACTACTACTTATTTTCAGGTAGTTATGTATGTTTTTCATAGAGTAATGTTTTTTTTCTTATGGAAACAAGAAGTGGCTTTTAAAAAACAATGAAATTTTATTATTCTAAATAGGAAATTATTGTTTAAATGTAATTGCTTTCTACTAAGAGAATATGAAAACTTTATTTGAAATCTTCAGAATTTGTATTTGGCTTCGAGAGAACATTTAGAGGTTTTGGGTCATACTTTTTCTTTAATAGATTTGTATTGCTCGTTCAATGAAAAAGATATCGAGTAGAGCAATATTTTTATTTTAATGGATTCACATCAAATTAACAATTCATTACGTGATTTTTTATACTGAAAACCAAGGCTTGCCACGCTGTGGAAATAATTTAATTTTAAAAAAGGGAAAGAAAAAAAAACATTGTATTCTATGGTTTAACTTGATGAAAAAGTTTGACCATATGGTTACAAAGAAGAAAGAATTTGTTGATACGGCCTGCCTTCTTAATTTGCTACTGGAGTTTCTCAGGTCTAGCTTTAAAATTTAGGTACAACCATTGGCTTTGGTGTTTTATTTTAAAATAAGTATTTTAGTATTTGTGAATTGCTTTGGTTATGTGTACTACTGTGTTAATGTATTTTTAAATAAAAAATATTTAGACCCACTTTCACTGATATTTTAAATTTCAAGTAAATGTAATTCTCTTTCTAGTCAGATTGAAATTTTTGTTGAGGTTGTTTTTTAGAGTATGAGGGTTTTATCAAGTACCCACCACCCTTACCTTTTATTTTAATTATTGTGATTATTATTATTAGTGTTGTGAACTCTTAGAATGCATTGGAAAACGAGTTCCACTAGAACGATGATTTTTTATTCCACTACGAACGATGATTTTGCATCATTCTAATTGTTTGGACCTTTGATAATCATCATAAAACTCGTTCGAGCCAAGGAATGAAGGTTTTTAATGCATCTCTAGTATCTATTTTACTAAACAAACATTATCTGTTGTAACTCTCAAGAAACAGGATTTTGAAGAAAAAAATATTAAAAATTCAATAGTATTGAGAGCGAGAACTTTGGGCAGTGTCTATTATTAAGATACCATGCTACAAATTTTAAGGAACACAATTACATTATTTATTAGGCTGTCAAGCAAAAGCGTTTTGTTTATGCTTTAGATGCAACGGCGACGCAACGATTCCAAATATCCATGCTCCTTAGAGAAATCTTGGATGGGTTTTCCTGGGGCTCTTTTGATATGAGAATCTCTGTAAATGCATTATGACAATCTATTCCTGTTGCTACGAGCTTCTTGCAACAATCGTCTGATGGGTTGTTATTGTTGCCACTAAAACTACGAAAAACCTCTAATCCACATGGGAGGGTCAACTTCGCAGCGCAACCTTCCATGCCTTTGCTAGGCTTGGGAAAAGGCTCTCCCGATGGTGCAGTATTGCTTCCTGCAAGTGCTGGAGTACCCGCAAATACACCGATCAAACACAATAGAACCAAGAAGATTTTATTTTGAGAAATCGCCATCTTGCTTAAAACTCAATCTAGGAAGAGACTATGATTGTTGATGCTTTAATTGAATTCAAGGATCCGACATACTAGCTAATTTATAAGTAAAAGGCTTTCAAACGCACGATAGCAATTACTTTGTTCATTAATACATCTTCAATGTGTATTTAATGTTGTTGTTCTATGTAATGTTTATTTAGTACCATTTTTAAGTCTCTTTCTTTATTGCTAATTATGTTTCTTTATCATTATTACTACTACTTATTTTCAGGTAGTTATGTATGTTTTTCATAGAGTAATGTTTTTTTTCTTATGGAAACAAGCAGTGGCTTTTCAAAAACAATGAAATTTTATTATTCTAAATAGGAAATTATTGTTTAAATGTAATTGCTTTCTACTAAGAGAATATGAAAACTTTATTTGAAATCTTCAAAATTTGTATTTGGCTTCGAGAGAACATTTAGAGGTTCTGGGTCATACTTTTTCTTTAATAGATTTGTATTGCTCGTTCATTGAAAAAGATATCGAGTAGAGCAATATTTTTATTTTAATGGATTCACATCAAATTAACAATTCATTACGTGATTTTTTATACTGAAAACCAAGGCTTGCCACGCTGTGGAAATAATTTAATTTTAAAAAAGGGAAAGAAAAAAAAACATTGTATTCTATGGTTTAACTTGATGAAAAAGTTTGACCATATGGTTACAAAGAAGAAAGAATTTGTTGATACGGCCTGCCTTCTTAATTTGCTACTGGAGTTTCTCAGGTCTAGCTTTAAAATTTAGGTACAACCATTGGCTTTGGTGTTTTATTTTAAAATAAGTATTTTAGTATTTGTGAATTGCTTTGGTTATGTGTACTACTATGTTAATGTATTTTTAAATAAAAAATATTTAGACCCACTTTCACTGATATTTTAAATTTCAAGTAAATGTAATTCTCTTTCTAGTCAGATTGAAATTTTTGTTGAGGTTGTTTTTTAGAGTATGAGGGTTTTATCAAGTACCCACCACCCTTACCTTTTATTTTAATTATTGTGATTATTATTATTAGTGTTGTGAACTCTTAGAATGCATTGGAAAACGAGTTCCACTAGTACGATGATTTTTTATTCCACTACGAACGATGATTTTGCATCATTCTAATTGTTTGGACCTTTGATAATCATCATAAAACTCGTTCGAGCCAAGGAATGAAGGTTTTTAATACATCTCTAGTATCTATTTTACTAAACAAACATTATCTGTTGTAACTCTCAAGAAACAGGATTTTGAAGAAAAAAATATTAAAAATTCAATAGTATTGAGAGCGAGAACTTTGGGCAGTGTCTATTATTAAGATACCATGCTACAAATTTTAAGGAACACAATTACATTATTTATTAGGCTGTCAAGCAAAAGCGTTTTGTTTATGCTTTAGATGCAACGGCGACGCAACGATTCCAAATATCCATGCTCCTTAGAGAAATCTTGGATGGGTTTTCCTGGGGCTCTTTTGATATGAGAATCTCTGTAAATGCATTATGACAATCTATTCCTGTTGCTACGAGCTTCTTGCAACAATCGTCTGATGGGTTGTTATTGTTGCCACTAAAACTACGAAAAACCTCTAATCCACATGGGAGGGTCAACTTCGCAGCGCAACCTTCCATGCCTTTGCTAGGCTTGGGAAAAGGCTCTCCCGATGGTGCAGTATTGCTTCCTGCAAGTGCTGGAGTACCCGCAAATACACCGATCAAACACAATAGAACCAAGAAGATTTTATTTTGAGAAATCGCCATCTTGCTTAAAACTCAATCTAGGAAGAGACTATGATTGTTGATGCTTTAATTGAATTCAAGGATCCGACATACTAGCTAATTTATAAGTAAAAGGCTTTCAAACGCACGATAGCAATTACTTTGTTCATTAATACATCTTCAATGTGTATTTAATGTTGTTGTTCTATGTAATGTTTATTTAGTACCATTTTTAAGTCTCTTTCTTTATTGCTAATTATGTTTCTTTATCATTATTACTACTACTTATTTTCAGGTAGTTATGTATGTTTTTCATAGAGTAATGTTTTTTTTCTTATGGAAACAAGCAGTGGCTTTTCAAAAACAATGAAATTTTATTATTCTAAATAGGAAATTATTGTTTAAATGTAATTGCTTTCTACTAAGAGAATATGAAAACTTTATTTGAAATCTTCAAAATTTGTATTTGGCTTCGAGAGAACATTTAGAGGTTCTGGGTCATACTTTTTCTTTAATAGATTTGTATTGCTCGTTCATTGAAAAAGATATCGAGTAGAGCAATATTTTTATTTTAATGGATTCACATCAAATTAACAATTCATTACGTGATTTTTTATACTGAAAACCAAGGCTTGCCACGCTGTGGAAATAATTTAATTTTAAAAAAGGGAAAGAAAAAAAAACATTGTATTCTATGGTTTAACTTGATGAAAAAGTTTGACCATATGGTTACAAAGAAGAAAGAATTTGTTGATACGGCCTGCCTTCTTAATTTGCTACTGGAGTTTCTCAGGTCTAGCTTTAAAATTTAGGTACAACCATTGGCTTTGGTGTTTTATTTTAAAATAAGTATTTTAGTATTTGTGAATTGCTTTGGTTATGTGTACTACTATGTTAATGTATTTTTAAATAAAAAATATTTAGACCCACTTTCACTGATATTTTAAATTTCAAGTAAATGTAATTCTCTTTCTAGTCAGATTGAAATTTTTGTTGAGGTTGTTTTTTAGAGTATGAGGGTTTTATCAAGTACCCACCACCCTTACCTTTTATTTTAATTATTGTGATTATTATTATTAGTGTTGTGAACTCTTAGAATGCATTGGAAAACGAGTTCCACTAGAACGATGATTTTTTATTCCACTACGAACGATGATTTTGCATCATTCTAATTGTTTGGACCTTTGATAATCATCATAAAACTCGTTCGAGCCAAGGAATGAAGGTTTTTAATACATCTCTAGTATCTATTTTACTAAACAAACATTATCTGTTGTAACTCTCAAGAAACAGGATTTTGAAGAAAAAAATATTAAAAATTCAATAGTATTGAGAGCGAGAACTTTGGGCAGTGTCTATTATTAAGATACCATGCTACAAATTTTAAGGAACACAATTACATTATTTATTAGGCTGTCAAGCAAAAGCGTTTTGTTTATGCTTTAGATGCAACGGCGACGCAACGATTCCAAATATCCATGCTCCTTAGAGAAATCTTGGATGGGTTTTCCTGGGGCTCTTTTGATATGAGAATCTCTGTAAATGCATTATGACAATCTATTCCTGTTGCTACGAGCTTCTTGCAACAATCGTCTGATGGGTTGTTATTGTTGCCACTAAAACTACGAAAAACCTCTAATCCACATGGGAGGGTCAACTTCGCAGCGCAACCTTCCATGCCTTTGCTAGGCTTGGGAAAAGGCTCTCCCGATGGTGCAGTATTGCTTCCTGCAAGTGCTGGAGTACCCGCAAATACACCGATCAAACACAATAGAACCAAGAAGATTTTATTTTGAGAAATCGCCATCTTGCTTAAAACTCAATCTAGGAAGAGACTATGATTGTTGATGCTTTAATTGAATTTAAGGATCCGACATACTAGCTAATTTATAAGTAAAAGGCTTTCAAACGCACGATAGCAATTACTTTGTTCATTAATACATCTTCAATGTGTATTTAATGTTGTTGTTCTATGTAATGTTTATTTAGTACCATTTTTAAGTCTCTTTCTTTATTGCTAATTATGTTTCTTTATCATTATTACTACTACTTATTTTCAGGTAGTTATGTATGTTTTTCATAGAATAATGTTTTTTTTCTTATGGAAACAAGCAGTGGCTTTTCAAAAACAATGAAATTTTATTATTCTAAATAGGAAATTATTGTTTAAATGTAATTGCTTTATACTAAGAGAATATGAAAACTTTATTTGAAATCTTCAAAATTTGTATTTGGCTTCGAGAGAACATTTAGAGGTTCTGGGTCATACTTTTTCTTTAATAGATTTGTATTGCTCGTTCAATGAAAAAGAAATCGAGTAGAGCAATATTTTTATTTTAATGGATTCACATCAAATTAACAATTCATTACGTGATTTTTTATACTGAAAACCAAGGCTTGCCACGCTGTGGAAATAATTTAATTTTAAAAAAGGGAAAGAAAAAAAAACATTGTATTCTATGGTTTAACTTGATGAAAAAGTTTGACCATATGGTTACAAAGAAGAAAGAATTTGTTGATACGGCCTGCCTTCTTAATTTGCTACTGGAGTTTCTCAGGTCTAGCTTTAAAATTTAGGTACAACCATTGGCTTTGGTGTTTTATTTTAAAATAAGTATTTTAGTATTTGTGAATTGCTTTGGTTATGTGTACTACTATGTTAATGTATTTTTAAATAAAAAATATTTAGACCCACTTTCACTGATATTTTAAATTTCAAGTAAATGTAATTCTCTTTCTAGTCAGATTGAAATTTTTGTTGAGGTCGTTTTTTAGAGTATGAGGGTTTTATCAAGTACCCACCACCCTTACCTTTTATTTTAATTATTGTGATTATTATTATTAGTGTTGTGAACTCTTAGAATGCATTGGAAAACGAGTTCCACTAGAACGATGATTTTTTATTCCACTACGAACGATGATTTTACTTCATTCTAATTGTTTGGACCTTTGATAATCATCATAAAACTCGTTCGAGCCAAGGAATGAAGGTTTTTAATACATCTCTAGTATCTATTTTACTAAACAAACATTATCTGTTGTAACTCTCAAGAAACAGGATTTTGAAGAAAAAAATATTAAAAATTCAATAGTATTGAGAGCGAGAACTTTGGGCAGTGTCTATTATTAAGATACCATGCTACAAATTTTAAGGAACACAATTACATTATTTATTAGGCTGTCAAGCAAAAGCATTTTGTTTATGCTTTAGATGCAACGGCGACGCAACGATTCCAAATATCCATGCTCCTTAGAGAAATCTTGGATGGGTTTTCCTGGGGCTCTTTTGATATGAGAATCTCTGTAAATACATTATGACAATCTATTCCTGTTGCTACGAGCTTCTTGCAACAATCGTCTGATGGGTTGTTATTGTTGCCACTAAAACTACGAAAAACCTCTAATCCACATGGGAGGGTCAACTTCGCAGCGCAACCTTCCATGCCTTTGCTAGGCTTGGGAAAAGGCTCTCCCGATGGTGCAGTATTGCTTCCTGCAAGTGCTGGAGTACCCGCAAATACACCGATCAAACACAATAGAACCAAGAAGATTTTATTTTGAGAAATCGCCATCTTGCTTAAAACTCAATCTAGGAAGAGACTATGATTGTTGATGCTTTAATTGAATTCAAGGATCCGACATACTAGCTAATTTATAAGTAAAAGGCTTTCAAACGCACGATAGCAATTACTTTGTTCATTAATACATCTTCAATGTGTATTTAATGTTGTTGTTCTATGTAATGTTTATTTAGTACCATTTTTAAGTCTCTTTCTTTATTGCTAATTATGTTTCTTTATCATTATTACTACTACTTATTTTCAGGTAGTTATGTATGTTTTTCATAGAGTAATGTTTTTTTTCTTATGGAAACAAGCAGTGGCTTTTCAAAAACAATGAAATTTTATTATTCTAAATAGGAAATTATTGTTTAAACGTAATTGCTTTCTACTAAGAGAATATGAAAACTTTATTTGAAATCTTCAAAATTTGTATTTGGCTTCGAGAGAACATTTAGAGGTTTTGGGTCATACTTTTTCTTTAATAGATTTGTATTGCTCGTTCAATGAAAAAGATATCGAGTAGAGCAATATTTTTATTTTAATGGATTCACATCAAATTAACAATTCATTACGTATTTTTTTTATTCTGAAAACCAATGCTTGCCATGCTGTGGAAATAATTTAATTTTAAAAAAGGGAAAGAAAAAAAAAACAGTATATTCTATGGTTTAACTTGATGAAAAAGTTTGACCATATGGTTACAAAGAAGAAAGAATTTGTTGATACGGCCTGCCTTCTTAATTTGCTACTGGAGTTTCTCAGGTCTAGCTTTAAAATTTAGGTACAACCATTGGCTTTGGTGTTTTATTTTTAAATAAGTATTTTTGTATTTGTGAATTGATTTGGTATGGAAAATAAATTTTAAAAAATATATGTACTATTATTTTAAACACAAAATCGAGACAAACAACAAGAATTTATAGGGTATAATGTAATTGGTGAGATATCTAATTTACAATAAGAATTATTCTGATTCATAGAAATTAGAAATTTCACCAATAATTTTGTAAGTTAAGACAATATTTCTATAATTTGGTTCACAATTCAAAAGACACCGGGTGAGAAACATTATACTTATTAGTACAAAAAAAATACAACAAATTTATTTTTTCCCAAAAAACTTATGAAATATGTGGGGGGTTCTTGTAAAAATTATTTGAAAGTGTCTTATCCACATTGGGAAACATAACTTAACTTTTGTGTACAAAAATTATATATATAACTCTTTATCCTATATTGGAAAAATAACTTTCATCAAATATTTATATAATAAACCTTGAAATGAGATAGTAACCAGTAAAAAAAGAACAGCGCGCATAAGATTAAAACGAGCAAGAAGAAAACTTATGATTACCCCCTTCCCAATACGCGAGACAACACCTATACTTTATAAAATTTATCTCTAACATTAATTTGTTTTAGATAACCTTTAAACTGAAATCACAATATTTAAAAATTTTGGAGAAGACAATGAATTAAAGAACTTGAGTAACAAAAGGGTCTTCCAAGCACATCACAGCACAATAGGGAAAACACAGCACAACAACACCAAACACGGCCGACACCACTCTCTCTTCCAAACCATTTATCAGCCGGGGGTCATGTCACAAGAAATGGGAATGGGTGAGATAGCCCCTGCTTTGTTTTGTTAACAGACTCGCTTGGTAATTGTTCCACCACCATCATTTGGTAAAAAAAAAAAAATAATAATAATCCAAGTCAAATAACTGAAACTATCATCATTTGAACTAATATGCATGGGAATATTGGTTGGAAAGTCAGTATAGATATGCAACTCTTAGCTGGTACATGTGAGAGTAGCAAATTAGCAAGAGTCGTAATAAACTTTTAAGACTAGCAAATACTGTGACCAGTTAAAGCAGTGGCAGCCAGTTTTGTTTTTCAAAAAAATTTCGGTGCAATACAAGAGGCAGGTCTAAAAATGCCTGTGGATATATCAAAGCTGGGGTGGGAATATGACAGGCAATGTTACAGTTGATATACACACCACCTTTTGCTTGATGACATTTCAATGCTACAAGAATTGTGAGGGTATTTGATTCTAACCATCCTTCAAATCGCTTGCACTTCTACTTAATCATACATACCCTCCTGTTCCCAAATGTCCACAAGAAAATCCACCATTTCCTGTCAAATATGATACCAATCAGCAAAAAGTCAAGTACGGTTTTAAGCCATCGGCTGGAGGGAGGGAGAAAACGATATGCTCACAGTAAGTGGTATTGGCTGGGGAAATGGTTTGTTGCTCCCAAGCAAACTTTCATATGTCGCGTTCCAACTGCAGCAAAGCACGAATTTTTTAACCATGAGACAATGTGTGCTGACAAAATAACCAGAAAACAACACATGAAAGATCAATGCTTGTTTTCAAGACAACAAAGTATGATTCCAAGAATGTTTCCCCACATTTACATACAATGGTTAGACATATAAGGAAGTCTGGACCACAGCTTTGTAAAAGTTTAACATTTGGGTACCTACAGTCTTGCTGTTTGAACCAAAAAATAACACTCCCAATTGTTTCCAGAACAAGAAATTATCTGGTACAAGACATGAATCACTAGATTGAAGGCATCAAATCAATTCTTCTTTTCACCAGATCTCCAATAAGCAACAAAAGCCCTACCATCAAAACAAGGACAGAAATTTATTGCACTCTGGTTTGGGAAAAAAGATTGATTCCATAAAACTCTTCTTCTATGATGTTCTTGGTAAATTTTTAGATTGAAGGCATTAATTCAATTTTCTTTTCATCAGATATCCAATAAGTAAGAAATGCCCTAGAATCCAATCAAGGTCAGAAATCTATTGCTCTCTAGTTTGGAAGATTGATTCCAATAAACTCTTTTTTTATGATGTTCTTGGTATTTTGGACAATGGTCGTGATTATTGAGTCTGTTAATCATGTCAAATTTCTAAATACTTTTTCAGAGTTTGAATAATTTAAGGTGCTGCAAGAACAAAACCAAACCCATTCCAAAGTCTCTTTTGTAAATGGTTAAAAGTTCCATCAACATTATTTCTCAACTCTGCTTTCTTCATTGAAAAAGAAGGTCAAATGAGGAACTCAGGGCAGAGAGGGTTACATTTTATTTAAATTGAAACCGGAAAAAGGTGGTGGGGTCAGTTTTAACACAAACAAACAGGAGTTTAAAAATTGATTGCAGCTATATTTTAGGTTCTCATGAATTTGATCAGTTTGGAAAGTAGAAGAGCTTCTCACTTTAATTTGGGTTCTTGAGGCAACAGTTCCTGGTTCCCAGAACTTTTATTTCCCACCCAACAGTGTCTTGTTTGATTCCAGAGAAGAAGACCTGTAATTGAAAGTTCACGTACATACTTTTAGCAGTGGAGCAACCACATATACATGGGGAGATGCACATAAGCAGCGGACACAGACTGCCATAAGCAAACACAGGATACTACTCTACCAAGTTTACATGCAAATTTATGAGGCCCTCTTATAGGAAAATGAAAGAGTGAAATGGATGGAATATATATGAGAGGGGTACGGGGTGGGGATAGTGCAGCGAGATGGAAGTTGCTGCTGTTGATTTTATTTTTCCATATTGTAAGTCATACCGCCTTCTGAAATATCTGCCGCTGTTGCTTGCTAGTTCTCATGGAGGTTGGGTAACTAAATGTAATGGAAGCTAGGTTCTTTCTAAAAAAGAATCAGCAGTCAAAATGCACACAGCTGTCATAAGTATGGAGATGCTAATGTGATTAAATGCAAAAAACTAATCAAGTCATGAGAACTTGCCATGATTTACAAATTCAGAAACGTTGTTAATACTGCCAGATCCACCATGTTGATCAAGAGTCTGGTTGGCTAAGTTAATTGATGAGATACTTCCTTGTGACTGCACTGCACTGTTATCCATGTCACATGTGCTAGTGGTCCAGAATTCCTCAGATATGCTAGGTTTCTTCACAGTCTCACATTTAACATTTGGTCCTTTTGATTTCTCATCCACAGTGGTAATTAGCATGGGTTTATGATAGCAACCAAGACAACCACTGCTCTGTAACAAATGACATGCAATCATATAACTGATCAAGTCCAGACAAAATGAGCATACATATGGAAATACAATGCAGATCACAATGATACAGAGAATCATGAACCTATGATAATATTACAACATATAGGCAGACGGTACATGCATGTAAAAATGGAAAAATACAAGTGAGACTTTTTTTTTCATTATCTTTTAGGAATCGAAGTTATAGCCTATGACATATCACCATCTAGACATCAAAGGATATTAGATGTACCAATATAGCATATAACACTAAAAGTTAAGGTACAAAGTACCAACCTTCATACATCTTTCCTTGAGATTACGTTCCTATACAACAACTAAAGTGGTGTACTAGAATTTGAAGTGATTGCATGTCATGAAAAAATTTAATAAAATACCACAACATAACAACCCAATGATCATATCATACCAGAAAAGAAAAGAAAAACATTTCAAGTCTCACAGCTAAACATATTTTGAATCAGAAAGGCAAGTGAAAGGCAGCTAAGCAGTTTGACAAACCAGTCCTTTTGTAGAGTGAAATTCAAAATGAATAAAGAAACAAGACAGAGAGCAATGATGACAGGGACATGATTGTTGTAGGGACAGTGCTTAAAAGATGAAAATGTGAAAGGGGGGGGAAGCAAGTGAGGGAAGTTTTGAGGGCAGGGGGATTCCACTTATGTTCCAGCTTCATTTCCACAACATCATGGTTATGAGAGAACTAAACATCACGCTTTCAACTTCCTAACATGCTTTCCTAGATTCATATGGTAACTCACTTTTATTGTGGTTGGAAGATGCATCAAACAGAAAAACCTGTATTGTGTGCCAGGAGTTGTGAACGTTGTTAATGCCATACTACAAACAAGGCTTGTAGATCATCATATCTATGCAAACTGAAGAGAGCTATCTCAATTTTAAGATGATAACACAAATGCCCACACTCACTATCAAGATTACGAACAGACAATTTAAAAACAAATTATATCAGTTCTCCTCTATGGTTATCAGGAGATGCTCTTAATATTAATCTTGATTTATCTATTTGCTGAGGCAGGTCAGATTAAAGCACATTTTTTCTCGCAGCATGCCCTGAGTCCTTTCAATTACATTATTTTTGTACAGCAACCCAGGAGTGGAATACCGTGCCAGAATACAAACAAGTTGCATTGCCGTTCTGCTGTCCAAAACCACAACACCAACAATATTTGATTACGTGAATGAGGCTAGAATGACTCACTGGCAAAGGTTGGATTGACAGAAGTAGAAAACGCAGTCAATCTTATCAGGTTTCATACATTTGAAAGAAAAAAAAATTGTCATCTAAATCCATGAGGAAGCAAATTTGTTAATTATCCTCGCTAAGCCAAACTATCTTCTGCTAAAAGGTAGCATATCATAGATACATTAACAGATCGTAGCAAATGCCTAGGCAGCAGGTGATCTCCTAGGCAAGACAAGTTGTTCACCATGTTATATAAGTTGCTCCAGCAGATATAGCATGCTATGTTTGCAAGGGTTGAGAAATTTCAGTGTACTACCCAAAAAGTAGCATTGGTAAAAAAAAGCAACAATAATTTGATGATCGTGAGCAGTTCAATTCACAGAAATTCCAATTGTTCCAATAAAGTACATAAATTGTCAAGCAACCCAAAAGGGGCAAACCTGCATGGATTTCTTAAACAGTACACTCACAATAAGAACTCAACTTATTCCTTCCATTCACGATACTCGACAAGTTTTGCGTAAACAATTTACAATTATGGAAACTCGTTGCAAGATTGATCAAAAGATAGCATGATTGATTCCTCGCATTTTTTAATCCCCAAACTCTATCAATAGCCATTTCCTATTCTCTTCAACATATCTCTAGACAACAACAAAAAAAATCAATCTTTTTTCTTCCAAATTTATCAGCGACCAAAACAGCAGAATTCAAGTCACAACAAATCAATCGTTAAACCCCGCAAGGGAAATTCAAGAAAAGAATCAAGAAAACATACCCCATGCATGCAGTAGGATGAATAATCTCCGATCAGATCCTGCACAAGTATGTGTTTTAGCAGGGAAAAGCAAAAAAAAAAAAAAATGCAAGAGAGAAAGATGAGGAATCAATGTGATGGGTCTTCCACATCCAGATAAAAGAAGAGAAAATAAAATAATGGAGAAGCGAGTAAATTATAAATTAGTCCCTCAATTAAAGCACAGTTAGTTAATTAATCCAAATTTTTCATTTAATCACTGCAAGAAAATATGGATATATATGTGTACGTGTGATACACAATTAAACCACTATAAATTAATCTATCTTGAACCATACAAATTTATTTATTAATTAAAATATTACATAAACTTTAAATTTAAGTCAACTAACAAAAACATTATTGAATTAAATTTATTATTTAATTAAAGTTATTAATTTATTATTTAGTTAAAGTTATTAATTTATCAAGATTATACTAAACGTGTATTTTATATATATAAAAAAAAACATTAAAAGACATTGAAAAATTATCATGCATAATTACATTATAGATCTAGATAGTGAATTGTGACAATGCTCAATTATTGATGCCCTTAAACTTTTCTTTTTTAATTTCATTATTGATGCCCGATTTAAGTTAAAACCTTATCTAGTTTTTGAGAAGTTCGAGGTGAGGAGTTGATTATGTGATAGAAAACATATACATCTTACATAAAATAAATTGTATTGTTGTTTATTATTTACACAATATCTAATATATGCCTTGAAAACTATATTTCTAAGTTGATTTTATTACTACTTAGATTAATTTCTAAATTTCATTAAACAATTACCTATCATTGCTAATCTATAGATAATAAAATTATATATATATATATATATATATATATATATATATATATATATATATATATTATAACTTGAAATTTGTGATATTACTTATTAGATTACTAGCATAATTTCTCAATCACACAATCAAGATTATTCGTTTTAACAATGTTGGTGAATTTATATCTACGAATTTAATGATTATTGCATATCACTTGGGATAAACATTGAACATCTTGTTGCCCGTGTTCATACTCAAAATGGTCTTGCTGAATTATTTATTAAATGTTTTAGTTAATTGCAAAACCATTACTCATGACAATAAAACTTCATGTCTCTATTTAGGGCATGTTATTTTACATGTAACAATACCCAGGTCAACATTATATGGCAAATTCTCTTAATTACAATTGGTTTTTGGTCATGAGCCAGACATTGCTCATCAAAGAATATTTGATTGTACTATATATGTTATAATTTATCCACCACAATGTGCAAAGATGGATCCTTAAAGGAGGCTGAAAATATATATTGAGTTTGAGTCCTTATTAATAATTACATACCTTGAACCCTTAATAAGTGATTCATTTACGACATGTTTCGTCGACTATCATTTTAACAAGATTATTTCCAACATTAGAGGGAGAGATTAAACAATTAGATAAAAATATTATATGAAATACATTTTCATTATCGAATTTTGATCATCAAATAAAACAACATAAACAAGAAGTTCAAAATATATCTCTTTTGCAAGACATAACAAATCAGCTACTTAATGCATATATTGTAAAATAATAAGGTACCTTGCTTGGTGATTAATATCAAGGTTGTCAATTCTGTTTCGGTTAGTGTTTTATTTTTTCAATTAAAACGAAATGTTTTGGTTTCGGAGCGTTTCGGCGTGCTGTTTCAAGATTGTACTATTTATGTGTGTGTGTATATATATATATATATATATATATATATAATTAAATATATTAATTCAAAAAAAAAATAGTTCAAATCCAAAAAAAAAATACTTAGAATTGTGCAATTTAATCTAAAAAATATACAATAAAATATTTTTTAAAACAAAATTATAAACATATATAATATGACAAGAATGTCATCATCAATCTGGCAAGGTCATTACATTATCTTATTGCTCTGAAATTCTAATATAATAATATATAAATTATATCAAGAGACTCCTTGTAAAATTTCATCTTAATCTAACAATTATATTAAAAAATATAATTACTATTATAAATTATTCATTATTTAAAAAAAAAATACAATTTGATCAAAACAGAATAGATAGAACAAAACTAGAATGTTCTAGCTAGCTAAAATTTGAGCAAAATTTCTAAAATTGACCAAAATTTTAAGCAAGATATAAAATGCACAATTTTATCTAAGTTTATTAATCGGTACAAAACATTTCGGCCGAGACGAAACCCTCTCTTTGCGTAGCAAGCCAGGAATCCTACGCAAATTGCACTCTCTTCTTCTTTCTCTGCTTTCTCTTTCCCGCTACACACCAAAAACAGAAAAAGGAGCCACTCATGTCACCCATAGCATTGATTAATATCAATTTTCTAAGAAAAAAGTAGCAATTATCAAGAAAAAATAGAGATCGAGGGGAAAGAGGGAAAACCCATGTACCTGAACTTAATATAGAACGTAAGTTTTGAATTGGAGTCGGAGATTGGGAATCTCGATTCTCAGATCGTACTTGATGGGCAAACGTTTTTTGCCTGGAAAAAGCAAGAAACACCACCGTGCTTGAAACTGCCATGACTGTGGCTAATACCACACCGTGTGAGGCGAGTACAGATGACATGTTTTGGAAAACAAAGTCTGCAAGGAGAAGAAACCTCGCTAGAATTGGAGTTTCAGAAAATGAAGAACAGTCCTGGCAGAAAGAAAATTCTACAGTGGGAGCTGGGAAAGCTGGGTTTATTTATTGTTTAATTTTATAAGCGTGGGAATATTATATACTTCCCGATTTGGTGTATGAGTAGAGGAAGGAGAGGAGAGGAGAGGGTGTTCGAGTTGATTTGGGATTGTTGGGGTTGGTTATTGTGACCCACACGGAAAAGACAGAATATGAACTGTGACGTGTGGAGTCAACACTTGACTTAATATTTATTTTTTAAATAAATATTTTTTTAATAATTTAAATATGCTACTGGAGAGTGGACCCGATATATCTTAGAATGAGTCAATGACGACGCAGTAAATATTGAATATCTGGTCGAGTCAAGTTTGGACTTTGGAGAACCAATGGTCCAGTTTAGGAGGCCAAGTTTAAGGATTGGTCTGGTCTAATTGGTTAGGGTTAGAATGGGTTCAAAATGTTGAGGTTAAATTCAATACGCCAAGGTCAGGTGAGTTGGGTCCTTTTTTTTTCTTTTTTTTTTTATAACCGGGGTGTCCGAGCCAGCTTATGCACACCACAACTAATTTTCGGACTCACTGAACATTCTGCAAACCTAGTGAGCATGTAAGGCACCGCGGGGGTGACAGGCGTGCATGGCAGGACTTGAACCTTGGTGCAGAGAAAGGAAACAAGTCCCCTCAACCGCTAGGCCAAGACCCTACTTGCAGGTGAGTTGGGTCCTTGATATTAGATGTCGAGTTGAAATCCAAGGGACTCAAGAGTCAAGATTGGGTAGATTACTGGTCTGTTTTGCGTAGAGGGTTAGATTCTTGTTTAGCATACAAAAATATTCAAGCATTATTAACAAAAAAAAATTCACAAACTCAAAATATAATGTATATTTGATGGTGTCATTTTAAAATATTAATTTATTGATAAATTAAATTGATTTGGATTAACTTTAAATTCAAAAATCTCAAGAGTCAAGACCAGGTATATGGTATTGGGCTGCATTGTACATCAAATCATTTCAATAAATCAATTAAAAAAAGGGAAAAAATCAAGTCAAGTCAACTCATGTTAATTTGTTAAACTTACGATCTGGATCATGAGACCAGAGTAATTTCATGAAAACACAATAAAAAAAAAATCAAAACTCTATTTGTAGTTGAAATTGAGAAAGAAAATCATGAAACCAGGATAAAATTCATATAAAAAAATAAAATAATTTGTGAAGCTCAATTCTCAAATAACTTAATATTAAAAGATAAAACTAAAAAATTGAAAAAATATATTGAGTTGTTAAAGGGTGAAATTGAGAAGAAGAAAAAATTCAATTAAAAAAAAACAAAAAATAATTGAGTCAATCAAGGTCAACCTTTCTAACTAATAACTCAGGTCATAAGATCGCGATAATCCTATGGTAGAAAAATAAATAAAAAGCAATTATGAATCCGAATTAAAGAAATAACCCAAAAAATGAATGGAGTCAACATGGCCAACTTTTCAAACTCGTGATCTTGGTTAACCTGTCAAGCCCGTGACTCGGATCATGAGATTGAGATAATCATATATAAAACAAATCAAAAAAAAAATTATGAAGCTCATTTTATAACCAACTCAATATTAAATGATAAAAAAAATCATTTAGAAAAGCGAAAAATAAAACAATTTGAGTCAACTTTGGTTAATTTATTAAACTAATGATCTCAGACATAAGATCAAGATAACTACATGAGATCAAGATAACTATACAGAGACCTTCCACAAACATTCTAATATTGAAGAAATAAAATTGAATAAATAGAGTTGTACGAATGTGACTACAGTGTTTTAACCATATATTTTAGTATTTTGTTAATTATTTGAATGCATATGATAGTATTTGGCATTGTAGTAGCGGTTGTTTTTCAAAATATTTTTCATTTATTAATGTATTAAAAAATTATTTTTTTATTTTTTCTTAAATTTATTTTTAACATTAACACATCAAACAATATAAAAACACTAGAAGAACTAATTTAGAGCAAGAATCGGTTTTTATTTTAAATATGGTTGAAGTCCATAAACAAACACATCTCTTGGAAGTTTGGAAATATAGCAAGTGTCTATTTGACATTGCATTTAGAAACCATTTTTTAAAAAAGTATCATTATGTTTTTTATTTTTAGATTATTTTGATGTGTAATGTCAAAATTAATTTTTTTTAAAAATATTATTTTAATATATTTTTAAATAAAAAAATATTTTAAAAAGCAAATTTAACTATATTTCTAAACTGATCATATAAAATAGATTTTGATTTTTTTTATAAGAAAAATAAAACAACACTAAAAAAACATGTATTTGTAAAGCCGAATGTAGGGTGCCAATTGTGGAGTCCAAGGTCTTTAGGTTCACGGTACAACAAAGAACAGAGATCAAGCTCAATCTTGAGAATCATTAGAGTTGTTTAATTTAAAATTTTGAAACATTTAAAATGATTGATGCATCTTGTTTTAATTTAAAAAAGAAAATAGAACAAGGTACATCTTGTTTAAAATCTTGATCTATTATGTGAATTTTACCTAAATTCTAGCTGAAATGTTCTAATTTTAAATCTCTTTTAACATATTGTTATATTTAAAATTAAAAGGTTAGGACAATTAGAGTTTAGAAAAAAAAACTTTGCAATAGTGTCAATGATGTTTTCATAGTTTTGTTTTGAAAGTTTATGTTTTTAGATTATTTTTTTCTCAATTTCATCATTCAGTTATAGATTTATTGAGAATTGAATTTTATAATTTATTTTGACTTGTTTTATTTGAGGTTATTATAATCTCATGACTCGAGTCACAGATTTAAGAGATCGATCCAAGTTAATTTAATATGTTATCGTTTTAATATATTTAAAAAAATCTTATCTTGATATTTTCTAAGTCAAACTATATCTCTACTAGCTGCATAGATCAGCACTGGTTGACTCGAATTAATCTAATATATTATTATTTTAATATTATTTTTAGAAAAAATCTTGAATTTTTTATAGGTAAAATTATATTTCTACCTACTTATTCAAATGGTCTTTGAAGTCATTAAGTTAACAGAATTTTATTTGAATTGAGGGAGAAACAAACAAAAAAAAACCTATCAAGATAAGCCACACGTCGTGGAGGCATAGAAGAAGTCTGCAATTGGACACCGACGATGTCATCACGTGTCCAACAATCGTGCGAACAATGATTTCATTCTGTGACACCTGTCCAACAATCGTGCGAACAATGATTTCATTCGGTGCACGTGTCGAGAACGCGGGTTATAATTTAATAATTTATACGTTTGAATAAAATTGTCCGGCGAGTGTTGTCGCGAACATCATCCAATAAATAAGTATCCATTATCAGTCCACACATCTCAATCAGGCTGAGACCCCGTTCACACCTTCTTCTTGGCATTTATACATAAATAAATTAATAAAAAAGCTAACAATAATCTGCAACGACAAAATCTATAGCACCATATCAAGCATACATCAACCGGATAAAACAAGCTTACAAGTCCAAAACAGTCTGCATCAGAATCACACCATATCTTTACATCTCTGTAAATCCTGATATGAACAATCTGGCAAGGGAAAAAAACACACAACAGCCCAACAGGCTGACACAAAACAAGATTTATTATTCCACTACTGGTAATATAAAATCATAGGAGCAAGTTCTTATTGCTAGAGACTCACATTGAGCTCCTTAACTGGCAAGGATGGGAGGTTAAGTGGTAAGGATGGGAGGAATGTAATCAGATTTGGCACCGAGAACACGAGCCTTTGTGTCGGGGAAGAACTCCGTTCCGGGCAGTTCTGTAACATTTCCTTCACTGGAAATTCCAATGGGGTAGCGAAGCAAATGACCTGGTAGATCACGCTCAAGTGTCTCACTGGAATACAAATCCCAGTATTTGTCAGCAATCTGGTTCACCTTCCTAATGCAATCTTCGTTTTCTGGTTTAAGGAAGGTGTCATCCAGCATGCCAAGGTGTTCGTACCATAATCCTAAGCGGAATCCATGGATCTGGCCTCGTGCAGGCTGTCTGGTTGTCAAGTGATATGGCTGGTATCCTCCCATGGCTATTTCAGAGTCCCTGGCACCATCCATGGATCTCTGATTAATGTTGGCAGACCCAATAATGATGTATTCGTCATCAACTGCAAATTTCACGCGTTGAATCCGTGAGGCAACCACATGATAAAAATAACAGTAGGCATAACAAAAATTAATGATGAGCACAAATTAAAGTTTACAGTCATAAGGCATATACTTATTTCTATGTCATCTATTTGGTGCATATTTTCTTGTCTTCATTTTGTATGCACTAAGAGATCCTTATGGTAGCCTGACACTTTTAATATAAAGGAGAGTTTATGGTATCCTTAACATCCCTGGACATCCACCAGAAAGCCTTTGCTAGGAAGTATTGGTTTCAGAGTACTTGCCTCTTTTCATTCCTACTAGTCAGAAACTAAGAATATTAGTTCCCAGTGTGATGTGAAAATAGACAAGCAGCAAGATCAATGCCAAATTTAAAATTGACGATCTAGAGGAAGTGGAAAGTTAGCTTATTGGTTCTGACAGGTAAGGATTCAGTTAGTTTGCAGGGCCGACTAAATAAGAGATAATTCAGGCTTACCGATCATCATCTTCGCATGAACATAAATCATGAAGCGCCTGGCCTCCTGGGCCCTGATATAATCTGAATCAGGCTCTGGTTTTTCTGAAGGTTCATATTCTCCACTTTTCTTCACCTCACGATTCCCAAGGCAGAAAAATGTCAAGTAGTTCCGAGGATCTTCTTCAAGCCCCTTGGCTCTGAGAGCCTGAATGACATCTTTATACATCATGTCCATTGTCCTCCTCTGCCAGTCTAATATTGCCTGAACTGATGCACTCTCTGGTATTCCCTCTGGCCACATTGGAACAACAACATAAACAGTGAACCTCTCCCCTGCCTCAATCTTGCTAACTATCTTAAGTGAAAGCTCCTTAGGAATTAGATGCAAAGCATTAATGTCCTCCGGCTTAATATCATCAGCACTCCAGGAAAAGGAGCTCCCAAGAAAATACTGATTCTCAATATAGATGAAATTCTTTGCACGCCGAATAGCATTAATATAGGCATCCTGAATGCTTCGATCAATGATATTATCCTTTCCACTGACAAGCCCAGCTTTGGCAGCATCTTCGGGTGTCTCCGGGAAACCAAATGCAGCCCCACCATCAATGGATCTAAATAACTGCACATTCCATGACTCATGATCATCAGGGTGCATAACGGGAGATGGTGGAATGATGACATCTTCCAACTCTCTCAGCTGAACAAGTAAATCTTTACCACCTTGCTTCCTCCATCTCTGTTCAAAATTAAACAAGACATCCCAGGCAATAGGTCCCTCAAGCCGGGAATGGATGTCATGCCAAGGTTCTCTGGGACCACCTTTTTGAATTGAAGCACCGGTAAAGTTGGGCTGATGGAAATCATCATGGTGAGCAGTGTCCAATGTCCTAAAAAGGGAATGGAAGGGGGTATCGTATCTCCCATCACAAAGATCAATCCCCCCAACATAACTAACAATTCTCCTCCGCTGGGAATCTCCATTAGGCATTGCACTGTCCACTACCACAATCTTCTGGTGATGAGTGAACATAGTAGAGATTTGCAGATCCTGAACAAAGCTTCCACCATCATCAGGATTTCGAGGACACAAGACACAGTGCACATCTGTATTCTGGAAGTAGTGCTCAGTTTCTTCATCATGTGTGGCCATCAGTCCATCCTTTTTCAGCAAGCCAACAGAGGTTCTGTCATCCCAAACAAGCATAAGAACCCTAACACCTTCACTTGCCTTCTTCTTCAGCAGGTCACCCAGAGTGATATCTCCACCAGGCTTTGGCCTCCTTGAATCCCTTACCAGACTGATTTCAGTATAAACAGACCAGCCAGTGATGTAGATCAAGTGCTTTGCATTTGTTATTGAATCGAAGACATCTTCCCAACATCTGTGGGGCTCATAGTACTCTCCTGAAGCAAGAGGGATTTTTGGAATGAAATTATCTGGTATATGAGCATCTTGGTACAGAGAAACCCTACACCCTTGTCTCTGAGAGAAGAATGTATAAGGTACTCCAGGGTATTTTGAACCTCTGATGCCACGGCCCAAGTTGTGGTCTTTTGTGATATCGAAGTATTGTAGCTTCACATGGATCTTGGAACCTGCATGAATTGGATTTTTGTTTCCATCCAATATCTCAATCCATCTATCTATTTCTTCCCCATCCAGGATTTCCTCAACAGGTATATATGCTCTTCCGACCAAGGTTGCCCCAATAGGATTAACATCCTTGACTGTGAAAATAACATTTGAAGCCAAATGAGCACAGTAAATGTGGAAAGACTCATACCACCTGGGGTTGGCTGCTTCATTTTCAAGGATTCTGGTCCTCCCAACTCTAGCCTTTTCTAGATCAATAGTTGCATAGAGTTTGCTGATTCCGTTGCCAATACCAACTTTCTCCCCAATGTTTCCCACGATCTACAAGAAGAATTTTTCAATTAGAAACTTGGGAAGAAAGATTGAGCGACCACATTATTCTAATGTGAAGAATCGTGAGTTAAAAACAAGGACATGTAAATTGGGGTCTTGAACAAGGGAAGATCCAAATTGGGACCCTTCACTGGAGTAATTGGAATAAACTCTTCAGCATGGGAAAACAGTAAATTCTCAGATCATAGAAGTGCGGGGGGCGATTCTCTCTCTCCAATCAAAGTAAAGCAAGCTTGGTATCATGAATGTTACAATTGTTGGTTGAGGGCATCTTAAAACATCATGTTTCCTTCTTGTTTCAATAATATTTTTCTTCGTTTACATTTTTCAGGACAAACATGTTCGATATCAAATGATTTGCTTAGTTCTGAACAAAAACAACAAAATGGTATTTTAAAAAAAAAAAAAATCTCTACCCACCAAAAAAAATGTATACCAGGATCATCAAATAGATTAAATAAACCACTTCCATTACTCAATCCCTACCCTTTAATTCCTTTTCAAAAAATCAGCCGACAGATAGTCAGAGAGCAAAGATTTGTGCCCAAGATGAAAATGTATACCAGGATCATCAAATAGATTAAATAAACCACTTCCATTACTCAATCCCTACCCTTTAATTCCTTTTCAAAAAATCAGCCGACAGATAGTCAGAGAGCAAAGATTTGTGCCCAAGATGTAATCCTTTTTAAAAAAAATACAGTATAATCAGTATTCGAAAACTTGATTAATTCCCTATCAAATATATATAAAAAAAAAAAAAAAAAGAAGCAGATGAACAAAGAAGTAATCAGAATTAGCGGCAGCGATACATAGCATAAAAAAGACAAGACAAAAACCTTCTGGAAGAAGCCACGACCACCACCATCCCCGATCTTATCCACCTCATAGATCGTCACATGTAAATTCCCGTGCAACAAAATCTGCGCCATTTCTCACCTATACATTACACACATACATAAATAAATAAACCAACTCAATCTTCAAAGCAGATTAACGATAGATCATGAACAAAATGAGTAGAATTGAGCTGCTTACTACTGAATACTGAGAGAAGATCTGGTGAAATTCAAAGGAAAGAGATCACCGAATTTTGGATCGAGAGAGAATCGAAGGTGGTCAATATGATTGTGGGATCTGATCCGAATCACGTTTTACTTAAATAATATAACAATGCCACGCTCCCTACGCTATCTTTACACGGAGAAAGTGAGAGAGTGTTTTAAGGGGAGAGAGAGAGAACGTCTCGCGAGGCAGGCAAGTTCTTTAGGAACGCGAATGATCATGGTGGACTGCTGGCAAATAATATTATTTAAGAGATTTTTTCTCTTAACTTCATGATGGGATATTTAAAAGTGTGGTAAGGTTTTTTTAAGTGTTTTTTTATTTTAAATTTATTATAAATATATTTTAAATATTAATATATTAAAATAATTTTAAATATAAAATATATTTTAAATAAAAACAATTAAATTTTCATGAAACATGAACACAATCCCAAATTATGTCTTAGTTTATTATTGTTGACGTATTTTAAAAAATAATTAGAAGATTGTCTTAGAATTGAAAGTATGTTTATTTTTGTGTTTTAGATTTTTTAAATCAGTTTTATTTATATTTTTAGATTGTTTTATTAAATTTTTCATTTTTTTATATTGTTTTGAAACACAAATGTCAAAAATAAATTTTAATATATATATATATATATTATTTTGATGAATTAATTTAAATTAACATATTAAATCTGCAATCAAAGTTATAATCCCAACTATGTTTAATAATATTGTTTTAGTAAAATAAATTTATTTAATCATATGGTAATGAAAGAAATTAAATTTATTAATATTTAATTAAACTCGATAATATCTTGAGTTACGTGGCAAAGGTCCCACGTTGTTATTTTCTTCTGTACAAGATGCCTGTGATCCATGCATGTGAGTGAGAGATAAGGGGTGTATGGTATTGAATTTTAAAAATATTTTAAAAAATTAAAAATATTGTTTTAATATAAAAAAAAAAAATGCCCCCTTGTCTTTTAAGATGCGAGGAGGTGCATTATTTGATGATCGACTTTTGGAAACGCAAAAGGGATGGGACATCTTATACAGGTAATAAATAGACCAAAAGTAAAAGTAATGAGTGAAATGACAAAAAAGGAAAAGGTCAGGCTAAAGAATAATGATTAAATACACCTTTTTTATTTTATCCACGAAGCCCAACATCAATATCCTTGGTTCAATTATCACTTTTAAACAAGCCACGTGGATATTTTTTATAGATTAGTCGGCGAAGAGTATTTTCATTAAAAGCGAATAGAGATTGGTTTATTAATTACTTGTCATGAAGGATTGAATGAGAAGGGATAAAAAGAACTACCCATGTATCTAATATCCATGAATATTTAAAATAAAATAAATAATAAATTTAATTTATTATATATAATGAGATAAGTTTTTTTATTGCCTGGCAATTCTTCGGTTCTATTTTTATTCACCATAAAGTCCTGTTCTTTCACCCGAGCTTCCTATAAGAGGTTTTGATAAACAAATGAATGCCTTTTCCAATTTCCATAGCTATAACACCTGGCCTGGTCCATGAACTCAGTCCATGAACTCTTCGTGCCTGTTTGTGAGTGTGGTTGTGATTGTTTTTTAAAGTATTTTTTATTTAAAAATACATTAAAATTATGTTTTTTTTATTTTTTAAAAATTATTTTTGATATCAGCACATCAAAATGATCTAAAAACACCAAATTTTATTAATTTAAACTTAAAAATAAAAATAAAAATTATTTTTTTTCAAAAACGCTTTTAAAAAGCCTTTCCAAATACCCCTGAGACGGTTTAACCTTGGTTTATAGTAATATCTCAAGGAATATCTCAAGGAGTCAGGTATGCACTCCTTCTAAAAACTAGAAACAACTATAATTTTACTTGCTCATCTAAATTTATAAAATATATTTTTCAGGAATGAAATTTTCTCACATTAAAAAAAAAAAAAAGTATATGCTTGCAGATACTTGTTGATCTGAGCAGTAGCACCGTCGAAGAAGATAATGGGAGTGTCAAAGAGGCCTTCCACAGCATATTCTCTTGCCCATTTCAAGTGATCTTGCAATCCACTTAGCGCCACCGTCGCTGTTGAACTCGCACTTCCCACCATTTTTCCTCTTTTTTTTTTTTTTTTTCTTTTTTTTGCAATAGAATCCCTAATTGCTATCATTTTATATCACGTGACTGCCTGTTTAACACTGTTTTTTTAAAATGTTATGATAAAATTTAAAATATATATATATTTCGGTACCTGTTAGTTTTAAATCATTTAATTTTGATCCAAAACTTTATTTTTGTATTTTCCAGTTCTTGGTTTGAGAGATGAGAAAGAAAATCGTCAGATTCTGATTAAAGAGATAGAAAGTTTTGGTTGACATTGATTTGGTCATGAATTAAATTAATTTTGGTGTCAACGAGTTCCATTGGATTAGGTTGACAAGTTCCATTCGATTAGGAAAGTTTCATTGGAGTATTGTTTAGCATTTTATTGTATGATAGGGTAGATCTACCCAATAAGTTTTTTAAAATTTGACTTGATTTTAGATTTTCTAAATTGGTTTTAGATTTATTTAAGGTCATAGATAGATTTATCAAAATTCTTTGAGTATTTTCTAGGTGTTTTGGATTATAATAAATTAAAAATTAAATTCTTGAGCATAAAATACAATTACCCTTATTTTTTAGCAACCCTCTAGTCGCTAAAAACTAAATAAACAAATAATGCATCATCTTTCTTATTTAAAAAAATCAAGAGAAATGACACATCATCATCCCTTTATTGTAAAAAAAAAAGAGAGAGTTAAGAAGCCTAGTTTTTTTTTTTTTGTTTTTTTTTTTGCTGTTATACTTTTTTCCATACATTGGCCAATTCAAATAAATTGAGTAAAATAACTTGAATATATTTTTTTGGATACCATTGAAGTTTCAATTTGTTTTTTAAATCATAGCCTTTTTTTTTAATTAGTGAGCTCTCCTTTATACAATTCTTCACGAGTATTTTGTTTTTAAAATTCTTCTTTGATCTATGTATTTTTTTATTGTTGTGTGATTAAGAGGGTGTTTCATACTGCGTTTCAAAAATATTTTTGAAAAAAAATTAAAATTTTTATTTTTATTTTTTACTTTAAATTATTTTTTAGTGTTTTTAGATCATTTTGATGTGTTGGTATCAAAAATACTCTTTTAAAAAAAATTGATGTATTTATGAACGAAAAATATTTTCAAAAACAACTTTAACTGCATTCTCAAACAAGCACCAAATACTATTTGATTATTATTTTTTCAGCCCTTGTCTCAAGATGAAAATAATTTTGACTTGCAATGAAGAAAAACCTGATATAAGCTTTTATTTTTACTAAAACAAATAGGGGATAATACACATATCTTTTGCTCTTTACAATAAAGATGAATTTTCCAATTGATTTATTGAATTATATATTTTTCAATTTATCCAAGTTAAACATAAGCATAACCTTTTCAATTCTCTACTAAAAATTTCCATGATGTTTGAAAACATTTCATCACAACTTCATATATGTTTTTATTTAGTTAGAAATTAATTTGAGATTCAATATTTTTAACAGCAACACACATTAAAACAATCTAAAAATATATAAAAAAAAAATTGATTTATAATAAAAAATATCATTATTTTTTAAAAGCGTTTTGTTTTTAAACGCAATGACAAATAGATAATAAGTATCTTCCCTTTGTTCACGACATAACTATCATCAACCTAAGAACAGACAATCAATCCTATTATTCCAATGCATGCACAAACGCTCAATCTGACCTTCATTCTTCAATGTATTCACAGGATGAGAGTCACTGCACAATTCCATTGCTTAACAAATCTTCCAATCCTCCCCTCAGTCTCTCTGCGGCAACTTTACAGTCATTCTCCGTCAAGCCTCCGAACGAGATCCTGAGATGGCCGGGGCATCCGCAGGCACCTCCTGGAATCACGATGACCCCGTGCCTCGTCGCGAGCCAGCGAACGACTTTATCATCCTCGACGTATTGTTCTGGAAGCTTTGCCCATAGGTAAATAGCACCTTCTCCACCTTTCACAGCACCTTCTCCCAGAGGGGAGAGAGCGTCCAGAATTATATCCCTGTTCTTGACGAGATCTTTCACCCGCTCGGTCACCCATTCAGGTCCCATTTCTAAGGAATGGAGAGCAAGGTGCTGGGACAGTATTGAAGCACAGATTGGTATGTTGTCTTGAATCTTGAGAAGTTGAGTTTGAAAGCCTTCCACTCCTGACGGATATGCTATCTGCATGCAGTCATGTAATGAAAAAAATTCGAATAGCAAAAAAAATGTCTAGAAACAGAGTAATACTCTAATTTTCATTTTCAACAAATGAATACATTTTGGGAAAGGAGAGTTGAAAGTTGGAAAACGAAAACTGAAAAAAAGAATGTTTTCTGGTACCGAAAACACCCATAACTTCTCTTTAAGAAGGCAGACTAGGAAATTGCCATGAGAGATACGGGGCAGTACTTACATATCCAACTCGCCATCCCATCATTCCATATGCTTTTGAGAAGGAAAAGATGTTGACGACGTGATCTCCTTCTATGCATGAGTGTTTTAGACCATCATACATAAAATACCTGCAAGGAAAAATCGTTAACGCTCATAAATATGGTGCCATAAACTTCTTAGCACAGGTAAACGAAGACGATATATTTGATTCAGAATTTCACATCATTACATATCCCACCTCAATTACTTGGTCATTTTGGACTGCTTTTAAATAGTGTATAACATTATATGATACCAACAAATATAGTTGACAGAGTTACGGAGGAGTTCAAATACAGGAGGAGTTCAAGCTTACACACTTCATCCTGACAACTCTTTGTAAAATCAAAGGCCAGAAAAACCCTTCATATCTACATTAGATTATAATACTACACCATGATCCATTAGCTGAGCAGGTTGCAAGGTAAAAATAAGATACAGTATATGATTGCAGACAATCATACCAAACAACTATACAAGTGACCGAGGAGAGGGTAACGGGATTTGTTACAAGTCAGACATCATAGGGAGATTTTCAAAATATATATATATAAAAGGAAGAAAAACTAATTAACCAAGGATAATATTTAATTTCCCAAAAAAAATTCATGTATCAGTAAGGAAATGAAAACTGAACCACTTGCAAATTGTAAAGAAGAAATTTAAAATGGAGTAAGTGCAGCATGACATGAAATTCAGGGAATTCACATCCTATGAAACCTTTTCTTCTTGTTTCAGTCCTTGATGTCTAGTTCTTTCCACTGATGAGGTGACCCAAAATTCAAATTCTTGATTGCTTTCAAAAAATTCCATCCTCCCGTTTTAACTTAAAGTTTCATTTGGGTATTCCTCCACGTACCAAGTTTTCATCCTCTTGTTTTTTCTTTTTTTCCTACAATTGGAAGTATCAAATCATAAATTTTAATAGGCATCCTTACTAGCTGAGGGGAACACACTCTTCTACACCAGAGTAGTCCATCCTTCCAAATGCTAAACACTGGGGCCAGGCAAATAAACATTATCTACAAAACATGAACTCCCCAAATGCCGGTTGAATTGATGAGAGAGGGACTAAAAAGCACACCAATGCTTTTCCAGGCATTAATAAGTAGAAAATAATGATTTCTTAAAAAAAATAATCAGAGAAGATCAATATTCTCCAGCCAGTAAGTTATTTTATTTCCTATTTCCTACACTTTTTTTTTCTTCTAGTCGAAACCGACAAACATACAAACAAAGTGTGCCAATAAGCTGTATTATGAACCATTTCTCAATGAAAATCTAACAATCATGTTTCAAGGAAATTCAATGCTAATTAGGAGTTCAGAAACTTGCTCTAACTAACATTCATTCGGATATATTCAAGCACAACAAAAACATTGGCAAATTCCACCTTTAAATCAAATCAATAGCATTGATGCAAACACAAAGGACTTACTCATATGTATTGTCTACAATAAGCCAGGATCCAGCTTCTCTGCATAGATCTGAAATTCTCTACTCAAAACAAAAAAGGCCTACTTAGCAATAATTATAACAATTTAAAGCAACACAATTAAGAAAATGTATTCTCAACGCATGATCAAGATCATCTTTCAGAGAGGCAAAACCTTGAGAAGGGGATCTGGAATGTAGGTCCCACTTGGGTTACCGGGGTTAACAACTGTGACAACCTTTGGAACAGGTTTTGCTTCTGATAATATTTTCTCTAACCAGTCTGAAATTCAAAGAAATGCTGATGAATGACCAACCAACATGCTGAGAGAGAGAGAGAGAGAGAGAGAGAGAGAGAGAGAGAGTGCTTCCACATGGCTTTTTCGGTAAATGCGCATCAATTTCATATATTCCTTTCTCAAATATTCTAATATTGTCAGCTGCCATTGACACACTTTTCCTCTAGGACATGTATCACTTTACAATAGCAATAAAGAAACATATGAAATGAAGTAACAATTGAACATTACCACAGCTTTAAAGTTAGGCATGCTTAAATTTTGTTTCAAATATATAACAGGTGAGGAGCACAATCCATGTATCTTGAGCATTCTGAAATATGTCTAAGACATTAATACTGAATGACAGGACTTTAACGCATTCCAAAACACCCTTTACAACAGGGTAAGCACACCCTCAAAAAACTGTGTAGATAGAGATTTCTACACCCACACTAATGTTCAATAAATCCCTTGTGGAATAGTGTGGTTTCATGTCATAATGGAGTAGAGTATTGATTTGGGAATAAGCCAGAATTTTGAAGTGATTCACGTGGTTTAGAAAGATAAGGAAACATGCATCACACTGAAGTTTCACAAATGCAATAGCTGGTTTTACATTTTCATAATCACAACTCAATTTTTTCATACTGAAAATGCAAGCAAGGAAAATCATTTGTAACACTTGATGGGTATGGCGATAGACTTCAAGAGCAGACATCAATCAGTACCCACGCTCACAAAAAATTCACACTTCCTTGGAGCTCAACTCCAACAGTAATCATCATTACTTCTTAGTTACAGAAGTGTAACAGGATACTATGAATCACCTTTAAAACAAGAGCTCTACGTTACTATTACAAAAAGTCAGGCTCTATGCAATGACAGTTTATGGAACTTCACCTGCATCAGGATGAAGTGTCTCTGGGTTGCTAGGACCCACCAGTATATTAGTGACGCCAGTCATCTGGAAAGACATGTACGCATTGAAATAGTATGGAGCAAACATAACCACAGAATCCCCAGCGTCACATAATGCAAGAACAAGATTTACGAATGCCTGCAATTGAGAAGGTAAAAATAATTCATATTCTTGAACATATGTGAACTGAGACAGCTTGCCATGGAACAGAAAGAACAGCTATTTTCTACAAGTCAATTAAATAATACACCAGAAAATAAAATTTTACGAACATATTTAACTTTGTTCTCTTCTCCTCAACCTATATGCTTTTGGGAATGAGTAACATATATTTAAGAATGTCATAGTAGGAAACACCTGATTTGCACCTGCAGTAACCATGACTGAAGATTTCACCAACTTATTTTCCTTTTGCAACTGCAAAACAAAGAGTAAGAGATTGGATAATGTGTTAACAAATTTCCGATAGAAGGGCATGTAGGTTTTGGTAAGATTATAATGACTCCAGAAATACAAGTGTCCAGCTAATAAAACGACTCCACTGAAAAGTCAATTAGTTAGAGTTACAAAAGTGATAGAGAAATGATAACAGATCAAAATGACCATATTACAGAAACAATTACATCTCTAACAATTACAATGTGAGTGTAAACAGTTGAAATGCAGCACTGAGAGAATCAAATGAACTCTGCCTGCCTTTCAGATGCCAATGACCATAACATAAATCATCCAGTTGGGAACATGCTGAATGTTCTGAATTATATACCTTCCGTATTAATGCCTCCCTGAGTTCAGAAATACCTTCATCAGCTCCATAACGGCTAATTTCAGGCTCCCATAGAAGTTCTTTCACCTTATCCAATGCTTCTTTGGGTGGTTGCCAGTAAACTACCCCCTGTACCACATGAAATAATTGAATCAATCACCAAAAAACTTCTTCCGTGTCTAGTGCAATGAGGGGAGGGGATGAAAAAACATTTATATTTATTAACAAGGACGGCACAAACAAGTAAAAGTAGCTCAATTTAGTTGATGAACAAATAGATCAAATTAAAGCTAAATATACATCACTGATAAACAGTTCTAAATGTGAAACTGCCTTCCTAGCAATTTGGCAAAAAGATTTTGAATATGCTATCTATGCCGAGCCCATGAAGAATACAGAGCACATAGCATATAAAAAAGCTTTGAGTTTGACTATCCGATAATGCTGCATGTGATTGAGAATTTTGACAAAGTGGCATTCCAATAGTCATGATTTCACTTCATAGAATGAGATCGGATTTTTTTTTTGGTCCTAAATTTTATAGGAGGAAAGTCTTCCTAGATGCATTGTCAAACAACTTCATGCATCATCTTCACTCCACTATTTAAATACAGAAAAACCCTTAAAATCTCCACCAAACAGGCCCTTTCTTGAAGAAGAAAGTTCACTGTCCCGATTCTTGATACCTCCATTAATACAACACTTAAGAGACAGAAACAAAAGCAACGTGGCAATCTAGCATCAAAAACCAAAAATTTGACCATTAGTTCTCCTATTTCAATACCTTTATACAGTGTAAAAAAGCGGTATAAAGAAACATGAAGAAAGGGAAACTCAGACCTGGGCCAAGGACACAGCATTTTTCGCTCCTCGGACCAATTCCTGTATCTGCAAAACATAGAACATGCAAATCCATGCATAAGGTATAATCTCCCCGCTTGCACCATCAAGGTTTTCACTCTTTCTCTCTATATAACACCAACAAAATAATTTACCCAAACCACCATTAGCACGCATATATACATAACCGACGTGTGTCCTTAGAATAAACAAATCCCCACCTACTCCATGAAGCGCTCTCTCTCTCGCACACGGTATAAAAACACAGTCCCCAACACAGAGCACATATTCATATGCAACATTAACATGATTGTGCTGGTGTGCATACTTATAACCAGACGGAATCACATGAATAATTACTTGTGTTTTGACAAGAACAAAAGGAACCCGGAAACCCAAAAGAGATAGCAGTAAACCAATACCTGAACCATGACAGGCATGTCAGTCTCCACAGCTCTCTTAGCAAGCTTAACAGAGGAACCCATCTCACCTTTTCCCTTTCAGACCAGAACAAAACAAGAATATCTCCCACAAATGAGCTCTGATTCAGAGCAATTCTCCTACAACCACCAGCCCAAAATCCCTCTAACCCCCAAATTTGTGAACTTTTTTCTTATAAAATGATCAGGAGAGAAAGATGGGTTTTGATTTTAAAAGGTAGAAAAAAGAAAGGATTGAGTGTTGAAGATTAGTTAGGCAGGCTACAACAACCCCAACTATTATCTTAGACATAAGATGCCATCATTTCTACAAGTCTTTGTAGTTTGTACTCTTGTGTAGACTAATACTCTACAATTAACTGCCAAAAAGCATTAACGCTTTGTGGGCGAAGTAATATTTTTTTTCCTCCTCTTTCCACTTAAATTGACAAAAATCAGTACACTTTTTTTAAAAAAAAAACCTCAAAATTGAATTCTCTGTCACAGCCAATCAAAACCCAGCATTTATGGTATGTTCAAGGCAAGTTTTTTACTTTCAGGTATATATAAAATAGTAAAATACCTAGATTTGGACTTGTCACAATCTCTATGTTATTCGTATTTTAAATTTTTAATGACACAAACATGAATTTACAAAACAAATATATATATAATTGAGTCAGGAATCTACAATAATTACTCTTAAATTATCAATTCAGTAAACAATTAACAAGAACAGAGGGTTTACAAACGTGCCTATAAAATAATTCTCTAAAAATTATTTTTCAAGAAATTCAAATTCAAAGTATACAGTTATGGGAGTTGATGATAAATGAATAAAAAACAGAGATAAGAGAATGGTGAAGTTGGTGGGGATTTGGATCTGGATTTTAATTCTCCTATTCTGGATGGGAATTGATTTTCAGGGATTGATTCGATTTGAGAGAGTCAGACTGAGAAAGTGAAGGAGAGTTGCGAATAAAAAAAGTGGATTGGAGAGAGGATGTGGGTGCAATGAAATCAGAGCCTTGCAAGAGACAAGGAAACTTCCTGGATTTTGTTTTGTCCGAAGAGAAGAGAAGAAAAGAAGCAGATTCTCTCTCGACTTGGATGAATTGTTTAGTTATTCTGCGCTCCACATGCAAGTGAAGACAAACATGATCGATGGTTCGGTCTATTAATGACTGTTTGAGAGTGTGGTTAATAGTTTTGTTTTTAAAATGTTTTTTATTTAAAAATATATATTTTTATTTTTAAAAATTATTTTTGATATCAGCATAAAAACACCAAATTTTATTAATTTAAACTTAAAAATAAAAATAAAAATAATTATTTTTTTTCAAAAATATTTTTAAAAAGCACTCTCAAACACCCCCTTAATATTAACCTAAAATGCCCATGTAATCATCCTTAAATTAGGATAGTGATGTTTATAATATAGTGTTTGGTTATTATTCTGGGATAGAAAGAACAAAGATCATGATGAGAAAAATATACTTGGTTAAAAAGATAAAGATATATAAAAATAAAACTTTTTAAAATAATCTTGAAATGAATTTATATAATTTCAAAACATAAGGTACAAGGAAGACATGTCTTCAGATACTATATTTTTTATTTTCTTATTTGTAAGATATTCTTATAAAAAAAATCTCAATTTCAAATTGTTCAACTAAGACGTGTAAGGATAAAAAAGATTATTATCATAGTTTTAAAACTCAACTTGAGAGTCAATCCAAAGCAAATCTCAAGTCATTGGTCAAGACCCGGGTCGTAGGTTGGGTTAACATGAATCAGCGCAAGAATAAAAATAATTGTTATCAAGATTTTAAAATGCAATTTGGAGGTCGATCTAAGACTATGTCCTAGTCACGAGTGAGGTTGACCATTGACCTAAGTCAATGTTAGGATAAAAATTATTATTATTACAGTTTTTAAACTAGAATGAAGGATTGCCCAGGGATAAGCTCTAGTTCATATGTCAAAAGGGCCAGCTCGGTTTGACCTAGATCAACATAAAATAAAATTGGTTATTACCATATTTTTTAAACTTGATAAGGGTGTCAGCCTAGGGCAAGATCGAGGTCAATGATCAGAAGGGTCTACCTGGATTAAATCGTGTTAATGTAAGGATAAAAATTGATATTATCATAATTTTAAAATTATACTCAAGGATCAATGGGAGTAAGACCCTAAGTCATGAGTCGGGAGGGTCAACATGAGTTGACCAAGTCAGCATGTGGATAAATATAGTCATTATTATAGTTTTAAAATTCAAATTAAGAATTGTACCAAGACAAGGTTTAGATCATAGATTAGGAGGGTGAACCTCGTTGACCTAATTTTATTTAAAAATAATAATCAAGCAACCTTCTTTTGATCAACTTTTTTTGTAAGAAAAAAAAAAGTAAAGAGGTTTTTAAACCTATGATTTATCCCATGTTGACTTAGGGTTTTTACTAGACCAGGTCAAGTACATCATTTCTTTATTTTTTTCTTAAACTCGGACAAGTTGAGGACCCGAGTTAACCCATCAAGTCAATCATGGTTTTATAACTAGAGTTATTATTATATTATTAATTTCAACACTTAAAATTAAGCTTATATGGCACCAAACATTTTAGATGAAAGAAGTATTGGGCTAAGTAGGGTTTAAGCTTAAGCCACATGCAATCATTCAATATGTTATGGGTCCAGGTTTGGGTCTATGTTTAAGTTTATTATAAAATAATAATTTATATTAAAAGAGTTATTTTTTTCCGTATCATAAATATTAAACATGTTGAGATTCATAGAATCTTCAATCAATTTTTTTTTAATTTAATTCATTGATAGTGTAAAATTCTAAATGTTTGTATTGAATTCATAAAAATTCTAGAATCAGTTCTTCTGAATCAAAATTAATCTTTACAGTCATTCCTAAATAAATAAAGATAGTTTAGGGGGGGGGAAAGAATCAAACGAGTAATATTTTTTGTATTTTTCAAGTTTTTTTGCGTTATAATCATGTATCCTTACATTATGAATGAGCCTTTTTGTATTTTTTTTAATTTTAATTATTTCCAATTTCTATAGCTATAAGATATTAAAGAAAATCAAGTTAGTTTTTTTTTTTTCTTGTTTGTAAACTTTGAAAGGTAGTTGAACATTTTAAAGTGAAGTTATTGAAATCTTAAGAAAGTATAAGATTTATTGACTTTAAAATTCATAAGATAAAGTATAATATTCCAAAAAACAGATAGAAAATTGAAAAAAAAAAAACTAATTTCAGGATGATCAAAGTAATTTTTTTAAGTTTGCATCAAATTAGTTTTTTATTTTTATTTTATATATATATATATATATATATATATATATATATAGTGTATAATAAAATTATTATTATTATTATTATTATTATTATTATTATAAATCAAAATAATAATTAAAAGCACAAAATTAGAATTTTTTAAAACAAATAGTTAAAAAATCAAGCTATTGAAATTAGAGACCGAGAAAAATGCTAAGGATTTAGTGTTTGTTTGTGGAAGTGTGATTTAAAGTTGTTTTTACTTTAGAAATACATTAAAATAATATTTAAAAAAAATATTTTGACATCATCATATGACAATGATCTAAACATATATATTTTTTAATTTAAAATAAAAAATAAAAATATTTTTTTTTAATTTTTTTCAAAAATACTTTTAAAACGCAATGCCAAACCGGTCTTAAAGTTTGAAAATTGAATTGAATTGGTTCATTACATTAATGGTGTTTGAACTTTATTGATTGTATCAATCAAGTGCATCTATTTTTATTTTCTTACTAATAAACTTTTTTAAAATTGTCAAATCAATTGTATTCCTTAAATATCTTAAAAAAATTTCTTAAATAATTTATGTAAGCATGCATTTAAACACATTGCAACAAGGAAAAGATCATAAGCACCGATTGTATATTTAATTCAATGGCCGAGCAATCATGGTGGCTACAGTTTTTTCAAGTGGCTCGATTTACTTTTTGTGACCATGAAAGCTTATAATCCTTGGTTGCTATCAAAGTGACTAAGATATTCTTTAATAGAGTGGTAGCTTTGCTTTTCAATTATTTTTTAACTGATAAATATGTCGAAATTATTTATTTTTTTAAATTATTTTTTATATCAATATATCAAAACCATTTAAAAAACATAACAAAATTAATTTTAGAAAAAAAATCAAATTTTCATGGAAAACAAGTTTAACCACCCAACAAAATACTTCTAAGTTCTTGTTTGGAGTTGTGGTTTAACTTGTTTTTTTTTATATATATATAAAATTTTGAATTATCTTAATATAATGATGTCAAAAATATTTTTTTTAGCAAATATTATTTTAATAAATATTTTGAAAAACAATTTGTATTGTACTTCTAATAAGACCCAAAAAATATAAACAATTTTTTTTTTTTAAAAACAATTTTTATTGCACTTTTAATAAATCCTGAAAATATATTTATTTCATACCATGTAATATATAATTATTAAAAAGCATGGTATATTGGATTTCAAATCTATATGATCTAAGATCTTTGATTATTTAATTGTGTGTCTATAGATCTAAGATATTTGATCTAGATCTATATGATTACATGGTGTAATCTTGTTCGTCCATTTTTTTTATATGAATAAATGTTGGGTGATTGCTTTCTAGTTAAATGAATAAGTAATCAACAATTTTGAATCTTTCCTCACAATTGAGATCTAATAGCGCGACCCATCCCGATAATTTATGATGACTCAAATTTATTTGCGTGCATGAAATGTAATCATTTTTTACACAGATAATTTTTTTCATCGTTTAAATGATTAAAAGTAATAATTACTGTCTTGAAAATCATATAACATTATTGATGTTTTGGATTATCTTTTCAAATAACAAATAGTTTATTTGAATATTTAAAAATAATAGTTTATTTCCTAAAAAATGCATATAATTTATAATATTAATAAATAGTTTAAAAGAAGGGTCTTCAAGGGGCGTGACATTATGATAAAAAATTTATGATCTGGACATTAAATCTTAAATTTGAGTTCAGACATGCTTCTTTTATAAGAATATGAGACAATTAAAATTTTACTTGCTCTCTTGAACCAATAAAATATATTTTTTGAAGATGAAATTTTATAGCATAGAAAAATATTTAAAGAAAGGGACTTACTAGGAACCCTTTTTTTTAATTAATTATTAATATTAAAGGCTCCTAAGGATTTATGGTCAAGGGTTTCTCACCCATCATGTGGGGGACAGCTCATGTTGAAGACATTAATTTAATAATGCATAAAAGCTGGTTGTTCACGTGTCTGTTTGCCATAAACTCCCGTTGGCATTTCAAATTTTGAATGGCTTTCAGCCTTGATCGATCCCCCTCCTCTTCCACCTAGGCTCCGCTCTTTGCTCGGTCTGTTTTTGTTATTACGATTTGTTTTTTAAAAAAACATCAAAATTATTTGATAAAATTATCTTACAATAATTTTAACCAAACATATATATATATATATATATATATAAAAAATTTTAACAACAAAAACTACCACGATATAGAGCAGAAAACACCATTGTTCCATTATTGGTAAACAAAACTTATCAAATTATATCGCATTACATTTTTAAAAAATATATTTTTTAAAATAATTTTTTTATTTTAAATTTAAAAAATTGATATTTTTAAATCATTTTCATGTTACAATATTAAAAATAACTTTTTACAAATAAAAAAAATATTATTTTATTCGTTTTTGAATGAAAAACAGTTAAAAAAATTCCTAATCACACTCTCAAACAAACACTATATCATTGACGATAACAACATAATGATTTATTATTATTATTATTATTATTATTATTATTATTTATTTATTTATTTATGCTAAAACAAAATAACATTATTCTATTAAAATTGTAAAAATTAGTAATATGTGCTCTAATATCAGAATCTGGACTCTTTGTTCTCAAAAAGTTAAATGAAATTGTTGGAATTTTCCTACAGACAAAATTGGATGGTGTTCGCCCAAAAATATAAAATAAAATAAAATAAAAGCTTATGGAATTTATACAATAATTTATGTGCTGTTTTTTTTTCTTATCCAAAAAATGATATTCTCAGATTCTTTCAACGGCTTCAAAAACTGTCTGCCTTTTTCTCCATCATTTGAAAATTTCATACTATTATTGTCACTCATCATGATTTTCACCTATTTTTGTTCAATAAAACTTATTTTTAAATATTTTTATTTTAAAGTATATAAATATTTTATTTTTAAGTTTATAAATATATTTTTTATTTTTAATATCAAAGCACTAAAATAATCCTAAAAACTAAAAATATTTAATCTAAAATAAAAAAAATATTTTTCAAAGCGGCCAATGTAAAACACAACTAAGAAATTCAAAATCATCATCACTATTTTAAAGAAAATTTGAGAAGAGGATGTTTGACACTACATTTCAAAAGCGTTTTTTTTTAAATTAATTTTTTTATTTAATTTTTATGTTTTACTTTAAATTATATATTTTTGGATCATTTTAAACTAATATCAAAAATAATTTTTTTAAAATAAAAAAATATCATTTTAATATATTTATAAATAAAAAATATTTTAAAAAACAATCTCAACTACACTCCATTGCCCCCAAAAAATTGCCTCTCTTAATTTCTTTGCCAAGAAAAAACAAGAAGAAAAAAGCAGTTTGAATCTTTCATATATTTTCACTATCTTGTCAAGTAACAAAATCCAATCTAGAACTGTAAATGACGAAAAACACCCTCATTTTAAATTACAATCAAGTAATTAACAAATTAAATTTAAATCTGAAAAGGTAAATTCATAATCAGTTGAGTAAAGTCAAATCAAAATCAATAATTCTCGGACTTTACTTTTCCAGTCAAATAATAACGATATTTTGTTAGTAAATAGTTTTTGATATAATAAATGAACATCAACAACATTAAAATATTACATCATTTCGGAGAAACTAGAATAGCCATCTTTCATGTTTTTTAAACCCAACACTGTCCCGCCCTGACTTCTTCTTCAAAGCTCTATTACATCCTCTTCTTGGTGAAGATATAGCCCACATCTTCAGGTCTCTTCCTTTTTAATCTATACATTCACATTTTCGTATCTGTAAGCTTACATTTTCACCACTATGCTTATGATTGTTGCGAGCGTGTGTAGTGTTTTTTTTTTTTTTTGTGTTCTTTGAGTTTTTGGTTTGCAAGATCGATACGGGTTTAATGGGTTATTTGCAATTTGTGAAATTTGATGGTTTTTGGACCTGGGTTTTGGTTAAAGATAAGTTTTTTTTTCGGGGGGGGGGGGGGTTTGGGGCACAACTAGCTTGTTTATTGACCAGCATTTTCTGTTTTTTTTCCTTCTTCTAGGAAGTCCGGAAAGGTGAAAGAATTTGAGTTTTTTCTTGTAGGTAAATTTATAGAAGAAGAAGTTGATATCTTTTATTAGGATTTGTATTTATTTTGGAAATGGCCAATGTGTAAAAATGAATAAATAAAAATAAAGAAAAGGAAAGAGAAGACAATGAGATTCGGAGTTTTATTTTTGGAAACATAAAGTTTATTTGTTTCTTGTTTGTGTGTTACAAGTTGGAATCTTGGAATTCGGATTCAGATATTAGCTAGCTTCGTAAAATCTTGGAATTTGGATTCAGATACGAGCTTGCTTGGTAGAATCTTGGATTCTAATTTTTTCAAGGAAAGAACGCTTTGCCTTTATTTTCATGGTTGCCACTAAGATTTTTATCCCATTATTAAGTAATGTATGTGAATTTTGTTGATTCTGTATCTTTGTGATTGCAGTCACATTCTTTTTTAGGGTACGTTTTTCTCAAGAAGATAGAACTTTTGGGTACATTGAGAATTTTCAACTTGAACTCCAGATACATATCCTGAAATTTGAACTGCTAATGATCTTTTCACACAATATTACTCCATGCAATTGGAGTAGATTTTTTTTTTACTTAAGATCCGTGTAGATCTAAAGGTTTTATGATCTTTTTGTGTGATTTGGCAATTCGGTTTGTGTTTGATAAAGTGCTCAGATGCACATTTTAAAAAAATATGCCAGATCCTATTTTCTTTCTGATGAGTGATACTGTCGTATTTTTATTCAGAAATGCACACAAAATAGCAGATTTTGTTTCCTGACGATGGTATCTTTTTCAGGGAAATTTCCTGATTTATAGATAATTTTGATTCAAATTATAATAAGCCTATAGTAAAAGTGGCGAATGGGGTTATTCTTTGATGTCTCGCTCGGAAAAAAAAAATCTCTTATATTCTCTTGTAAAGTGCATTACCATTGCTTATAAGTAATGGCTCATAATTTCTAGATTATCTAAGTGATGCCTCAATATGTAGAGTTTCTTGGCTTAGAATATCTTGATGATTGTGCTGATTTGATCATTTTATTGTAGGTTACTTGCCTACTTTCTGTTTAATGCTTTGTGTTGCGCTTATCTACGGCTTGTAAATATGAAGAAGGAAAACATACTTCCTTCTAATTCTAGGCAACTTAATGGTCCAATAACACGAGCAGCTGCCTTGCGTGCTTCTGGGAAGATGCCACCTTTAAAGGCATCCTCAAAACAAGACCAGAAAAGGATTTTGAAAGCAAATCCAAAAAGAGCAGCCTTAGATGAGAACAACACTAGTGGAGCCAATAATGCAAGTAATCAACGTAAGAGGAGAGCAGTGCTTCAGGATGTTACAAATGTTTGCTGTGAGAATTCGTATACGAGTTGCTTCAGTGCAACTAAAATTCAGGTGGATGTGCTGTCCTTTTGTACATTGCTAATGTCTGTTCTGGACCTTCTGATGAACTAAATCAACCTTGTATGCTGCAAAGGAAAAAATAAAGAACATGCCGAGGACAAAATTTGGCTTAGCAAATGAAAAAGTAGACCTGCTTCTCTTTCAAGATTATAATGTAGAGGGCTAAATGAACAGGATACATGATTTATTGTTCACGTGAAATGTCTACTACATTGCAGCATTTCCTGGATGCTATTTCCCATTTGACATGAACTTTTTTTTTCCTAAATCTAGAACCTTAACTTTATTTTCTTTTATTCTGCTGCTTGTCAGGCTAAGATAGCCAAGCAGGCTAAAAAGGGTCAGCTCAATGTATCAAAAATTGCCCCTTCAGTTGCCTTAGAGCACCGACATCTTAGAGCTAATTCAAAGAAAAAAATTACTTGTCAAGAAGTAAAAAGAGTGCCTTTCTCTGAAATTGCATGCTCAAGTACTCAAGAAAAAGATGTATCTTCTCAATCCAGTGGCATAAGGGGGGTTGACATAGATGATCTTCAGCTTCCTAATCAGTGTTTGAGAGTGCCTTCACATCCCCATAACTCTCCAAAGAAAGGTCAGATTCTATCCAAACTCCTCGCTTTAAACATGGCAATCTTGATGGATACCCTCATTTAAAACTTGGTGATAACAAAGGGGAAAAAAAGGGAGGTGGGGGTGGGTGGGGCATCTTCGAGTTATGTAACATTGATCTTATTTTTTTTCTTTGAACCTGCTATATAAATGAGATAATAATTGCATAAAATGGAGTCAATGAAGTTCATTATAGTAGCAAAAGGCTGTTACAATTATAGTATTATTCATGAGTTTTTGTAAAAATTGAGAGCTCATAGGACCAAGCAACTAGCAGAGTTGTATAAAAATGGACAAGTGAAATTCGTTATAGTTGTGAGAAGCAGTAAAAAAGCTGCTATGTGGTACTATTGTTCATTGGCTTTTTTCAAATGGAGAGCCCAGAGGACAAAGTGCCTATGTGAACAAATTCTTAGGCTCTGAAGGAGGAAGTCTTGCAATCTAAGTTTGGTCGTTTCCTCCTTTACAGTAATGTATACTTATGTAATGGTATTCATCAATTGTTGAACAGGCATTCTATGGCATGCAATTATAGGAACAATTCAAAACCTATTTTTAAAAGCTTAAGTTCATTATAGCAGTAGCTGCTGCATGGAGTTCAAGGTCTCAAAATGAAAACATTAATTTCCGATCTATTAAAAATAAATGTGGCGAAGAAGAAGAACTTTGTCAGAAACGCTTAAGCCAACTACCTTTGTTTAACTCTTTTGACTCCTTTAACTTTATTGCATGCTGTCAACTACTGCGTTGTGCCTGTCATGCTTAGAACAGCTGATCCACAAAGTTATGCAAAGCTTTTCTTTAGAAAGACGGTCGAGGAATTTGATTGTTACCCTCTTAAATCTAAACAGTTATCGTAATAGTAAGCCCTTCTTCAGCCACATGCGTCTAATGAATTTATGAGGTCAAATCCATTTTGGTCACTGGTTGCTAGGTGAGGCTTCCTAGTTTCTATTTATTCAATAGAAGTTGCTGAAATGGAAATCACGAGTCACACAAACATACGGGAATAAACTACTAGCTTAAAGTAATGCTCTCCAAATTTTCTTCTGTTGTATATGCATGCATGCAGCGGGTACTAATATTTCTCTCTCAAATGGTCATGGCAGAGAAATATAATGTTTCGGAGAATCAGAAGATATCAAGTGATCGAGAATTTATAGACATTGATAGTGATCACAAGGATCCTCAACTCTGCAGCCTCTACGCTGCTGATATCTATAGCAATTTACGTGTTGCTGAGGTTTTTTCTTTATGTGCAAAACAAATCTCATTCTTCATCTACCCTTCCTTTTTCAACTCTATTTGTTTTTCATAATTCTGTTCTTGTGAATGCAAATGCATATCTTTTTTCAACAAAAGGTTAAAGCTTTTATCCATGCATGCTCCATGTTTGTAATGTCATATGCGGAGACATTGAAAGAGGAAACATTCACTAGCTCTTTTTCTTTTTCCTTTTGATAAGATACTGATGTTAGCTTATTGTTTATTACTGTTTCTGCAGCTTGTCCGAAGGTCTCTTCCTACTTTTATGGAAACAGTGCAACGAGACATCACTCAAAGTATGAGAGGGATTTTAATTGATTGGCTTGTTGAGGTCAGTGTGATTTCATTGCCTGAGATTATTCTTGTTATGCTTTTAGATGTTTTGCTTTGACTTTGCAATTTACGTTGTCTGTTATTTATTTGCTAAGAAAAGATTGTTTGGTATAAGAAAGAGAATGCTTGTTTAATTAGAATTATTAAAGGCATACTTTTATGGGAAGGAAGACCATCTTCGGGTCTTGAGCTAAGCCTTGGCTAAACTTTGGAAATCTTAATGCCATAATGCCTTTCAAATCCTCCTAGCCATTATCCTACTGCAACAATTCTTGCTAGGAAGAACGCCCATGTTGTGGCAATTCCACCCAGTGAGTTACTCCTACAGCACGTCCTTGTTTAATGCTCAAGGCTCTACTCTGAGTAGCAGGAGCAACTTTTAATTTATTACGAGCCCATATGATTGATTCAATAAGTTCTTGCCATGACCGCTGAATAGAAACATTAAACTAAAATCCCATACAAAGTGAGTGCATAGGAAAAAAAGGCCATATGCAGATAATGAAGAACCATAAGAATGAATTGCTTGGGATGCCTTTGCCCATAAGATATTGCGGAGCCATCCATTCATACCTACATCTACATGTGTGTGTGTGTGTGTGTGTGTAATCCTGAAGTGTCACATTGAAGTTTCCTGCTCCATGCACAAGAGAAATAAGTGGAAATTCTGATACAAAACTGACACTCGAAAAGCCTATCTGGGAACTATGCATGCAAGTACACCCCACATTCATATATATAATCCCGAAATGTCACATTGAGGATTTCCCTGCTCCATGCACAAAAGAAATAAGTGGAAGTTCTGATACAAAACACTACACTCGAAAAAATGGTGCCTATCTTGGAACTATGGTTGAAGGATCTAGAAGACATCATGAAATCTAAAACAAGAGCTGCTGCATCTAGAAAAAAAGAAAAAGAAAAAGAAAGAAGATTTAAGAAGGGCTAGAAAAATACAAAATCAAACAAATATGAGAAACTGAACTGGAAATGAGGTCTGATTTCTGTGTTAAAAGCACTCTATGGAAACAAACTCTATTATCTTAATTTTCACCTTTAACAGTTTAAATGCCTATTATTGCTGCATCAAACTCATATTATGAATTCCAAACAAATAATTCACAGATCTGTTTGAACTTGCTTCCAGGTATCTGAGGAATATAAGTTAGTGCCAGACACGCTGTACCTCACAGTATATCTCATAGATAGGTTTCTCTCTCAAAATTACATTGAAAGACAGAAACTTCAACTACTTGGCATCACGTGCATGCTAATAGCTTCGTAAGTTCTCGTACCTTTTGCAACATAATGGTAACATGAAATTTGAATGGAAGGTTGGGTTCAACATGGTGCGAATAGTTTATTATCCAGAGCAGTAAATTACTTGGTATTGCTTTGCTTAGTTTGACGTTAAATGTATTATTGTGTCCTGAAGCAAATATGAAGAGATTTGCTCGCCACGAGTGGAAGAATTTTGCTTCATCACTGACAACACATACACGAGCTTTGAGGTATGTCATTGTTTGTTTGCCATATGAGCGCATGAATTACTGAAGCTGCGAGGCAAATATCATATTCCTTTTAGTTTAATGTCTTCCATCTACATGTCAGTGCTTTCTTATATTGCGTTACCTATGCCAGCTCTTTAAAATTTGATATGATGAAAAATAGCTAAACAACATGTGAAATTTGAGATTGGATTAAAAAATGATGAAAAAGTAATGCAAAACCCTTGTATAATACGAGTTGTCATTTACTTTCTATCTTTCTTTCTGTTTTGCCTTTTGCCTCCCTGTTGGAATATTTTTGGTTTTGGTCCTGACCAAAGTATGGAGCAGGTGCTAAGGATGGAGACTCGAGTGTTAAATTTTTTTGGCTTTCAAATATTTGCTCCCACTGCAAAAACTTTTCTGAGGTGCTTCAGCTTATTGAATTTTCACCTTTTTATTTATGATTATTTCAAGAAATCGTTTCAGTATCCATAATGCAGTTGTTTCTGCAAATTTTTTTGTTATCAGGAGATTTTTACGTGCAGCACAGGCTTCATACAAGGTAATGTGACTGGTTTAGTTCATATCTAAGTTTGTTTCAGAAGATACCAGCCTCTGTTAATTAAAAAAGTGACATTTACATGTGTAATTGCACATTTGCAGAACCCTAGCTATGAACTAGAGTACCTGGCTGATTACCTAGCAGAATTGACATTAGTTGACTACAGTTTCTTGAATTTTCTTCCTTCTGTCATTGCTGCATCGTCTGTATTTCTTTCCAGATGGACTCTGGATCAGACAAGCCATCCATGGGTCTGCATTCTCCTTCCTATCATCTATGTTTCGATATTGTTTTAGATTAAGCATTCTGAGCCTGACTTTGTGTATTTGACAGAGTCCAACCCTAGAAAACTATACTTCTTACAAGGCATCAGATCTTAAAACTACAATTCTTGCAATGCAAGATTTACAACTGAACACCAGTGGCTGTCCTCTGAATGCTATACGCATGAAGTATAGGCAACCGAAGGTATAAACTAAGAATACTGCTCAAGGGACTTAGATTACTTTTTCATGTTCTTTATTTTACCTTTCTATTTTTTTCTGCATCTTTTGAGTCAGCTTGCATTGTGGTTTGATCTCATTCCAATTGCTAATCAAGTTGTTCTCATGGCAGTTCAAATCTGTGGCTGCGTTGTCTTCTCCGAAGCTGCTTGAAACACTATTCTGAAGATAAGCAGACTGGTGGTTCCACGTTTTAGAAAGCTGTTGCTAACACACACTCATCTCAAAAGAAGTTCCTCCTGGCTTTTATCATATCCTTCATGAGATTGTATATGATATATAATCCGAAACCTTTTTACTCAATATATACTTTCTGATCCATTTTTCTTTGCCCCTTTAATTTGTGCATAGATTTTGATTATCTTTATCAGGTTTTGGTGTTTCCAACTCCGGTAATTTTAATGATATATCTAGTCTAAAATTAGAGCTGTCATGCTACTATGGATTTCAGTAAAACCATCAATATTTCTTTCTTCTGCTGCTTATCCGCACAGAATTTATCTGTTAGACTGTAAATAGTGGAAGACATGATGCGCAACACTGTGAAATGTAACTTCGGCTGCCTCTGCCCTTGTTAAATAAAGTACTTCTTTCAAGTAGTAGCTTGTTAGCATGATTTCTGGACTTGTTGGATGACAGTCTTCTATTTTGAATCAGAAAATGCTAACAAGGCTGGCTTTTCTTATGGTATTAGGGATTCCAATTGCTACCTCCTTCTCAATGTCTTTCCTGGTTCGTACTAAGTCTGTTTCTTAATGATTCTTACCTCCAGTTCTTAAGGATTTTCTTTAAAACCATCTCATTCTAAAGGATTTGAAGGCTCAATTCAAGATATGGACAAATTAAACAAGAGGAAGAAGATATGAATTGTGCTGATAATGCTTTAGTTTAAACAAATGAGTACCTGGTTTCATATCGAGATTGCAGCAGGTCCAAAAATTAAGAAACAAATGCTACTTTAGACGATAAGAGGCCAAGAAAAAGAAAAAGAAAAAGAAACACTCTGAAAATATGACACCTACATGTTTTAGAGAGAGAGAATGGCGGCTCTCAATATTCTATCAACTTCCGCCGGCGCCGGCGCTATCTTCTCTTCTCTCTCCTCTTCTTCCTTTTTAATTCTGATTATTATTTTAACAATTATTATTATTGCTGCTGCTGCTGCTGTTACAGCAATAAAAAATTTCCAACCCCTCGTGTTTATCACTTCGCTCTTGTCTCTTCTCAAGCCAAATCAAAATCATCTTCTAAGAGAGAGCTCTGTGAAATGCATACCAATTTCTTCTCCACGTCAGGTTAATTTCCCATCTTCCATTCCTTTTCTTTTTTTGCACTCAATACTTTGAATGCTTTTTTGCATTCCATCTTCCATTCCGCTTTTTTATGTTTATTTTTATTTTTTATTAAAGCTTAGAAACTGAAGAAGATTTATCATTAGTGGGTTTTTTTTTTATATTATTATTGAAATTAAAGATGATTCCCAGTTTCAAAATTATCTCTGTAAATTATTTCTCGATTGTCAGTTAGTTCTTAATAAAGCTGTTGCCTTCCCCTGTCAGGAAGTCCGCAACATTATCCATTGATGATTTTTATTTAACGGCAGAGGGTCAGGTAAATTTTAGGGACTTCCTTGCGTTCGCTTGCTTAAAATCTTCATTTTCTTAGTTGCTGACGCAAATTCTCATGAATTCTAGGCCAATCTAAGAGAAGCCAATCCAGGAAATGCAATCAACATGTTTTTTTAAACAATTGCCAAACAAAACAAGTTAATGGGATGTTTTTAATCATCAGAAAACCAAACAGTTTGGTTTCTGTCTTGTTTTATCTTTTCCTATTTTTGTTTATTTCCAGTTTCGAGGAAATGCTGGGAGTCATGATCTTCCATTCTCAATGAAAACACTGTCTGCTTCAAGCAAACTGACGAGAGAAGGTGAGAGTCATGATCAACATGGCCAGAGGTTGAAGCACCATTAACAGTAAGAAAATCTTGAATTTATAGCTGGCAAAACAGGTGCTTTTGAGCTGGATTGAATTTTCACCGGCTCAAAACAAAATAAAATAAAAAAGAGCATAAAGCACCCTGACTGTGTCAAATTGGTGGTTTATTGCATTTTGGTGTGGGGGTGGGACAGAACCCAAAGTGGTTCGTTCGATATTTATTTTTGTTTTGAAGACAGGGGATCTGTAAATGATCCTTTTCTCATGCGCTTTGGATAATTCTGTAGGTGGTTCTATTGTATTTGATCATCATATACTCTTCACCAGGTCATTTTCTTCCTGTATTTGATCATCAATTGTATCTTAAAGCTTACATTTTTGTTTTGTTTTTGAGACAGCTAGAGATCCTAAATAAGAATCTTGAAGCTTATCATGATTCATGGGACAAGTTCGTCAAGGCATGGGTAGTCATCAAGATTCAGGACCCCACTTGTGTCTACCAATGGTGTTTGCAGGTTGCTTGTTAAATTTGACATGATTACACACTGCCATTGAAGAATGCTAGAGAATAATATAAATTATATTTTGAAACCTCATCTAAAAGCTTAAATTTTTAGATGAGTTGGTTTTTTAATATGGTAACAGAGCCTTGTTAACCCAATAGTGTTCGGATCTCATCACTCTCATTTTATTTTATAAAAATCAAGCATAAGGTAGTGTGGGTCTGTGTACAAGTTTCAAGCTCAAAAGACTTTCACTTGAGGATGTGTGTTACAAAATAATATAAATCATATTCCGGATCTCACCTAATAGCTTAAAATTTTAGATGAGATGGTTTCTTAATACTTATAACTGCATGGTACATAGGATAAATGAAGTGTGCCGGTCCTGTTTCTGCAGTATCATTCGTCTTGCTCTGCACTTTTTTCCCATGAATTTGCCTAGTCATTAAGCTCCTGGTAATTCTAGAAATGAATTTCCTTGTTCAAAAACCAACTTCTTTATTTTTCCCGGTGAAAACATTCATCTGTATGGAAATGCCAGCGTTACTTTTTTTTCTTTTTTCTTTTTTCTGGAACTTCCGGCCATGCCAAGCCCAGTAAACGTAGATTGGCACAGCTGATCGAAAACATCTCACACACCTTAATCAACGAACAGACCCAACTGGTGATCGAACATAGCTCACAAGAATCACGAAACTAATGTTTCAAAGAAATAACATAAAAAAGAACCAATTTTTTAAACGCTGATGAGACTTCAAACAACTGGAAAACATGGAACGACTTCCATCTTCATGCTGCTTCCAGTTCCTGGACCAGTGATCTAAGCACAGCAGCAGCACTCACAAGTTTCATAGCAGCAGCAGCAGCAGCATAGAGAGAACAGGCTGTGTATCACAAGTATAACAGCAAAACCCATGAATAAATTAAGATATACTGAAAAAAAATGAAAAAAAAATCTAAGAGTACACTGGATATGAACTGGTTAAGAGAAGAAAAGAAGAAGGATTCACTGACAAGGCATGGAGACAGCCTTTGTCCTCGTGGCGTCTCTTAACGTGATCATAGGATGACATCTCTTGCTTTGATGGTGCATCCATTTCTGCAGAACTGATCTCTTACGTGCTGATGATTGGATGAAGAAGAAAACACAAAATAATGAGAATATGGAAGTGATTCCAAAACAATAACACAGAAGGTCTAAGATAAACTCAAAAAATGACAATTTATCATGGTAGTTGTGGGAGAGTAGCTAGGACAATCCCTCTTCAATATTTTTCTAATAATAATCTCAGAAAATCCAGCTATATTTGAGAAATGTAGTGCATCTGCTTAGAGCCTGCCACATGATAATATTTAATGTTCTACCCCACAGACAGTTATATGTAAATGTTAACCTGCCAATGCTTGCTGGGCACTGATTAATTTCCTGGCTGTCTCAGACCGGTAAAAAGTATACGCACTAACTTCAATTCAAGATCTGCTGTATAAATTACAAACTCCCTACTAAAGGTTCTCTTGCTCTCCAACTTTCACATTCCACAAGCCCGACTAGGGCCGAAGTTTAAATGAAAAACACAAAAAGGCAAGACTGTAAGCAGTCATCACATGACATGAGTTTAAAATGCGATTGCGGTTGCTTTTGAAAGTGCTTTTCATTTAGAAATACATCAAAATGATATTTTTTTTATTTTTTAAAAATTATTTTTGACATCAGCATATTAAAATAATCTAAAAACACTATTTTTTTAATTTAAAGTAAAAAATAAAAATAAAAAATTTTCAAATTTTTTCATAAACACTTTCCGATCGCAATGTCAAACAGCCCCTTATTAGTAGCCAACACCAACTAGGTAGGCTCTTCATTCATGCCTCGCCTTTTTGCTTACCAACTAGTTAAAATGGAAAATTTTAATTTTAATTATTATAACATAAGCTCTTTTTTTTTCTCGTCCTTATCATTTTTCTTTTTAATTCCAGTCTTCCTAATTTGTCTAACTATGATAAGAATGTACAATACAAAACAAGGAGATCAAAGTGTAAAACCAGGCCAGGGGAAAAGTTCTTATTCCCCATCATACTTTCCTTTTTCTTCCTGTAGATTTTTAAAATTACAATTTTAGTTTGAAAGTTTATCTTTTTTAACATTTGAGTCCCTGAATTAGAGAGATAAGTGAGAAAGTGTAAAAAATCAATGAGAGATAAAGTTATATATATATATATATATTTTTAATTTCGATAGTGAAACTTGTTGTTCTTAGTGTCAACAAGTTGTATTTTAACATTTGTTGTCATCTATTTAAAAAATAATAATTTCAGAAGTGATTGAGCTCCACAACCTAGCTCACGGTTTTCACGAGTTGACCTCAAAATACATTTTATATTTTTAAAAAAGATGTCAAAATCATTTTTTTCAAAAGAGTTTAGTTATTTTATATTTGTCATCCAGGTTCCCAGACCTAGGCCCACTCACTTAGGTATTTTTTCAAGGCTTTGATGCACTAGGCCATTCATGCCTACATGCGTTTGGCCCAAGCTTTTTTATTAATCTTTAACAACGAGTTTTGATAAGTTTTTTTTTTTTTTTTTTTTTTTTTTTTTTTTTTTTTATAATCTTATCATTTAATATGGGATTCATTCTGATGGGGGTAGTAACTCACTCCTCGAAATTATTATTATTTTTTTTTAAAAAAAAGAAGAAGAAACAACCAATAATCTGACCATTAACCACCATTATGGTAGTTTAAAAATTAAAGGGTGAGGGTTTTTTGGGATGAAAATCCATTGTCAACCATTTTTTACTAAAAAATACCTCGTAAACACCATGAAAGTCTTCATAACCAGTCATTAACCTCGAAATATCCTCAAATCAAACCAAAAAAATAAAAATAAAAACTCAATTTCCCAGAGATATATCTATAGGAAAAAACCACCACTATCGAATTGTCCTTATTGAATGGAACCTGTTGATATCGAATTTAGAACTTGATTTTATATAAGTAGATCATTAAAGGATGTAATTAAAAAAATTAAAACAAAAACAAAACTAGACTGGAGTGTCACTTTTCATACCAACAATGTTCTACCTTCTGTCATTTTAGTTCTTTACAAACACACAAACCATACAAAGGTTTCGTATAAATTGATGGACATTTATTTATTTATTATTTTGAATTACTTGTCTTTTTATTCATCAGAAACAGCAATAGCAGTGAAAAAAATCCAAATTAATAAAAAAGAAATACCATAATACATGTCTCCAAGTATGTATTCAACGAAAAAGTAAAGCAAAATATTGAAAAATTGGGAGAGCCGACGTCATCAATTGCATGCACTAAGACTAAGATGCAATTCATACAGTGGCTGGTTTCTCTTATTTCTAATACCAGAGCCTAGCAGTATAGGTAAGAATACAAAAAGCCTCTGTACAGCAATTGTATCGTGGTTCCAAAGCTGCCTCCATCGTTAGTTCGAGCTTGAGCATTTTGAAGGTGTCCTTGGAGCTGTCACAATATCAAAAAATAATAATCAGAAAACATTAATATATTGTTTATTTTACAGCCTTTTTTTATTTATTTTCTTAAAAAAGAACAAAAGTAGGGTTAAATCTTTTTTTTTTTTTTTTGGATTCAAAGAAACCACACTCTGGAAGATGCACTTTGTGAGCCCAGATGAGAATGAATAAAACCTAGGCTCTTACAAGAAGTGCATGCCCTGACTCAAACTTAAAACCTGCTGTGCAGATCTCAAACCCTTTGATACCACAGCACATCCCTTGGAAACGTTAGATCTCATATCGATAATTAACTAGGATAGAAAATAATCATGTATATATAATGCTTCAAATAAGAAAAGATTACAGGATTTTTTTTTTAATGTGAGGAAACCTCACACTCCACATAATACACTTTGTGGATGCACGTGAACGAGTAAAACCCCGATTGTCTCAAACTTTTACAAGAAATACACGTACTGACTCGAAATTAAGACATGTTATGCAGATCGCAAGATCATCATGTTACGCTTTTTTAAGACTTAAATCTCATATAGATAATTAACATGGAGAAAAATAATGATGTAATGGTGATTATTCTAGTAAGTTCTTAGAAAATTATGCTGATGCTAATATATGATCTTATTCATCAATAAATAAATAAATAAATAAATAAATATGGCCCGAAAATCTGAATGATAGAAATTATCTTGAAATATATACTCTTAAAATAGAAAGACAGGGAAATTGATAAATTACCAAATCCAATTGCTTCTGAGCTTTTCATCAACCGTAGACGCTTGCATGATTCGACAAACATCCTGTAAATAACAAACAATAAAAACATAAATACATGGAAATGCAAGCATAGATAATTAAAAAAAAAAAAAACATCTCGATTATTAATTAAAAAGGTTGCTCTGGATATTTCAAGGGCACTTTGGGAAACTCACTTCCACGGTACATCCCCCAACATCATCCAGTCGCCATCCTTGTCCTCGTAAATAGGTACGTATTCCACTCCATTGTTCACTTCCTGGTTCGTAACTGCCCTCTCATTCAAATAGTTGCCTGCAACAATAATTCACCGAGACGTAAACGACTAAAATACCCTTTCGAATTGCATTTAAAAAATAAAAATAAAAATAAAAATAAAAATAAAAATAAAAATTATTGATTTATAAAGCACATACGTATGGTGAAGCTGGAGCAAGAGAACATGTCCTGTAGGGCATTCAGGAGCTGCTGATAGCTGTTGTACATCTCAAGGTCCACCTTTCTCAGATATGGAGCTCCGTCTACCGCCACCTTCACGTATTTACAGCCCTTCATCGCGTTCTTTCTATACGCCCTCACCGGCGGCCACCCCACCACTTGTGTTCTGCAATTTAATCAGCCCAAAATCAATTCAAGATTCAATTACTCTTAATTATTTACCATATATGCTGTCTTTTTTGTAATTTTCTTATATTTTTGCCTCTATATAGCTCGATGACTTCAATGCAGTCAAGGATTTATGAGGTGCGATCGAGAAATAATTCAGAAATATTAGGAAAAAAACCCATTATATATAGCTCGAAAAATTTGGATTTACAGGGTTTTAATCGTTCCATGGGACAAGAATGAATCAGCTCTAATTTAATTATTAAATTTGGGAAGCTTTGTAAGAAGAAATGTAATTATGAATAGGTTTTATATCTTACTTTGCTGCCGGAGGCTTAGCCATGTTCTGCACATCAGTTTCGGACTCCCCGGAATATTTTTTATGATCAGAATCAACATTAGACGACCTTCCAAGATTTAGATCAACGGTCTCCGAAAATCCACGCTTGCCACTTGTTTTCTCTATTAATGCTAGCCCGCGAGACTCACCAGGCAACCCTAAGGTCAACTCTGTCTCCTTGAAGCTCACGCTGGCCGCATCGGATTCCAGCAAGTTTGAACCGTCTTCCGGTGACATTTCTGTGCGCTACTTCCCGGAAAAGGATTGGCGATGATAAATTCACCTTGACGTGTTGAAATGAAAAAGGGAGTGATCACAACCCAAAAATAATGCGACTCAACAACTTTGGCACTTGTGGGTTAATATAGGAAGCTGCCCGGCACGATTATCTAACCCCTCTCTGATGGACACGTGTATAAACTAAGAGCGGTTGCGATTTGTCCATATCGGTAGGTGACAGAATACATGAGTTGATAGCCTGTGGTTTTGAGTCCATTAAAGTTTGGGCCGGTTGGTCGGTTGGTCCGACCGGGTCGTTTTCATTTGTCAGGTTCAGGTTTTTCTTTCCCTTTTTCTTTTCTTTTCTTTATATATATATATATATATATATATATATATATATATATATTAATGGTTTGCATCGACCGTCAAAGTTTACTTGATTAAAACGTTGAGTTGAATTTACGGTTCAACAATATTGATTAATTAGTTTAAGCTTAATCTCGTTAAGCTCGTGTCATTAAATCTTTTTTAACCTATAATTAAATAAATAAAAAATATTCTTAGCAGAACAATACCCTCAAATCTCGTGGTTTTCAACAATATAAACTCAAGGCTAGTTTTAGTCAATCATTTTGAATTATAAGATTTAATATTATATAGATTTGACTTTTAATTATTAATTTTACTGAGATCCTTGTAATTGACATCCTTTCCAAATAATGTTCAGGTTAAATTCTACCGTGAAAATGTAAGCCTTCAATTTTAAATTTCACAAACCATCTTTTGATTTTTTCTACAAAAATCATTGTTTTAATATTTTTGATATTAATAAATAAAACTAATCTAAAAATACTGAATTTTTTGAATTTAAAATAAAAAAAATTAAAAATACTTTTGAAGTTGAGGCAGAATTGAAATAGTCTTCAGCACTAAGAAAAGGTAGAAGACGTCATTAATCTGCATGCACAGAAGCAACAGCTTCAGGGCCGAGCCCTCGCTCGCACGCTCGCTCGTGCGTGAAAGGTCGTTTAAAAGGAGAACATGGGACCCACATGTCTGGGATCTTAAAGTAGAAGCCAACTTTTCTGCGAAAGAAGTCCATGTGCTGCCCACCGGAAAACAAATGAAAGAAAGACCCGTTCAAAAATATCAAGATTAGAATATGGGTCCCACAAACAGCTCATGTGGTCATGTTTTTCTTTGTCCATACTGGGCCCGATTTTTCATTTTCTCTTACTAATCAATGAAGCAACCGACACGTGTGTCTTCTTGCACGGTCTCACCCACTCTATGTCTTCGAACTCCGATTTTTTTTTTTATTAACCGTTTAAGGGTGTTGTTTAAGTATTTTAAAAAATATTTTTTATTTAGAAATTTATTAAAATAATATTTTTTTTTTATTTTTTTAAAATTATTTTTTATATCATCATATAAAAATATCTAAAATTATTAAAATAAATAATTTAAAATAAAAAATAAAATAATTTTTTAAGTTTTTTTTAAAAATACTTTTGAAATGCAGTTAACGTTAATCTAATATTTGAGGTTTTATGCTTTTAGAACTGATTTTTTTTTAAATTTAATTTGTTTATTTTTTCAAATGTTTTTTTTTTGTCCATATAAAATTTTAGGTGAAGGTTTAATTCATATATCTAAGATAGATGAAGGTGGTTAGAAGACAAAGAAATATCTACAACGTAGCTTAATTATTAATCTAGACACGAGATTAATACATGACGGCTTTATATTGTATCATATATAATTGTTTTCCTCCAATTTTCTAGATATATGATTAATTCATGACTATTTTCAATGATGATTAGAGTGTTTGTAAGTGATTTTTGGTGTTTCAAAAATATTTTTGCTTTAAATTAAATTGTTTTTTTTTGTATAGTTTTGATATATTGATGTCAAAAATAATTTTTAAAAAATAAAAAAAATTATTTTGATGTTATTTTTAATGAAAAATAATTTTAAAATCAACTCCAAAACACACTCTTGAACAAGCCAATAACAATTGTTTTTAAAGTGCTTTTTGTCTAGAATAATATATATATATTATTTTTAATATGTACAACACATAAAAATAACCATAAAAATTTAAATCTTTTTAGTTAAAAGTGTTTTTAAAATACAAATATATTGTAACTTGGAAACATATACGAGGAGAGGGAAAAGCAAGAGCCATAATAAGCACTCTTCCTGAATTGTCTATAATCGACTTGAACACCCACCTCAAATGTCTCACTTTATAGGCTACTTTCTTGGTGTTGAAATCATTAATTCTTAATTTCTCGTGGATTTTCTCTTTTGCTTTTCAGCCAATTTATTCATTACAAAGACGCAAGTCAGACATTTGAATTCTTTTCGTTTCATGGAATACAAACCTAATCATTTTTTTTCGCGTTAAAGATATTTTTTAGATTCGAAGAAACACTATTCTTTGAAAAATATATTTTGTAGGCTTAGGTAAACGAGTAAAATTTTGGTTGTTTTAAACTTTTACAAGAAATGCATGTCTGAACTCGAGTCATACTGTACAGATCACAAACTCTTTATCATTATATCATACCTCTTAAAGACGTGTTAGAGGTATTATTAACTAGTCTCATGTATTTGTATTTGTGACGGTTGGAAAACAATTTGAATCTAAAAACTTAGCCTAATTGTTAGAAGAATAATTTTATATTAACTTTTAATGTAAGTAAAATTTCTTCAAGTTTAAAATTTACCAGTTTGATTACTCATGTATAGTGAAAATGTTTTTTCAACATCATAAAAGAGTATGAAAGTTGAGATAAATCTATAATTATACATGCTAATATATATATTGATAATAAATATATATCAATAAAAAATCGAGTCTGAATATTGAGATAAATATATTTTTTTATAAAAATATTTATTTTAATTTTAAATTCAATTCTTAAAATTTCAATTGTTTTGAATAATAAAATTATATTTTATTATACCAAATCAAATACTAAACCTATTCTTTCTAACATTCATTCCCGTGTTTCTTACTCGAATTATGTGTATCTTTATCTCTTTTTTCCTTGTCAAAGCTCAATGAAGTTACTTTCAAAACGTTGTTAGAAAATAAAAAACGATTATCCTAGTAATTAAATGTTATATTATTAATCCCTTTTCTAGTTATTAAAATTCAAACGTTAAATGAGGGTTATTTCTAATTATATATTATTAATTACAAATTCGCAGGCATCAACTATTCTTTTAATGAATTACAAGTGACTCCATGCAAGGAATCGCACGAGAGCCTTAAAAAGCTACTTCTTGTTTCATACGTGTCATAATATGGGGAAGCTAAATTCATTGCAAGGAGACGGTCAAAGTCCCAACAAAAAACGATCGCAGCGCAGTCGATTTAGAATTCACAGGCGTATGGAAAAAGTATAGGAACGACAGACATGAGTTATAGTAGCACATGGTCTACACTTTAATGTATTATATATGTCGGAATCGAACCCTAATTAATTATTAGTAGGTTAATTTAGTAATTAACTGTATAATTAAAATCTAGTTATGTGAGAATGCATATCAATTAGATTCTGTACCTAGAACAAAGATTATATTATACGGTGGATGGGCAGGAAACATGATCACGTGCTTTAATCTTCTCGAAGGCAACTAATTCATGCATCAGAGCATGAGAACATGGGCCCTTGTTCTAGAAATGCTCCACTTAATTAGCTTAGTTGAATAAATATATACTGGTTCTTGGTTTTCAGTTATGCTATTGAGCTTGAATTTCTGTCCTAGATTATGCTGACCAGTTCTTTAATTACAATAAAATAACGGGCCAACTTCCTTACTTTTTTTTATAAGTTAATTTACGTGTATCTCGATTAATCCTGTCATAACCTAATTTTGAGTCATTCCCAAATCTACCCGAAAATAACGAAAAAATAAAATAAAAAAGGCCAGTGTTGGTAGGAGAATCAAGGTGAAAATTTTGGACGTTTTCGAGAGCTCGATCATACCTCTTTTGCGCCAAAAAATGAAGGAAAATGCAGATTCAAGGCTAAAGTAACTTATCATAAGATAAATCTGCGTTACTAAATGCACTTTGTGAGATATGAGTTACTAAATTTTAGTAGCTCTAAGAGATATGAGTTCCTTAATCACATACTTTTTTTTTCTTACGAGGAAACCCTATCTCCGGAAAATGGATTTTGTAAGTCCAGATGAACAAGTAAAACCCCGACTGTCCAAGACTCTTACAAAGGGTGCACGCTCTGACTCAAACTCGAGACTTGTTGTGCAGATTATAAGCTCTTTACTATCAAACCAGGTATATTAAAACACCTTAATCGTATTTAGCAGTATTCAAATGATGTTTGATGGTGCATGATGTTTGATGAGAAATTAATTAGTGGTATGCTTAAAATTATACCTTTTGGTTGTACAAAATCATAAAACTCGTGAATTATTACGATTCTAGCATATCTAAATAAATCTTATGATTGATTTTGATGAAATGAGTGCCCGTGGGAAGATATGAACGATGTGATTGGTAGGTGTAAATAACTTAAACCAGCCTAATTATTCTAAGCTATCAACATTGTTAGAGGACGGGAATCGAAAATAGCTGAAAAAGAAATTCTCCCAAGAAAAAGAAAAGGAATTCATGAATATTTTAAGAAATAAAAATGGCAGCAGCACATATAACAGCATGAACAAGAAGATTGTCTTTCCTATCTAGAGTTCTTTATCTCTGGATTTAAACATAAAATTAAGTCTCACAGTGCTTTATAACTGGATGATGAACAATAATTTGATCTTAATCAACCATCACTAATTAAACAGAAATAATTTTCTTTACGAGGAAGAAGGCAGTTCAGTCAAGTTCTTCAGAATTCAATATTTTCGTGTGGTTTCACAGTCACGATCATCTTTTGAAATTCCCTTCAGTGCGCCTCCTGGCTGCAGGCCAAAACCCTTTGCTTCTGATCTCTTCATTATCCTTAGTCTCTTGCAAGAATCAAGAAACATCCTGTAAAAACAAAAATATAAATTAAAATGTCATAAGAAACTAGTTTTACCGGGCAGCTTCCTTAATTTATTCGTAATTATTGTAGAACTTTACGAATAAATGGTCATAATTGAAAGGAAATTTTGCAGGAACCACTCAATAATAATCATGGATGTCTTGACATTATCGCCATCAACCCAACACAATTATAAGGAAGTTGCGTTTGTCGGCAGTATGTGGCCCAACAATTTCAAAAGAAAAACCATACGTTTACTAGCAAGTTGTAGACTTGTTGAATGCCAAAATTGCCATTCATATCTTTTCAAATTCACGATCTTAAAAATAAAAACAAAATCAGCAACATTGCTAGCATAGTTAGCCATAAACAATCCATTTAAAAATTCATTCAAGAAAATTTGAAAGAAAAAGAGAGGAAAAATGAAATAAAAAGGAGACATAATTGAAAAAAGAAAAGAAAAAAAAATCTTAATTGTTGTTGATAAAAATAATTAAGCTACATAAATTTTGTATTATGGTAGGGTAACATGTGAATTTCACGGAGTCAAGTTTTATGGCTTTGATTAATACAATTTATTTCACACGGAGCTTGGGTTCAAGAAAATATCATTACAATCTGCTCGGACTCAACGGACAAAAATAGTAGTGAATGAAAGCCGATGTAAGAAGTAAAAGGGTATTTGTTATTATGTTTTAAAAATATTTTTGAATATTTTTATTTTAAATTATTTTTTTTAATGTTTTAAGACCATTTAATTACGATGATGTTGAAAATAGTTTTTTAAAATTAAAAAAAAATATATTTTATAATGAAACATTGATTTTCATCCCTCGTGATCGTATATGCTCCGGCCACCAGGCAATCAGTCCTACTAATAATTTGATTGAGCGATACAAATTGATTTATTTATGGACATTAAAAGAACGTTTGATGATGCACAATTGAAACGACATGCCGTTCTTCAAGAAAATAAAAATAAATAAAAATAAAAAGAGTGGTGTTACTGGTTGGATAAGAGACTTACTCCCACGGCACGTCTCCCACTAGCATCCAGTCTCCATCCTTGTCTTCATATATGGGAACGTGTTCGCAATCGTCTGTATCCTTCAAGGCTTTGCCTGCCAATAATATTATTTTGCAAATAATTATAATAGTCATTTACTTATTTTTCTCTTTCTTTAAGGGATCATAAAAATAATTAAATTTGTCCTCTTATTTAATTTCAAAATTCTCATGCTATTCTAATTCCTCGTGAGCAGTCTTACAAAAAATCATGTGACAAATACACTTCATAATTATTTCTTTTAGATGAAATGGTTCCTTAACATGGTATTAGAACCTTGTTGATCCAGCGGTCACGAGTTCGAATCTCATCACCCTCATTCTATTTGATAAAAATCAAGTACAAGGTGATGTGGGCCTGTGCAAGTTTCAAGCCCAAAGGGCTTTCACTTTAGGGGGTGTGTTAGAGAATAATATAAATCATATTATAGGGTCTCACTTATAAGCTTAAGCTTTTAGGTGAGATGGTTCCTTAACATCATGTACTGATGTCAAAAATATTTTTAAAAAAATAAAAAAAATCATTTTGATGCATTTCTAAACAAAAAAAACACTTGCAAAAATAACCTTAAATACAATCCCAAAAAGTCATTTAATGTTAAAATAAAGTATAGAGATAAAAACAGTCATGCAATATTCAGATATTGATATATTGTGAATTCAAATTTAATAAAAACAGGAAGTTTCTTCCTCGAAATATTTTGGAAACAAATTCATATCATCACAATAGATCAAACAGTAGAAAGTGTTCAGATGTAAAGTGTGCATTTACATATCTGGAGTACTCCAGCTGGTTTTCCCATTCATTGTACGTCTTCTCAACCTTTTCTTATCTGAGTTATTTCCACTTCTGTTTGTCCATAATTGCTGCATGCTTGGCAAGGGTCCTTGTCTGAATTTTAGCGCATGATCACAGATAAATTATGTTTTTTTTGTTTATTTCATATATATATATATTGATGTAAAACCCTGCCCCACCTTGTTTTCTAAGTAAATGTTTACAGGCAATGCTAGCTAGCTAGGTATAATTAAGCATAAAACCTGCAGATATTATAGCAGTACAGTGAATAGATGATAGAGGACTCACCAATTTCAAAACAGCCAAACAATTTCTCCAACGCGACAAGAAGATCCGAGTACTCCTTATGCAAGCCCAGATCAACTTTTCTAAGAAAAGGAGCTCCATCCATGCTAACTTTCACGTAAAATTTTGAAGTTTCATGACCATCTTTCTCATTGAAGCTATTCTTTTTTCGATATGAACATACTGGTGGCCACCCCACGACTTGACTCTTTGTCTGGATTTTCCGATCATCGGCTGTGCTGTTTTCTTCGCCGGCCCACTCCGAGAAAACCCTCTTCTTCTCATTTTTCGGTCCATTTTCGCTTCCCGGTAGACCCAGCCTTAGCTCTGTGATTTCAAGTCCAAGAGGTTGTGCCATTTTCCTCTTCCTGGTGATGGGCAAGTGTTTCAGTATTCCTCTTCGGTACTTTGGTTAGGTTCTGGCTTCACGGTTTCAATATGTTGTTATATAGTGCTTGTTGACTCTATAATTCTTGGCGACCAAAAAGTTTTTTATTTGTATATATATATATATATAAGCATAGAGAAATAAGAAACCAAAGGAAGGACAAAGTGCTTGCAATGACAGGTCAAACAAGGGTTAGTGGTCGGTCACATGAGAGGCAAAAGTGGGGACTCTGCCTCCTAAGAACACAATCAAAGGCCAGCACTATAAGCTGGATATGGGACAGATCGTGTGGCTGTTGTGGTGATTTGTTAGGATTTACCTCAGCCGTCTGATTTGGTGAAGGGAAAACAGACCATGTGATCTGCCTTATTGAGGGGGGTTGATGCAATAAATTATGAAAAGAAGTACAGCAAATTCTCAGCATGATACAAGGGGAGTTTGCTTTGCAACATTCATGTCCATGCAATGTTGCCTTTGATAGTCAATTATGCTTGTGAATAAATAAGAGAAAACAAATCAGCCTATAATATTATTTTTGATCGTTGGAGTATTATTCCTCAGAACCAATTCAGATATATTATTCTAGAGTGGAATCTTTCTTAAGGTCCCATGGTGGAGTGGTTTCTAAAAGCGAATGTATTCGATCGAAACGAGGTGGTGGAATTCAGGAAATCTGGTGAAATGTTCAAAGATAATCTCTTAAGATCAAAAATACCATAATCATGCTAGGATATGTACACAAATATGCCAAGGGCCCGAATAATTGCATTTTCCATGTGATTTTCTCATTTTTAATATGCAAGTCGTTTCTTATTGTTGTTACCTTTAATCTATATGCACTTATTGTTGACGTCAATTGAAGAAGGTCTAAATTGCAAAAAAATAGCTTTTTGAGAAACCTGGGTGTTATTTCAAAAATCAATTTTGTTAAAGACGCACAGCTTTAGGGACTGAAATCAATGACTTTAAGGACTTAATTGGAGAAAAAAAGAGTTTAATTGGCCAATGAATGACTTAATTGTTCATATTAGAAACGAATGACTAGAGTGAAAAATGAGCTCAAATCTAGGGCAAAAATTGGATTTCAACAAGGAGTGAAATTGCAACATATTAAAAATTTAAGAGTATTAAACAAATTGGAAGAATAAGAGTGCAGTTAAAGATGGACAAATCTCGAATAAAAAAAAACTCTAATTTTTAGTTATTAGTCAAAACAACATCGTTTCACATATACTATACACCTTCTTCTTCATTTTTTTCTTATTAGAAAGAAATCTCCATACAACCAGGTGATGTTTCCAACCACTTTAGAGGTTAAAATCATCACCACTCAACTCACAAACACTCCCTATATAACCCTGTAACCTTAGATTCAAATGATTATATCCTATTTTTGCCATTAATCATTTCAGCATCTCGTCCCCGATCAACTTTTACTACTTGTTAAAGAAAAAAACTGATCAACTTGACATCTTCAAGCAATTAAATATGGAGTTATATACCTTCAAATCAAGCAAGAATGGATACAATATAAATGCATACACTCTCTCTATTAAACTCAAGTGGTTTCAGGTAATGATAATGTCAAAGCTAGTCCAGCTAACCACCTCTCGGGCTCACACTTAAAAATCATCCAAAGTGAAAAATGAATGTTGTGAGGAGTTAAGACTTTTTTGATGCATCTCAATGGAGTTTGTAGGTTAAAATTTGCTACTATGTTTGAGATTTTTAGGGCAACGGTATTGAATTGTTACTTTTTAAGAATGTGATAACCTTACTGCTATTTGAGGCAGTAATTTTAAAATTATAAAAGGTTAAAAATCATTCTCTCAAGATCAAAAGGCTAAAAAAACTTTCATTTGATCCCAAGTTTGCTACAAAACCATTTAAACCCAAATAAAAAAATCTTGATTAAAACCAATAAGGTTTTTGTTTGTTAGAACTCTAACAAACTCAATTAGGACTTCTAGTTTGGCCTATAAAAAGAAGGTGATTAGCAAAAATGAAGGAGGGAGAAAGAAAGATAGAGAGAGCGAAAAAACTTGAATTATAACTTGATTTTGGAGAAGAAAACATCCAATCTGAAAGAGAGGCAAAACTCAGAAGGTATATCCCTTGAAACCATTAAAGGTGGAGTTCATATGGCATGCCTAATTGCTTAAGTTCATTGTTTTAATGGATTTTGTTTATTCTTTATTGCAGTACACTATAATTACTTAGCTTGAAATTTGTTCTTGGTAGCATTCTATCATGTTTAACTTCATGCAATTTTGTTTGGCTCATTTCAGTTATGTTTAGTGTTAAAAAGTAGCAGATATTAAATTCCATTTTTGTTTTCCTTCTTGATGTGTTTATTTTTATTTATGCTTTAGTTTGTTTTATTCCATACTCACGCATGTTTGTCTTAAATGTTTTCATGTATCATTTATTTTTTGTATGTCTCACTCATAACACACAACTTCAGGTTAGGTGGGAGAGTAATGACCTATCCTATGACTTTTAATCAGGGCTTAAGTTGATGAAATAATCTGACTCTTTGTTGAGTGCTTGGATTGGTAATGGTAGGTATATGTGACATTCCATTACCTGTTGAACCTCTATATTATCTTCACGGGGTGATCACTAGGACATCGAGAGACCTTTTTTAGTCATTAAGTAGTAAAACTACCCTTTGTATCATGTGAAAAGATTAGAACCAACCTTTAGTATTGTCTGTATGTCCAGATGATCAAGGTCCCACTAACGATCTAAAATGTAAGATGATGGAATAAGTGCTCTAAAAAATAAAGAATGACTCCTAATTTGATGAATAAAAACACTTAATGCTTTCCTTGGGGATATTTGGGTTAATATTATTCCCAAACTCGTCATGAATAATCAGTCTGAAAGCAATCTCAACTTTCATTGAATAAGAAGGAAATCAAGTAAATCTCACAACAAGAATATTGGTAGAGACCATTTTGACACTCAAACACTGTAGTAGAATGAAATCATCTCATTGAAAAAAAATCTTAATGATGAAAGAATTAAGATGAAACATCTATAAGAGAATTGTTGCCTGCTCAAGCATCACAATCAAATTATTAATATCAATATTGATTAGCTGAGTAAAAGTAATTCATTGCTCTCAGAAAATCTGAAAAGATTGAATGAGTAGATTGACTAAGATGCTCTTTATACCCAAAGAATTCACCACAACCCATGACTAGTTGAAATAGATGTTCACCAGTATCAACAAAGTTTGTCAGACACTGATGCTTTCCTTAGGGATATAGAAAACAAAGGATAAGTTTTTCCCTATAAATGATGATGAGTAAAATTCTTCCTTGAAATGCAATGAGTTTCATATCAATAGAACAAGCTCTGACCCAACTTTTTCTCTATATATTTTTTGATAAATGTTTTTTATTAAGCATCATTTTAGATTAATTTGCCTCAACAATCATGACATGATCATAACTGTACTCATATATGAAAAAGTGATTGTTATATATCAACCCAAAGTTCAACACAACTAATGTATCTCATACATATTTATACATCCATACATACTTGCTGCTTATAAATAATTGAATATGCATAACAAACCTTCAAAATATAGTTCCCTCTACTCAAATCCACAAAACTAGACTTTGTAAAAAAAATACAAGATGAAGAGAAGCCCAATTTGAGGCCCATTACCAAAAAAAGTTAGATGATGATAAAAACATCATGGCTAGAATAATTAATTTACTCAACTAAGTCTTGGGAGTACATTTAAGAGAGGGGACATCTGGTTAGCAACCGTCTTCATTACCAATGATATCAAGCCTAACTACCAATAACCCATAAGATTTGGGTACAAACCCTTAGAAAATGCTCCAGTAACTCACTACACTATACTTATAAGGCTAGATATGATAGATCTGATCAAGAGTGAACACCACATGTTCACTCTTTCAAATCATATGGATTAAGATAAATAGGTTGTCTAAGAAAAAAAACTAAGTGTTGTAGAAGGACTTTATGTATATGATCTGATTAGGGCAACAAAAATATGCTTAGTGTCGAATGTCATGGTACTTAAAAGAATTTAGAATTCCTAATCTCATCAGGTATACAAGGTCGAAGTGCCCTAACATGGGCTTAAGATTATACTGCAATAAGATGGTGGGGGTCACATATAATGACAAGCTATTGATTCATTTCTTCCAAGATAGTCAAATTGGTTATGCACTGACCTTATAGATAACCCTAAATAACATAAAGGTTAAGAGGTGAAGTGACTTAACTGACACTTTTATAAGGCAATATATATTCAATGTTGATATTTGCCTAGATCAAAATAGTATAATGGCAATGAAAAAGAATGAAAAGGAAATGGTAAGAGAATATTCCTATTTATTGAAGAACAAGATGATCTATGTCCAACCATCTTTGTTAGAGAAAGAGATAGTAACCATGTTTGCCAATACTTTTAAGTCTCCATACTACAAGTATCTATGAGTAGCTCTACCTAAGATTTCTATAATGCCATGCTAATTGTTGAGAGGATCGAGTAAGGGATTAAGGCCATAATAATATTGGAGCCCACTAAGGAAAAAAAAAGGCTTTACTATAAGAAAAAAAGGATGCCAAGGTAGGTAATGTTGAAGAAGGGTATATAAGCAAAACAAACTTCCAAAATTACCAAATTTCATCCCCCCGAATTCCCAACTTCTTTAAAACTTTCTCAGTATATTAGCCTATCGGTACACCAAGAGCCTTAAAGTTGATAAGCACAATACATATAGCATGGTAGATATAATTTTTTTCTCTAAGATATTTTATCTTATGCTAATGATTTTTGAAAGTTTGACATATGGATTTATTGAATTAAAATTATCCTTCAAGAATATCCAAGTCGAGACTAATTAGGTTAACGTTGGAACCAAAAAAAATGATGAAAAATATACAGCAATCGAGGCACCAAATATCTGGATTGGTTAACATATAACGATTGCGGCTGCTGATGTGCCGTGTATTATACATGTATATACGGCGTACATGTATACGTATATATTCGTGTCGATCGTAGCTGGTGACCAATCCAGAAACTATTAGTTAATAGAGAGATGTTTCTTCACAACCGAACTCGTGTTTCCTTTGTGTTGGCAAGACAATCAGATTGATGAGAGCGGGTCCATCAATAGGGCACACGTGATTGAGTTGCTACCGGCATATCACTGGATCACAATGTCGCGATAATCAAATCACTTGCCCATGATGTAAATTGATTTTAGAGACCAGCCATAAAAAAAATTCTTTCGGTGGCTCTCTCTCTCTCCCTCTCTCTCTCTCTCTCTCTTCCCGTTTTCTTCTAATTTTCTAATGAATAATGTGGACCTTTTCATCTCATATCCCGCAGGCGTGGGTGGTCGAGAACCTTTCATTGAGATATGAAATGGGTATCTCGAGTGTTGACATGAAAATTTTGTTTTAGGAAAACATGCGTGAACTGAAGAAAATGATAATGTGCTGATTGTTACAGCAAAAATAGTGAGAAACGGGATTACAGTGAAACTGGAATGAACATCATGATTTATTATGTATGATCCTGCAGTTTATATACAAGAAAAGAAGAAGAACTAATTACAGCAACTAACGGGAAAGCTAAAAAATAAGACCGTTGGTGAAGCATTTATTGCGCAGGAATAAACTCTGCACAGGACATGCGCAGCCGCCATCTCACAATCTCCAACACTCCCCCTCAAGTTGGATCAAGGGGGTTTAAGGATCCAAGCTTGCACAGGAGACGATGAAATTGGGAAGAAGGCACGGCTTTGGTAAAAACATCGGCAAGTTGATCACCGGTCCGCACGTAATGAGTAGTGATGTTGTTCGCTTGAACTTGCTGACGGATAAAGTGACAATCAACTTCGATGTGTTTAGTTCTTTCGTGAAACACCGGGTTCTTGGCAATATGCATAGCAGCTTGATTATCACAAAAGAGACTCATCGGAGTGATAGACAAGCAACCCATATCTGTTAGAAGACTCCGAAGCCACACCATTTCACAGGCCGCAGCCGCCATTGCACGATATTCTGCTTCGGCACTAGAGCGAGCGACAACATGTTGTTTTTTGCTCTTCCAAGACACAAGATTTCCTCCAACAAACATGCAATATCCAGTAGTCGAGCGCCGGTCAAGTTGATTTCCAGCCCAATCAGAGTCGGTATAGCCCATGACATTGGTATGATTGTTTCTGGTCATGACAATTCCGCGGCCAATAGTTCCTTTTAAATATCGCAAGATGCGCTTGACCATACTGAGATGATGGATGGTTGGAGCGTGCATGAACTGGCTGACAAGACTGACAGCGTAGGTAATGTCTGGACGGGTAATCGTCAGATAGATAAGTTTGCCCACAAGTTGTTGATAATATTTAGGCGAGGGAAGAGCCGTTCCTGCAAGAGATAATTTGAGTTTACTATCAACAGGAGTAGCGGAAGGTTTAGTTGAAAGCATACCTGCGTCTTGAAGCACATCAAGCGTGTACTTACGCTGATTAAGAAAAAAAACCTTTCTTAGATGAGGCCATTTCAATCCCAAGAAAATATTTTAAGGGACCAAGATCTGTAATCGGAAATAATTGTTGAAGAGTTTTCTTCAATGTAGAAATAGATTCAATATTATTTCCTGAGATAATTAAATCATCGACATAAATGAGAACCATCAATTTATCATCATTGTTAAACCGAATATATAAAGAAGAATCTGCAGAACTTTTCGTAAAACCTAATGTAGCAAGGGCTCCACTAAGTTTTGCATGCCATGCGCGAGGACTTTGCTTTAGCCCATAAATAGATTTATGAAGTTTACATACCAAATTAGGAGTGGAACTTAGCGAGTGGCCAGGAGGAAGCTTCATAAATACTTCTTCTTCAAGATCTCCGTGTAAAAAGGCATTTTTTACATCCATTTGAGATAAGAACCATCCATTATTGACAGAAACAGATAAAAGAACTCTTACAGTGGTCATTTTTGCAACAGGGGCGAATGTCTCCTTGTAATCCACACCAAATTCTTGCGTAAAACCTTGAGCCACAAGACGAGCTTTGTAGCGATTAACGGATCCATCAGAGTTGAACTTGGTCTTGTATATCCACCGACTACCAACGGCATGTTTACCTTTGGGAAGAGGAACTAAACTCCAAGTTTGATTGTCATCTAGAGCCGTTAATTCCTCCTCCATAGCTTTTCTCCACACTGGTTGAGATTGAGCATCAGTGAAATTTCTGGGCTCATGATCATTGGATATACCTGACAAAAAAGCTGAATACGCTGGTGAGAATTTTGAATAATTCAAATAATTTGAGACAGGATACCTGACTGTGAAAGCCTCATAGTCTTGAAATTTAGAAGGGCAAAGACGAGCTCGTGGAGGATTGCGTCTTGGAGCTGGTACTTCACCCGACGAAGTTTGGATCATCGGTTCTGTTGGCACGACAACAAAGGAAGACTCGTCAACCGGGACAATGTCAGTGGGACAGGAAGGATTAATAGGAGGATCATGGGGTCCAGCCAAGTCGAGGCTACAAATCTCTGTTCTAGGTAATGGAACTAAGTCCTCCAGGGACTCCCCCTGGTTGGGTGCAGCGAAATAAGGACTGGTTTCGACAAATCGAACATCTCGACTGACGTACAATTTTTGACGAGTAGCATCGTAACATTTATACCCTTTCTTGGTGTGTGAATACCCTAAAAAAAGACATTTGATAGCTCGAGGGTCAAGTTTATCACGTTGATTTGAATGTAGGTGAACAAAGCACTGGCATCCAAAAATCTTCAAATGCGAGATATTGGGAGATTTACCCTGCAATATTTCAAGAGGACACTGAAAATCCAGTACTTGACTGGGTAAGCGGTTAATAATATAAGTAGCAGTAAGAACTCCATAGGACCAAAAATTTTTTGGAACATGCATTTGAAGCATTATTGCTCTAGTTTTTTCTAATAAATCCCGATTCTTGCGTTCAACAATTCCATTTTGTTGAGGAGTATTAACACAACTAGTTTGATGAATTATTCCATTAGAAATTAAGTAATTTTCCATATCATGAGATGTAAATTCAGACCCATTGTCAGATCGGAAAATTTTAATATTTGTAGAAAATTGGGTAGAAACTAGTTTATGAAAATCTTTAAAACAATGAAAAACTTCAGTTTTTGATTTTAATAAATATATCCATGTAACTCTTGAAAAATCGTCAATAAATGTGACAAAATATTTGAACCCATCAATTGATATAGAAAAAGGTCCCCATACATCTGAATGAATAAGTTCAAAAACCTGAGAAACTTTGGACACAGATAATTTAAATGGCAGTCTACTTGATTTGGAATAATGGCACGTCTCACAATCATACGTTCTTTTTGACAGATTTGGTTTTATTTTTGAGATGACAGAATCGGATGCATGAGCCAGACGAAAATGCCACAAACGATGATCATTGATAGGAGAATAAAAAGCTTGTAATCCTTTCGGAACTTCAGAATCACAGAAAAAATAAAGCCCATTCAAATGAAATCCTTCACCAATCTTCTGTTTGGTGTGATGGTCCTGAAAAATCACCTTAAACGGAGTAAATATAACATCACAATTAAGGGAAATAGTTAATTTTCGAACAGATAATAACTGAAATGGAAAAGAAGGCACATATAAAATATCGGAATTAATAGTGGTTGACGCAATTTTAATTTTTCCCTTGCCTTTTACTGCTGCCGTAGATCCATTTGCAATTGAGACAAAAGATGGTATCGGGAACGGGGTAAAATCATGAATTTTGTTTAAATTATGTGTCATGTGATCACTAGCACCAGAATCCACAACCCAAATATCATGCAATTTACTTAACTCTAAGGCAGTTAAAAGAGCAATATAAATACCTTCAAATTTGTCCGCATTTTCGCGGTTTGAATCTCCAGTAAAGTCACCGAAATTGCTTAAAAAAGCAGTATTGCCCGCACGTGACAGCCCATTCATGTCACGGTTTGAAGACCCGTTCAAAGCATTACGGGTTGAAGACCCGTTAAAGGCATCACGGGCACAAGAGACATTAAAATTGCTCAACAGAGCACTGGCGTCTTCAACAGACGATCCATCTCCTCCAAAGTTTCTTTTTTCTTGAAGGAAACTTGCAAATTCGTTTAGCAAGGACATTGGGCTAGTATACATAGATTCCGAAATATGAGCAACATTAGCTTTGGGTTTGAAAATTCTTTTTTGACTACTGTGTCGATTGGGCATGTCTCTCGGCTTCAATTCAGGATGCAATCCCCAGCAACGATCCATGGAGTGACCCATGGAATTACAGTGTGCACATTTAAGGTTGGAACGCTTACCTTTGAAGAATCCCTTTTTTGCCGATTGTTGGGCAACATACGCTCGAGCCTCTGCAGCGTTGAAGGCGCCATGTTCTGCAAAATTCTGGGCAGCAGATGAACGAGTGTTGTTGGCAGCGTTGAAGGAGCCCAGTTCTGCAGATTTTTGGGCAACAAATGCACGAGCATCTCCAATTTTTGATGGGTGTTCACGGGCCATAACTTTCCTTCTAATTTCTTCACGTTGAATGGTGGCACAAACACCCTTCAAGGATGGAAGCTCATCATTCATCAAAAGATGGCTTCTTAAATCTTCAAAGTCCGATCCCAGACTAGCTAATAACTGGAAAATTTGGTCCTCTTCCTTTCGGTTGCGCAAGACAATTGGATCGATTGAATGTGGTCTGTACACTTCCAATTCATTCCACAAGCTTTTAAGCTTGCTTAGCAGAGTAACAAAGGGCTGCCCATTTTGATGAAGGCTGGCGATTTCTTGTTGTATTTGAAAAATACGAGCTGAATTATTCTGATTGCCATACATGTCTCTAACAGCTTCCCACAGTTCTAAAGAAGATTGATAATAGCTGAACATTTCAGCAAGGTTTCGTTCCATCGAATTCAGAATCCAGGACATCACCATTTGGTCTTTTGCTAGCCAATTTTCGTATCCTGGAGAGCTGCTATCGGGGGCCTTCTCTTTCCCGTTAATGAATCCCAAACGAGATCTCCCTCCAAGAGCAATGGTGACAGCTCTTGACCATGGTAAGTAGTTAAATTCATTTAGCAACACAGTGGTCACTTTTTGAGAAGAGTTGGCTTCACTGTCGAAGCTTGAAGAGGCAGCAACACTTCTTTTAGAATTATCAGCAACCACATGGTCATCCATGTTTATCAGCAACCAACAAGAAAGAAAAAAAAATGCAGAGCAAAGGTAGCAAGATCACAGCTCTGATACCATGAAGAAAATGATAATGTGCTGATTGTTACAGCAAAAATAGTGAGAAACGGGATTACAGTGAAACTGGAATGAACATCATGATTTATTATGTATGATCCTGCAGTTTATATACAAGAAAAGAAGAAGAACTAATTACAGCAACTAACGGGAAAGCTAAAAAATAAGACCGTTGGTGAAGCATTTATTGCGCAGGAATAAACTCTGCACAGGACATGCGCAGCCGCCATCTCACAATCTCCAACATGAACACAATTGATCTAGGCGATGTTTGCCATGGCCATGCATGCATTCATCATAATAATTAGGTAGGACTGGGTTCCGTTACCATTGTTTCGATCCGCCGGGTATAACATTTTTGTGAGCATTTATTCATAAGCAATCGGTGTAATGCTATATATATATATATATATATATATATATATATATATATATATATATATATATATATATATATATATATCAGTCATATCAAAGTTCTAGGCCACATAGGCAAGTCAGAGAAACTTTTTGAAAGTATCATTAAACTCGACTCAATGAATCAGTCTTAAACTAACCTAACCTAATTCTTACATAACTTGAGCTTCAAGCTAATAATGCGTGAGTTGCCATGTAAAAAAAAAGAGAAATAGAGACCCACCAATATTAAATGAAAAACATGAGAGGACCGATTCCAGGATAATAAAAAACGGGTGCTAGTATAAGAACAACCAGCATCTAAACACAACCCACAATATTTAAGAAGGGGTATAAATGCATGGAGGAAGAGGATAAAAGGCCAGCTGAAACAATAAAAGAGGGAGGAAAACCACCAAAACCTTCCTCAAATCTTGTCTAAAAATCACGTAGTAAGGGTGACCTCAATCTTCTACTTGTTATTTTAATATTTTAGGCACAAGGTGAGAAAGAAACCTCAAATGGAATGACCTAGGGTTTTTGCACTCTCAAATTCGAAAAGGTTAAAAGGAAATATTGGAGAAAGTAAGGATAAAAGGATGTAATTTCAGAATCTATAACAAAAGAAATTAATGCATGTTGAAGAACAAACCTTAACTAAAGATCGATTTATTGAAAAAATGCAAGAATAATGGAATGAAATGATGAAATGTGTCAATTGTTATCCTGTTATGATATTAGGAAATTACTTGTACTAAACAAAAATTTTACACTTTGAAAGAGATTAACATCTCCCTAGTGTTAAGGCACAATTTACCTTAAAAAAGATCGACATGGTTTCCCTAGTGTGATCACACATATCTCCAATGATAGGATAAATATTGTCTCAATTACGAGAATGGATTAAGTCCCCTAGGGTGTCATTCTCATAACCTTCGAATGATGGGATGGGTTCACTCTCCCTAGTGAGACAACATATATACTATGGAAAGAATCAACATCTCTCTAGTGTTACAATATAATTTACCATGGAAAAAATTAACATGATATTTCTAGTGCGACCACACATCTTTCTAAGGATGAGATAGACATTGTCTTCACTAGAGACAAAGACCTTATAGGTGAACTTTTTCCTACAAACCTTATTGAATCTTCTCCTTCTTAAGTTATTAGTCTTGTAAAAAAACAAAATAAGGAAAATTTAGCAATAAACTTTTTTGTGGAGAAATAAAAAATAAGGAATCAATATAATTTGTGAAGCGATCGATAGTATCTTTTAGCCATTTTATTGACTTTGTATTATGTTAAAGTCAAGGCCAATACATCATAGGTTTTCTCCTTATCTGAGATCAAACGAGGCTTATTATTTACCTCATGAAGGGGAACCCTCTAATAATAAAAGTAACTCTAGATTTTTCACATCTTACCTATAGGATTGACCAACCAGTTGTATTTGACTACCAGTCATCTCCCCCTTCATTTCTTGACATGTGTTGGATTCCTCAACAACGCCTACTTCATGGCTTCTAAAGGTTTGTTGTCAAAGGTGAAAAACCAAAACATGTCATTACCACTATTGATGCTAGCAAATAATGAGCAGCATTTGAAAACATTGATTGTAGGCTCAAGTTCGACAAACCTACAAAACTTTTCAATTGAGGATAAAATAATTCACTTGTTGTGATATAATTAGCTTGTACTCAACTTGTAGTATTTGAACACTTTCCTCACAAACCTTTAAAGAGGAAAGGAATACCTCATTACATATATGCAAATAGCAATAATGATTTCAAAATGATACTAGGAAAGACCCAAAGTCTTCTAGCTAATACGTTTAGCCTAGTTAAGTATTTGATATGTGAATTCTTCTACTGAAAGTAAGCCATGAATTCTGTATCCTCCATACATATGCTGATGAGGATGCCATCCTTATAGGTCTAAGATAGCCTTCCTCAATACTAAGGATCTCTATCAGTAACAAAGATGGATTCCTACGAGGAGGGTTACTTGACCTCTACTAGAAGTAAAGGTCAATGTACCAATCTCTCTTACTCTAGGATCTAGTTTGATAGACCTTTGTCCCCTACTGCTTTTTATTTAGCCTCTATTTGAAACTTGAACTCCTTTTCAGGGGCAACAACAAGATAGGTCTCGCTGTTCTAAGGTCCATTTCTCTATTTAAAGGAAATAATGGAAAAAGGGTGATGGTGAAAACAATGCCTAGAGTGATTTTTATTCTCTTGAATTAGAGCAAAGATGATTTGAGGTCTCTTCAAATAAGTACTTTTTTCAGAAATCACAATAAGTAAAAGTAATAAAAAAAAGTCATAAGTAAGAACAACCAGGATTAAAATAATATCCTTTTACTTTGATCGCCAATGAAGATTTTTCATGTCATCACAAATATTAAAGAGTCTACTCAATTATTGTATTAAAAACAAGTCACCATTTTGTTTCGCAATAAACACCTCCTCCTAATAAAGACAAGCCACCTGAACTTGGAGATCTTAATAGTTCTATGTGAGACTTGCAAAATCTTATAAGAAAGGTAAAAATACATTCACTACTAATTATTAAAAACCTACAAAGTCTTTGGGTATCGCATAAGCAAAGATTTGGGGGGTTATTGATGGATCAACATGTTTCGTTTTCACTTGCATCTTCTTTTCTAAAAACACAAGCAAAGGATGATAACCCAACATCTTTGAATTCAGCCAAATATTGAGCTCACTCATATATGGGTCTTGTAAGCTGTCGGACCCGTCATCCTTAGGCTTACCCAAGTGATGAGCCCAATCATATATAGGTCTAGCAAATTACCGACCCGCAATCCTTAGACTTGGATGAGCATTGAGGCCAAGCCCTTTTTTACCCTTGAAATCTTAAGCTTTATGGTTAGACCATGAGTCAAAGATATTTTACCATTTGATGAACCAAAGATATTTTACCCTCTAACAAGTTAGATAATTGTTTTACATTTTAACTCCTTTTCTTCAAAAAGAGACAGGTTAAGGGGTTACAAAGAGATAATGAAATCCTTTAAAGAGGATGTTGGATTTTTCTCCATTCTCGAATGTATATTATTTTCATATTCATTCTCTAAAATATAATTGTTTTCTCTCTTAAAAATACTTAAGCATCAAAGAGTCTTCTTCAAATTCACCATAGAGAATCTCTTACAAGTATAAGGCACTAACCATTGGCCACCATGGCTAGAAAAAATAAATCAAATCACCTGAATCAGGAAATGAACCGATTATTCAAGACTGAAATCTTACACTTAAGCTAATTGTATGTTTTTGGACCTCATCACATACAAAACTAATCAAATGAATATAATAAAAAAAAGAATTTGTGTTAGATAAAAATTAGAAAGCCAGAGAAAAGGGGAAAAAAGAAAAAGAAGAAAGATTTCATATATTTTTTTCGTTTTCAGGTAGTGCATATCTGATGCATTGATGGGAAATGATATTTTCATCCAGACAAACTTCTTGTTGTGCCCAATTATTTTCTAGCAATCGATCAAATCAACAGCAAGTTCTAAACAATACGTAAATCAAGAGACAAACAATTTAACAACAGCATTACTGTCATAAAAGCACAGAAACACGAGTTCAGTAAATAACTTCTTGCCTCCGAAGTTAAATTCAAGTATCCAAAGACCGCGACGAAGACAAATCTAGCTTTGAATAGAAGAATAGCATTGCATATATATATATATATAGAAGAATAGCATTGCATACACACACACACAGTAGCATCCATTGAGCAAATATATTATGTCGCACACACTGTGCAGTATTCTCAGCTGGAATCAATCTGCACTTCAATATATATAACTATTGACGAGGTTGTTTGTGTCTCTCAGCTTCCACACGGTCCTTCCTCTCAGAATCTCGCGTCCATTCTCGAGAAGAAGCAAGTGATCAAACTCTACCACCTCACTCGCACTAAATGAATCAGTACTGTTGCCTTCACTGACCCTTTTGGAGAGAGACTGCAGCACACTGTCCATATCACACTCCTTCTTATATTCCAAAGTCATTGCGTTGAGGTCGTAACGCTCCATCAATGAATGGGGAACGCTCTGGGAAATGACAAGGCACAGTTCTGATTTAGATAAGAAGATTGCTACTCTACGTGATTGATTTTAAAAATGATTCCAAATGATTGGTAATTCGAGTTTTGACCGATCCAATTACACAACAAATGTTGACATTTCCCGTCCCAGATCAGGATTACATTTTCCATGACCTTATGTTAATTTCCTAGTGATCATATATACCTGACAAATTCCTTCAGAGTGATGACCCTTTATATAATCTTAATAGAAAATTAGCAAACAACCAATAATAATATTTAGTTTTATATTTGTCTCTCTTTTGACGTGAGATAGAGACACGAAAGTTTAGCCCCAAGCATAAAAAACACTAGAGAACAGAAAAGTCTTGCAGAAAAGTTGGGATCACAGAAAATGTTGCCCACCTCAAGAATCCAGTCAATATACTTTACATTGCTCACATGCTGATTGATATCCATGTCCTTCCATCCAGGCTGTGTTCAAGAAAATTGTTAAATGATCAAGAACAGCAGATTAATTCTGACTGAAAACTCATAATTAATTAAAGAGACTCACTGATAAACCTGTGCAGCTTTGATCTGCTGCACTAACATCAAGTTTCTGTATTTTTCTGCTATCTTTATTGATGATGGGACGCTCACAATCCATTACATAAGGCTCAAGTTCATCCCTCATTTCCTTTGCAATTTTGGACAATTTCCTCGTTTCCCTATTCATCATCACGTAGACGCTGCATTCATACACAGTAAACCTCTTAATAATTAATGTAATCTATGATAAGACACCAGACTTGTTGGGGAAAAAAATGAAATGACTAGTTGCTAATGATATGAAAAGAACCTGGTTGCGTTAGCCAGAGTTTCACCAGTCTTGCTGTCACGAAATATCCAGTCACGACCCAGACCATTCTTTCCCGACGCATACATCCAAGTGTCTACTTCAACAACTTCAGTCCTTCAATATATTGACAGAAGAGCATTAGAATAATAATATAAATCATATCATAGAGTCTTATTTAACCATTCAAGCTTTTAAGTGAGATAGTTTCTTAACATAGTATCAGAAACTTATTGACCCAGTGGTCAAGAATTCGAATCTCAACAACTCATTCTATTTTATAAAAATCAAGTACAAGGTAAGATGAGCCTGTGCAAGTTTCTCAAGCCCAAAATGTTTTCACTTGAGAGAATATGTTAGGTAATAATATAAATCATATTATGGAACCTCACCTACAACTTAAGCTTTTAGGTGAGCAGTGAAACCTCAAGCTTTGTACAATTGTTATCGTTAAAGCTTCAAACATTTAAATCCAAACAGAATCCCAAAACTCTTGAAGATAAGAAAACAGATAATGTGTGGCTGTATATATATATTGCCTTACCAGGTAGGATAGCGATCCACTACTACATGCAGAGTTGATACTACCCATATAAGGTTATTTCTACTCATCTCTCGTGTTGACCCAAAACCATCCACCAATAGCCCTGTAATTATACCTTGGTTAAGTGCAGTGTCCTGCACAAATATATATATATATATATATATATATACGGGGAGACAATTAGTATAAATAATCAAATAAAGGTTTATCAATTAATCACGAATGACTTGTATATGTGGGTGCTTTTTCCTGATAAGCCAGAGACAATATATATATATATATATATATATATATATATATATATATATATATATTGTTCTGCCTGTTATATATGTATATATTGTTTTGGCGTTAGCCTCTGCCTGTTTTATATTTATATATATATATATATATATATAAAGCCAGAACAATACAACAAAATCCCAACTCGATCGCAAAGGCCAGATTTAAAAAACAAAAAAAAAGGAAGGCACAGACCTTCTCCCGTTGCCAAAAAACAAGAAAATTAAGACAGGTTATAACTCTAAGAGCAATCAAAAGATCAATAAAACAAGTCTGCAGGCCCTGGCAAATCGCTTGGCTTTGGACCAATCAACCTAAGATAAACTCACACGTGCTAGCCTGCTAGGGAATTGGAAGGAATGCTACTGCTAGGTGTTTGGAAATGAAACAGAAACAAAACCTGTAAGTGGTTCAGCAAGGCACCGAAGGACATCTTTCTGTCACCGCCAATTTCAAAAGATCTAACCGAAATGTTTTGCCTGTAAACAAGGCCATCTTGAAGCAACCTTCCACCTGCTACCAAATCAAGCTTCTTTGATTCCCAATCGTCAGTGAGTTTCTGATTTTTCCCATTGACCGCAAGAGTAGTACTGTCCGCAGCAGAAAAACGCGTGTTTGAAGCCCGTAATTGCTTCACCAGCTTTCTCTCTGGTGCGGAAACTATACCCATCTCATCATGCTTCATGATTTTCTCCGGTGATCTTAGGCTGCTGGGTGTTTTCCTGAGAAGGGATTGGACGTGTAATCTGACTGGAAAGCCACCAGCAGCTGTGCTGTAATCGGCCCTTCTTCCCCCAACACTCGACCTAGTCGCCGTCCCCGTCAAATTACTCATTGTTTTGCTTGTGGAAGGCAACATCGGTGAAAACATTACCCTGAAAGGAGGTAGAAGAAGAAGAAGAAGAAGAAGAAGAAGAAGTAGATGATCCTTACGACTGAAACTCCGAAATGCTTCACCTATATTGTATAAGTGGCTTTTGATACGAATACAGCAGACACAAATTAATAGGCGGATGGATCCCTATCAGCCACGCCTAAATGCATTTATTAAGTGTTAGTTGGAACACTACATAGCTTGCTAGCTAGGGTGGGATAGGAATGGGTTGATAGTGTAGGTTGGCTGGCTCAATGGACCTCCTTATGAAATTTGTACAAAAGAAAGCGAAACAAAGTTTAGTGATATATAGAAATTCGTGAAAAGCTTGAAAATTTACCACAAAATGCCAATATATATGAGATTTTCACCAGCTGGTTTTGAACTTGGGGTAGAAATTTATCAGCAACCAAGAACAGCAGTTCGTTCGTACTTGATATATACTTGTGTTTGCGTCGCCAATCTTGTTGGAAACTAGATTGACAGTGTTTTGGTATAAATAGGAAAGCAATTTCATGATGTAATTAGAAAAGATGTAGTGTATTAGAAATCAATTTCTAGAGTTACAATGGAACTCTAATACCTCCCTGTATATATATTTTCGTCAATAAATACATTCCACTTGAATCAATTCCCTCTATATGGTATCAGAGCTAGTTACGTTCTGAAACTTTTTGCAACACATCTGTTGCGTTTCCATCTTTAAATTTTTGCAACACATCTGTTGCGTCTCTACCTTTGAAATTCTCTTCTTGTTTGCTTGATTACAGAACATCATGGCTGCAACCAATACTGAGCTCAACAGCAATGGTGATTCTGCTTCCAGTTCCGGTCTTCCCAGCCCTACTAGCTCTCCCTTATTTCTTCATCACTCAGACCACCCCGGCTTATTTCTTGTTTCAAAAAGGTTGAATGGCGACAACTACAATTCTTGGCACCATGCCATCAAAATTTGCCCACCTCAAGAATCCAGTCAATATACTTTACATTGCTCACATGCTGATTGATATCCATGTCCTTCCATCCAGGCTGTGCTCAAGAAAATTGTTAAATGATCAAGAACAGCAGATTAATTCTGACTGAAAACTCATAATTAATTAAAGAGACTCACTGATGAACCTGTGCAGCGTTGATCTGCTGCACTAACATCAAGTTTCAGTATTTTTCTGCCATCTGTATTGATGATGGGACACTCACAATCCATTAAATAAGGCTCAAGTTCATCCCTCATTTCTTTTGCAATTTTGGACAATTTCCTCATTTCCCTATTCATCATCACGTAGACGCTGCATTTATACACAGTAAACTGTTGGAAATACAGCAGTAACAAAGGAGAGGATTGGAGGGTTTAGGGTGCACACTCAGATTTTGGTAGAATACAATACATTAAAAAATGGTACTCTCACATCTTTTCATTATGAGATTCATACAATATATATAGACATTATAAAATGTCTTTTACAATATTCAAAGTGCTTAATTAATATTGAGACTCTTCAATACTTACTCTAGATTCATAGTATTTCTAGATTCATAGTATTTCTAATGTGGATAGTAATGCATTGTACTAACTTCAATACACTTAATCTTGATAAATAATTTTAATAACTAACATTCACCCCTCTTAAACTTGTTTCATCAATCTTCATGATTCCAAGCTTCTTCTGCAGATAACAAAAAACTTCAATCTTCAATGGCTTTGTAAAAATATCAGTAATTTGTTCATGAGTGTTGACATGAACTAACTCCACATCGCCTTCTTTTATGTGCTCTCTAATAAAATGAAATCGAGTATCAATATGCTTTGAATGTTCATGATGCACTGGATTCTTTGCAAGAGCTATAGCAGACTTGTTATCAATGAAAATTCTTGTGGTTTCACTCTATTTCTGTTGTAGATCTTCCATCAATTTCCTTAGCCATATTGCATGACACACACATGATGCAGCAGCAATGTATTTTGCTTCACATGTGGATAATGCAACAATAGATTGTTTCTTGGATTTCCATGTGAATGCTGTTTCTCCCATGAAAAATATGAATCCAGATGTGCTTTTTCTGTCTTCCAAGCTTCCTGCCCAATCACTGACACTATAACCTGTGATTTCGAAATTCTGTGATGATGACTAACATAATCCATAGTTTAATGTTCCTTTAATAAACCGAAGGATCCTCTTTGTTGCCTTCAAATGTGAACTCCTTGGTCTCTCCATGTATCTGCTAACCAAACCAACTCCAAATAGAATGTCTGGTCTGGTACAAGTTAGATAATGCAAACACCCCACAATACTTTTGTAGTATGTAGGATTAACTAAATCTCCTTCTCCTTCTTTAGTTAACCTCGTTCCATACTCAACTGGATTGTCTGCTGGATCACAATCTTCCATAGCAAATTTCTTTAACACTTCTATTGCATACTTGGCTTGAGAAACGAAAATTCCATTACTGCATTGCTTCACTTCTAATCCCAGAAAATATGCTAGAAGACCTAAGTCTGTCATCTCAAATTCCTTTACCATGGATTGCTTGAAATCTTGAATCATTGTAGGATCATCCCCTGTGAACAGAATATCATCCACGTATAAACAAACAAACATTATTCTACCATGCAAGTTTTTCTTCACATATAATGCATGTTCATACGGGCATTTTGTAAACCCCTTCTGAGAAAGATAGCCATCAATTCTTGAGTTCCATGCTCTTTGTGCTTGTTTAAGCTCGTAAAGAGCTTTCTTCAATCTGCACACTTTTCCTTCTTCTCCTTTCACTACAAAACCAGCTGGTTGCTCGACATATACTTCCTCTTCAAGATTGCCATTCAAGAATGCTGACTTTACATCCATCTGAAATATCTTCCATCTTTTCTAAGCTGCTAGTGAGATCATCAATCTTACTGTTTCCATTCGAGCTACTGGGGCAAAAACATCTTCATAATCCACTCCATATCATTGCTTGTACCCCTTCGCTACTAATCTGGCTTTATGCTTTTCAATTTCTCCTTCTGCATTCTTCTTTGTCTTGAAGATCCATTTTACTCCTATTGCATTGTGTCCTTCAGGAAGTGTAGTCAATTCCCATGTATCATTTTTTCGAATGGAATTGATCTCCTCCTTCATTGCTTTCTTCCATCTGTCTTCCTGATATGCTTCTTCAAATGTAATAGGATCATTTTCTGAAAATAGGCAAAGCATGTTTACATCATCAAGATCCATTCTTTCTGTTACATCATAAATCTCCTGTATGCTCTTTGTCTTTCTTGTTGAACTTGGAGAACTAGATGGGCTGCTAGTTGATGGAGATGGAGCTATCATGATTTCCCCTTCATCTTTCTGGATCTGCTCTTCATCTACAATCAGTTTTTGCAGCTGATTCTTAGAGCTCCAGTTCCATTCTTGCTCTTCATCAAACCTTACATCTCTTGACATGATCACCTTTTTTGTCACTGGATTAAACAATTTGTAACCATATGAATTTTCTCTATATCCCAGTAGTATGCATTTCTGACTTTTATCTTCAAGCTTAGTTCTCTTTTCTTCTTTAATTTTGGCATAAGCAATACTGCCAAAAATTCTCAGATGATCGACTCTAGGTTTCTTCATACTCCATGCTTCTTCTGGTGTAAGCATATGAAGTCTCTTTGTTGTAAATCTATTCAACAAGTACACAACACATACAATTGCATCTCCCCAAAACTCTTTTGGACAATTTTTTTCTTTTAGCATATATCTAACCATGTTCATAATAGTCTTATTTTTTCTCTTTGATACCCCATTCTGCTGTGGAGTCTGTGGCATTGTAAGCTGATGTGATATACCATTCTCTTTACAATACTCATCAAAAGCATGAGAAACATACTCTCCTCCCCTATCAGTTCTTAGGCTCTTTAACTTGCATTCACTTTGTTTTTCTACTAAGTTTTTAAACTCCTTAAACTTACTCAGCACTTCTTTCTTTTCTTTTAGCACATATACCCATGTCTTTCCACTAAAATCATCAGTAAAAGTGAGAAAATACCTGCTTCCTCCTATTGAAGTAGGCGAAATAAGCCCACACACATCTGAATATACCAATTCCAGAGGCTGAGATGCTCTAGAACTCTTCTTTGGAAAAGACTTCCTTTGTTGCTTTCCCATTACACATACTTCACACAAGTTGTTTGTGTGCTCTAGCTTTGGTATTCTCAGAACCATCTTGTTTTTCTCCCTCCGCATTAGTGATTCGTAGTTTAGATGTCCATATCGCAAATGCCACAAATTCATCATGTTGGAGATTTCTACCTTGAAACAATTTGACAGATATATATTCAGGTCTAGAGGAAACATCCTGTTTCTGGTCATCTTAACTGAAGCAATCATAGCTCCAGACTCATCAAAGATCTTCAAATTCTTATCCTTCATCTGCACTTCAAACCCTTTCTCAAGAAACTGCCCCAAACTTAAAATGTTGTTCTTCATGTCTGGAACATAAAACACTTCTGTTATGAACTTCTGCTCACCATTCTTGAGTTTTATAAGGATTCTGCCTCTTCCTTCAACTGGTCTTTGAGAAAGATCTCTAAAGGTAATTTTACCTTTATAGCTTTCATCAATATCGACAAAAGCTTCCTTCATGCCACACATATGATTTGATGCTCCTGTGTCTAGATACCAGGTGCTGGAGTTGCTGCCATCAAATTTTCCATATGCCAATAATAATGCGGGTTCTTCTGAATCATTCACCTTCTCAGCGAAGTTGACATTTTTGTCTTCAAATTTGTATTGTGAGCAATTTGAAGCAAAATGACCATACTCCTTGCAATTATAACACTGCACGCTTGCATTATTATTTCTCCAGTTTGAATATCCTCCATGACTTCTTCCTCTGGTTCTGCCTCGACCTCTAACATTGAAGTTTTGATTTCGTGCTCCATGAAACTCTTGATTTCTATATGATATTCCTCCTCTTCCTCTTCTATGCAGGAACCTTCCTCTCTGGAATTCTCCTCTACCAGATTCACTAGCATTCTTCACAGTTAATTGTGTCTGCAAAGCATGCTCAAGAGATCTTCCTTCTCTTCTTCTATCAATTTTCTGCTCATGGGCTTGCAATGATCCCATTAAATCTTCTACTGTCAGATCTCCTAAATCCTTTGATTCTTCAATTGCTACAACCACATGATCAAACTTTGAATCCAACGATCTCAAAATTTTCTCCATCACACGAACAACAATATTTTCACCATTCCTTCTCATCTGGTGAACCAAAGAGATTACTTTTGTGAAGTAATCTGAAATTGTCTCATTACCTTCTTTGTTCATCTTCTCAAAATCTCCTCTCAAAGATTGTAACCGAACTCTTTTTGTTTTTTCAACTCCACTGTAAGTTTTGCTAAGCATTTCCCATGCCTCTTTTGACGTCTTTGCTGGTGCCACCATCTCAAGAGTTGCTTCATCAAGCCCTTGATAGATCGTGAATAACGCCTTATTATCTTCCTTCCTTGATTCTCTCATCGCTTGTCTTTCTGCATTGCTCATCACTGCATCTTCTCTCGGTTCAGTGTAACCGTCTTCAACTAACTCCCATAACTCTTGTGATCTAAGTAGTGCTTTGTATTGAATACACCACAAATCATAGTTTTGTTTGCTAAGGCAGGGAATATGGAATTGAGAATTGTTGTTGTTGGAGGTCATGTCTACTCTCAAGCTCTGATACCAATTTTGTTGGAAATACAGCAGTAACAAAGGAGAGGATTGGAGGGTTTAGGGTGCACACTCAGATTTTGGTAGAATACAATACATTAAGAAATGGTACTCTCACATCTTTTCATTATGAGATTCATACAATATATATAGACATTATAAAATGTCTTTTACAATATTCAAAGTACTTAATTAATATTGAGACTCTTCAATACTTACTCTAGATTCATAGTATTTCTAGATTCATTGTATTTCTAGATTCATAGTATTTCTAATGTGGATAGTAATGCATTGTACTAACTTCAATACACTTAGTCTTGATAAATAAATTTAATAACTAACATAAACCTCTTAATAATTAATGTAATCTATGATAAGACACCAGACTTTTTGGGAAAAAAATGAAATGACTAGTTGCTAATGATATGAAAAGAACCTGGTTGCGTTAGCCAGAGTTTCACCGGTCTTGCTGTCACGAAATATCCAGTCACGACCCAGACCATTCTTTCCCGACGCATACATCCAAGTGTCCACTTCAACAACTTCAGTCCTTCAATATATTGACAGAAGAGCATCACAATATATCATTATTGTGAAACCTCAAGCTTTGTACAAATAAATATGTTGCCTTACCAGGTAGGATAGCGATCCACTACCACATGCAGAGTTGATACTATCCATATAAGGTTATTTCTACTCATCTCTCGTGTTGAACCAAAACCATCCACCAATAGCCCTGTAATTATAAAGTGGTTAAGTGCAGTATCCTGCACAAATATATATATATAATATATATATACGGGGAGACAATCAATATAAATAATCAAATAAAGGTTTATCAATTAATCACGGATGACTTGTATATATATACACACACACAGCAGGCAGAGGCTAACGCCAAAGGAGAAAACCTGTAAGTGGCTCAGCCAGGCGCCGAAGGACATTTTTCTGTCACCGCCAATTTCAAAAGATATAACTGAAATGTTTTGCCTGTAAACAAGGCCATCTTGAAGCAACCTTCCACCTGCTACCAAATCAAGCTTCTTTGATTCCCAATTGTCAGTGAGTTTCTGATATTTCCCATTGACTGCAGGAGTACTGTCCGCAGCTGAAAAACGCGTGTTTGAAGCACGTAGTTGCTTCACCAGCCTTCTCTCTGGTACGGAAACTATACCCATCTCATGCTTCATGATTTTCGCCGGTGATTTTAGGCTGCCGGTTCGGACGTGTACCTTGACTGGAAAGCCACCAGCAGCTGTCAGATTACTCATTGTTTTGCTTGTGGAAGGCAATATCTGTGTAAACATTATCCTGAAAGGAGGTAGAAGAAGAAGTCGGTGATCTTTACGACTGAAAATCCGACATGCTTTACATATATTAAACGAGTGGCTTTTGATACGAATACATCGTACAGACGTAAATTAATAGGCTGATCGATTACTATCAACCACAACTCAAAGCATTTATAGCTTGCTAGCTAGGGTGGGATAAAAATGGGTTGGTATGTTAGAAATTGTCATTATGCCCCTCATGAAACATTCATGTTTTTATTTATTCAACCCATGATCATGGAGATAAATCATGGGGTTTGACTATGGGATCAATTGTCTAATTTTCTCTTTGATAGGAGGAGATAATTGGCTAAAAAATTAATGAGAGGGGTCCATGATCTACTTATAAATAATAGTTTATGAACTCCACCTACAGCTACTGGTAGGCATAGATTTGAAAGTTCCTCTCGTAAAAATTTTATTATTATTTCAAAGTTATATTGTTGTTGCTGCATTGGGAAAAGTTGTGTTGCTGCTACAATTGAGAATTCATTTTTGAAACTTGAGCAAAATTAGCTTAAAATATTTATAATCTAAATTTAAGTTGTTATATGAATTTATCATTTGATTATATAAAATGTATATAATATGTGGTATCAGAGCTTGTCTCTATGCTATTTTATCATTTGATTATATAAAATGTGTATAATAAGTGTTAGGGATTGATTGAGTGAAATTGATTGGAGGAAAGGGGTGTCGGGGATTTCCGGCATGTTTCAGCCAGTATTTAGTTGAAATATCCTATTGGAGTTGGAATTTAAATTAAAGCAAAATAATATTATTTTATTTTATTTTTTTAACTGATATAAAACATTTTAGCCGAAACAAAATTTATATCCCTGATATTACTAGTCTGCTATACCATGACAGCACGATTACTTTTTTCCTTCCAAACAAAAGAACACCTTAATCTCCCTTCCGCTCGTTTCCTCCTTGAGTAGCTTGTTGCTAGCCAGAAACCACAACGAAGATAAGTAATTTGGGCATTCTCAACTTCAATAGAAACATAATTAAAGGGTCCGGTTAAACTTCAAAAAAAAAAAAAAGTTAATACCAATTTTGAACGCCCAGTATCAGCCAAATTGATAATAATAGGAAGAAAAAAAACAATGGTTATTTATGAATTTTTTAACAGCATGTCGCCTTTACAGATCAAATAACAGTTAAAAGAAAAGGTACAGCATGCTCTACGAGAAATTGTTCCATGCTGATCAGATGCAAAACCAGTACTGCTCTAAGAAAACTTCAGTGCTCCCCTGACCTAGAGATAAAATAACCTCAAATGCTGTCAAACCCACAGAGCCACCACCCTTGTTTAATATCTCACCAAGTGGTGAGTTGAATTAAAAGAAATCGACCCTAAGAAAAAATACAATACATGCATGTTATACACATTTGCAAAGAAATGCATCTCAGAATAAGGCGAGGTAGAACCTGTGAAAATCAAAAAATTGATCTCAAAGAAACAATCGAGGACTGACATGACTAGCACATAACCTCACAAGAATGCTCCTCCATCAGCAGCAAACTAAAAACATCCTCCGGGGTATTTATTTTCTGCTGCCACCTGGTGATCTGATCTACCCACCAATACAAACTGCAGTTGCATGTTAGCTGATACGTTCATTTGGCCTCATGTTCAGATGTTAAGATCCTTAAAAGCTTCCATCTTTCCATTTGATTCAACAAAATCTGCAATCTCACCACCATCAGAATGGCTTGCGCCTCCATTCTCAGGGTTCTTGGCAATCTGAGCGTGCACTGAATTGGATGCAGCTGAGCTGCACTTGCCTTCAAAGTATGTTGAGCAAGGGAAGAATTGGGCACAACGCAATTTCCACCCTGTAAAGGAAGAAATTTCAACATACAGCAGCAGAATAAATTTTAGCATCTATATTATGGAATACTGTTTGAATGTTTCAAACATCTCCCTGGTTCCAAAGTTTATTACATTTTTAGCAATAAAGTTTCAAAAGGTAAAATCCATCTTGAGCTGATCTGGCAGCCAAAAAAATTGGTCAGAGAACAGGGAGTTTGAAAAGAAATATGCATATTTGGATTCCCAAAGATTCAAAAGTGCATTTTTCCTTTTGACCAAGGACACAGCTCACAATATGGCAAAAGAAACTGATAAATTAGAAAGGAGGGAGCAACACATTGATAGAGAAGATGAGAAAAGTAGACAAGCACATAGCAGCTTAGCAGACAGAAGGGAGAAGCAAAAAAGATGACCTATAGACCAAACCTCTCTCAATAGTTAAAGTTAAAAAGGAAATGGAATAAAAGTTTTCATAAAATATTAACACCACCGCCAAAGATACACCATGAGTCCAAGACTTTTTTACTGCCTGTAAGAAAAACATTAACGATATGAAAAGAATGACTGACTAATTCTATCACTGTTTGCACTGCTTATAGACGAAATAATGCGCATATTCAAAGTCTGGCCTGACTGAAAAATTTTACTTACTCAATGCAGCATCTGGGTCATTAAGAACTGCTACCAGGAGCTTGTGGACTGCAATACAGTCTTTGAGTTTCCATTCATTGACTGGTCCAAGTGCTCCATTTCTGTTGGTAAATATAAAACAGGGAAATATTGATACAGATTCAGTCTTGTGTCAGCAACAAAGATGTGCAAGTCCAGGTACCAAACAAGAAAGTAGCACAAACAAATTAATAGAAAGAAAAGAACTCAGATTACTGAGGATTACATTGGTGCAGGGTTGTTGGTTGAATCTTCGATTAATTTAACAGCCTCTAGTTTCTTGTTAGGTTCCAAAACAGATAGCATTTCAGCCACTGCAGCTCTATGCATTAAAGAATCTGCAGGAACCAAAAAAAAAAGTCAACATGTCAATTATACAGATAAAGTTGCACAAATGGGCCACATTAGGTTAAAGATTACCTTCATGTTTTTCAAAGAAAATCATATTTGCTTCAGTGAGAGATTTCTCACGTAATTGACTACAAGAATAAACATAGCAAACCTTAACATGTAATTCATAAATAATAGAAGGGAGCAGAAAACATTATATTACGAAAAAGAAAAAGGAAAATTGCAAGAGAACCTAATCAATGGACGCTCTGCTTCCAGGACACTCCAGACAAGTTTTTCAGTATCTGTCACGGGAGAAGTCATTGTGCCCACTTTATGGAAGAATCTAACCTGCAGTACATTAAGTTCACAATCAGTAGATATAAAAACAAAGGGTATATCCCCTAACCAGCAGTACTTGCTTGGAACTAACAGGTAATACCAGTATATGGAAGAATATACAGTATTTCAAAAACAAAAGTCGAAGTTAATAGGACTATTGCAGGATAGAGGGTCCTATACCAAGCAGCGATGGGAATCAGCACTTTCAGCATCCAACCTTAGCAATTGCTTTACAGCCTAAAGGGGTGGGGAAAAGAAAAATTAGCACAACATATAACCAGTTGTAAAAGCAATTGTACAAAAGTGCCATCCAATAGAAAGCATCATTGTATTTATCCTGAAAACCTCACTAAATGACATAACCAACCTAACTATAGGAGTTGAGTTTCACATATAACTTGTTCTCTTCAGAAAGTTAAAAATCCCCAGTGTTCTGTCAATATTACCTCCACAGTCCCGCTTAAGTAGAAATTGTAAGTGGTCAACAGCAAAATGGAGAGGGTTGAGTAAAGTTTCAGAAGAGAAATACCTGAAGTGCGAGTAGAATTTTTTTCTTTCTCATATTTACTTCGAAAGAAAGCAAGTGTGTCTCCAAAGAGTCAGGTGAATGTTTCTGAAGCAGCTTCAAGTACTTTGTAGCTTCCAACAATGGATCTTCAACCTGAAAAAAAAATGTCCACGCAAAACTATTATTCATCCAGGATGAGAGAAGTGTACTTGGTACTTTGAAGCTTAAGAAGTCTTGAAGGAATAAAAAATAAAAACCTATGAGAAAACAAGCAACTAGGAAGTAGAAGCAACCTGCAATAATTTTTCCCCATTTGGATCTGGATCTACAGGTTTAACATGCCGCTTACCCAACTTAGAAACACCACTGGCACTTGATTCTTCATTTCTCACCTCAGCCTCCTAGAATGGAATATAAGACAATAGAATGAAAATCATTGTAACAGAAAGCAGCCCAGACCCACAGAAGCATATTATTAACATACTTTCTTAGCCCGGGCTTCTGCCTTTTTCTGTTTTTGCCTCATCTTCTTTCTCTGAGAAGAAGGCAACTTTGACATTTCATCATCTTCTTCAGCTGTTGACTTTGGAGGAGAGTCAAACAATTTTATGTAACATCTGCATTTAAAACCCATATTCCAAACCAGTGAATATAGGAATAAATAATAATAATTCAAAGAGATGAAATACAATTGACATAGAGACATCCATAAGACAAATGCATGAGGCACCGCTCCTGTAAAATGACATGAAATCCACACAGTGAAAACCATATAGGCGTGGTGTTCCAATAATTTAACTGCAAAACCAAGGACATAAATATATTGACTGAAGAGTACCCCCTCACAAAGGCAGTGAATAGGATTTGTTTGTTCCATATTCAGTTAACTTAGCCCATGTTTCCAAACCCAAAAGCAAGACATGAAAGATATGACTTAGAGAGGCCAACTGACACAATCAAGTTGTCATCACAACAGTTCTGAACATAGCATCCAGCAGCCTAGGCAAGGTATTCGTGGTTGTATTATTTATGCTAGCACGCCAAGTTTTCAAGGAGGGCAAACAATGAACAACTGAATGCAAACACCTTTGTTTAACCCTCTAGAGGAACAACTTGGAGAAAAACAAAAGTCAGTAGAAAAGGCATACCTAGTCTAGTTTGATATCCAGTAAAAGCCATACCATCCAAAAGACAATTCTAAACCAATACAAATCTAGAGTGAAAACTCGATTTGGAGAATTGGATAAGTAGTTGATCATTATTCAAAACATACAGTTTATCATTCCCACCCACCTCTCCATGATGCTCAAGGAAACCAGCACAAATCATTCCAGACAATGGAAAAGGTTTGTGCAGCACATGCATATGAAAAGGAAAGCATGTATGCTGCATTCTGACTCAAGCTGAAGCAAGAGGAAATAAAAAAGGAAAGGGGGACTAATAAAAAAATCAGAAATCTCTATCTAGATTCCAACAAAATAATTTCACCTGATAGCTCCAGCTGCTGCTTTGCGGAAATATGCATGTGAATGCAAACGATCTTGAAATTTGAGCATTTCCACATAGGCTCGTAGAGTCATTTTCCTTAAGCAATAGGAATGGAAATCAAATTGGTCTTCAGTTATATCTGCATAGTGCTTCTCCACTGCTAAAAACTTCTTCAAAGCCCGCCCAAGATCACCTTGACGGAAGTAACTCTCACCAGATGCAAGTTCATACCTTACCAATTATTATACAACACTCAGGATGGAAACAAAATATCCTACATATAGAAGAATTCAGTGACAACAATTATACATAGACTGACCACATGCACTGCATGTCATGAAGGTTGTTGTGCTGATCCCCATCTTTTGTGAACAAAAGAGCAGTTTTTTCTGCCAAAACCACCTACAAGAAAAGATTTCCATATGAAGCACAGCATGCACAAACAAGCTGAGAAAGCACCATAAACCAACAATAACAGGAAGATCTAGAATTAAGACAAATGCAGCTTCCACACCTGATCAGCCTGCAGCATACGTTTAACACATTCACTGTTTATATATCGATCTGCAAGATCCATACATCTAGCTTCATCTGCCAAAGTGGCAGCAGCTGCCAAATCACCAGCATGCTTCAAAATGCGGCTCTGTGATTGAGAGATGCCAAAACAGAGTGAGGACATCAAACCCAACAGGTTGTAGTTTCTAAAACTATATAGCACTACGTTTCGAGAAAAAGAGAGAATTTATGCATTCATGCATTTCTCCAAGTGATATTGCACACTAAAGACAACCATTCTATGGTGAAAGTTGTATCAATCCAATAGAGGAAAAGACACATCTAGGTGCTGACCCACACCCATAACAAAATGAGGGCAAATCATTCACCTCAACTAACACACACAAATAGTAAACAACAAAGAGGCAAGCATATGCTAACTGTTCAGGCTATATTGGATGCAATATTTCAAGACTTACTCAGAAGCAAAGAATATCCAAATATGTTAGCTATCTAAGAATTAATAATTCCTCTCCAAATAGGAAACCAAGAGGATAGTTTTCAAAAATTATAATATAGAGGTGGCAAAATGACCTTGACAGAATATAAATCAATCACAGTTGGAGTGTGCTCTATAGCCTCGTCAATTTTACTAAGAGCAACATCATACTGTCCTCGTCTGTCATAATGCTGCAGTAAATAAAAACTGAACAAATCATTAGAAAGCATCAAAGGGATATAGCAATAACAGCTAACTATTTGATGGTACTCGACCTGAGCCAAGAGAAACAAGGTCCACATAAGCGTAGAAGGAGGCTCTTTTTCTGACCTGCATATGTGAAAGAAATACAAAAGAATGTTAAAAAAGGCAAACAGTAAAAACAAAACAAAACTTGCTTTAGAAAAATAAGAAAATATGGACACTAAATTGTCAGCGAGCATTGCTCGTGTTCTTTAATGAGATACAAATCTGTAATTTTGATCATGTTAATAGACAAGTCCATGTCCCCTAAATGTACCAAAGGTACAAAGCAACAAAACAAGCTAGGGGAAATTCTAAATGTATTTTTCCATTATGGTCTTCATTCATCGTATTAAAATGCAGCAGATTATGTTAGCACAATGAATTACTAGTCCAAGAGCTGTGATTTTCTAAAACTTGATTACAGTTGCTTGATGCAGAAAACAGCTTTTGTAAGCCAGAAAAGACTAAAACAAGGCCTGTGCATCAATTTGATGTTAGCGCCTTATGTCTTCTCAATTTCCATCAATAAAAAAACAAATCAAATTATATTTTATTTTTTCTTTGAACAACAAATCAAGTTATTATAAACAAAATTGTCCCAAGAGTTTATTATAAGCATATAGCATAGATATAAACAAAAGAGCTAGAAGATACTGAAAGATATCCTGAGGAAATTCACCTTCCATCCTCTATATTTCAAGCATGTGCATCAGAAATATTAACAAAACTTGAAATCCTGATACAAAAGTGCAAAGCATAAATTACCTCCCAGGATATCCCCCACTTATCCTAAGTGAATTCTCCAGTTCAAGAATGAGTTTCTCCAGTATGTCTGCCTGCATACGAGTAACCACAGAAAATTGCTTTTAACCAAACAAAAAAATTACAGTGCGAGTAAACAACCTCCAAAAGGTGCACAAATAACATACAAGAAATAAAACTCACCTTTCCAGGGTGATCATATAGTGGTGAAAGATCTGAGAATAATGAAGGAACTCCCTAAGAACAACAAGAAGATTGTACATAATCCTAGCAAAAAGAAAATAAGAAAAAATCAATAAGAATTGCTTGAACTGCAAATACAAATACCTTCGTCAGGAGGGGCCTAATATAATTATCTGCAGCTTCACGAAACTTGTCGCCTTGTAGAAAATCAAGCGGTATTCTCTGAATTAAAAAAAGAAGAGTGGCATTCACAATGTAATACAGCAAAATATATCACATCACATACATGTGTACATATTCAGAAGAAAAAAATGATGACTACAAGAAAATAAAAAAAGACGAAGACTATAGAAGATAATTCTAAAAGAGTACTATCACCAAGGTCCCACCAACAGTAACCCATGATTACGAATTTATCAGATATACCATGCAACAGATTGGTTTCTCTTAGATTTTTGTTTAGGCAGTTCATTGGTTGGATGAAGTCAGGGTCTTAATTCTCATGGTTTCAATTTGAAGCATACCAGACAAAGCAGAAGAGGTTTGAGAAAATGGGCAATGCTTTAACAATTGTAGAGACTAACATAAACAACATCATTTCAGCTCTCACGCATTGACCACCTCAGAAGACACCCACGTAATTTTCCTGATAGTAGATAGCCTTTGCAGAATTCTACTGGCATTTAGCTAAAGTAATAAAGGGCGGGGTGGGTTAAGGGGCAGAACCAATGATTCAAACTACGAAGGAGGAAAGAAAGTTTTTTAACAAGAAGCTAGACATAAAATTTCTACTTCAGAAAAGTAGAGCAGTAAATATCTCCAGACACAAAAACTAAGGACATGTCCCCACCTTAACAGCAGATGACCAAGTGTATTGCTGCCCAAGGGATTTGTACAAGGCATCCAATTGATCAATATCAGAAGAAGAAAGGCCATTTTCTGAAAACAGCCCAACACATCTTTGCAGACCTTCACAATACCTGAACAGTCAGAAAAGGTAGTGACAACATCAGGTCCCTTACTACAGCTATAAATGCAAAAGCCAAGATTCACAGACAGCAGAGAGAGACTGTGAAACAGGCAACATGTTTGCATTAATTTAATCATATGGTCATCATTCCATCATGTATAGATTTGATTTTCTACAGCAGCATTCTGTCCATTCAAAATTTGATGTTCATCACTATAACAACTATTAGAACGACAGGAACAAAGCAAACAAAACCATAGACAATCAGCTATTTAAGGATCTTATGTCAAATATGTGCAGGATGGGTAGACTCTCCAGAATCAGGTGAGAAATCAAGCAGAATCACAAAAGAACACAGTATGTAGAGCAGCTTGATCAGTTTGCACAGGATGGGTTTTGCAAGAACAGTTACAGATGATCAATAGAAAGAAAGATGGTGTCTTAAGAGAAATGCATGTTAAAGATAATAGTGAGTTCTGGTGAAGCTATAGCAATGTGGAAAGAAATGGAAATGTTCTACCACAATGACAAACAAACTAAATAGAAAGACCAGCAAAATTTAGTTATTTGCCTTTATGTAAAGGTGTCCTGAGGTTAATTTCAAAACTAAATGGCAACAAGTAGACAACATCAAATAGTACCTTATTTTTTGGCAATTTCTCCTAATTTGTAATAAAAAGACTTTTCAAATAAAAGGCCATCTTGAGCAGAACTTATGTTGACAATTAGAAGGCACATGATTGATGGATAAAACATCAAACACAGATTTCTATCCTCGTCCACTGGTGGATATCAACAATTTTTCAAATAATGAAACAGTCTTGATTTGTTATTAACTTCAAGACAAAGGAAGTCGATCTAATGACACCAAAAAACAGAAGTCATCAAAGGCTGTTGTAACCAATTATATGGGGAGGAGGACATTTACAATGAAGGCTATCAATGTCAAATCACCAAATTTGTATTAGAAAAAAATGATAAATGTAAGAGACACCTGTGGCTGAGTTCATAGATGGAATCACAAAACCACGATCTGCTATGTTTACTAGCAATCCTGCCATTTTATATTAGATTATATTCTCTTAACTTTTTTCTCAGAAATGTAAAGCATATAAAGTCACCTGTAGTTGTCAGGATTAATGGAAAGTAATGCCTTGTACAATTCAGCACCTTCTTCGAGACGGCCAAGTTTCACTAATAGAGAAACCTCTTGTTCTTTAAGGCTCAGTTTATCAACCTGAAGATCAACTTGCTCTAAGTAAGTATTTAAATGAGACTCATGAAGACCCTCCAAGCAATTACCCTAACAACAAATGAAGTGTACACTTACAATTTTTGACTCTTTCTTATGCAACTCCTCCAAAGCTCTCTCAAGAGAACTGCATTCCTCTAATAAAGAGATCTGGAAGGACAATCAATAACAGGCATATAACCATTAAAACTGCTGAGAGATCTACCAGTATTACTATTCAGAAAGCAAGTTCTAAGCAAATTTCATGAAGATCACATGAAACAATAGCCCATGCAGTCACTTCTAACAAAAAAGAATGCATAAGAAGAAGAAATCCAAACCACTATGCCATCCAAGATGAATAGCAATAGGTCATGAAGCTTGCATGAGTATCTATTTAAGGACTAGCAGTTCAGAAGTAACATGAGATGCATAATCTCTAAACAACAAGAATTTCATGTTTCAATCTGTAAGGAATTAAAGCAAGTTGCAAATATGCGGGCTTTTTCCAACCCATGCCCCAATTTCCATCAAAGAAATTTCTTGTCAAGTGTGTTCAAAATCACTGTTTTCCAAAATGTAAATTAGGGAGGAAACAATAAAGAAGAGGTGACGACAGTTCAAAACACGCATATTAGATCTAGCAATGGTTATGCTCTATCACCACAAGCACATTATAGCAGCTTCAGAAGACTTGGATAAAGAAAACACATTCTCATTTAGAAAACTTCACAAAAATGCAAATGCAGAAAATAGAGCATTTGAAGATTATGAACATAGGAATCCACAAGAGTTCCTGAGAACCCTAACTTGAGTGATAGAAATTAACTTCAACTCAATGACTCGGCTCAAATATTCAAGTTCATATCATAAATGGTTGGTTTTACTTCCGCTATCTTCTTCAGCATTACAAACAACTGAATTGAAGAAGGAAAGGCCACAGGGCTTCATGGAAATCAATTAAGGAAGTTCAGGCATGCATTGCATTTCTTGTGAAGAAGCAAAAAGAAAAGGAAATATATTAATATTAGCCACAATCAGTCTTACACTTGATTGAGAAACAATAGGTGTTAAACTTAAGCTTCAAAGCAAAGCTTCCAACTGATACTGATTTAGTTGTACTAGTCTAATAAATCTTGAAGCACAACAACCCAAAGTCCAAAGTCATTGTCAATACTATTCAAGCCAACATAAACTGGTAACTGTGCTATTGCATATTCAGTTTTGCACACACAAGGGAGAGGAAACACATGGAAAGAAGCAAAACATTAAGGAGATAGAAACTGAAAAGACCTAAAAGATGGAATAGATATGTATGAAGTCAAAAGTGTTACCTTATACAAAAGCATTTCCCCATGCTCGCATCGTTCATTGTCTGGAGGGTAATCATCTTCCAGTGTCCCTTCATATGCTTCAAGAATTTCAACTGCTTTTGAACAACTGGTAAAGAACAAAAAGAAACACAAGGGGAAGACTTAAAGTAGAAAGGCAGATGAAATACAAGATTACTTTAACTTACTACTTTCAAATCAGGTAGAAGAAGGGCCAGGCAGAAATTCAAAGACAATTTGATGTGATTTATAAATTGGACTGAAAATTTTATGGGTAATATTCCACAATCATAAAGACCCCTAATAATCTCTGAAATTAACAAACAAGATTTGAGTTCAAAACAAACTTCGAGTGTCACGATCAAGTCCGTACTTTGAGTTCAAATGATGGGCAACAGCAAAGCCAATCCAGTTCATGCGATGATTTGGTTTCAGGGATAGAAGTTGTTGTCTTGTCTCAACGAAACCAGTCAGGTCCCGCATTTGAGCCTGCAACATGAAAGGAAAGTCGCGACTTATTATCAAAAAGCTTTTAACAATCAACAGCATGTTGAAAGAGCAGGTAAAGGGCATGACTTATGAGCTAAGCATACAAGACTGGACTGTGGCAAAATCATGACAGCTGATTAGCTCCTTAGAACTCCTTATCAGGGTATTTAGTTGGTAGGAGTACCTATATCCGCTTTTTAGAATAAAAATGTGTCGTGAAACGTGTAGTTCTATGTGAAGGTATAGAGACAGCTGAAAGGGCCATCTTATACCATTTCCTACACCTGTGTTCCCTAATTCATCCTCTCAACAGGCTACACATCCAGGCCACATTGAGCAGTCTTCTGATAGTGATAAACTTTCAATGCATGAGCTGAACTTTGAGTTTCTCTAGGATCTTCTTTAAACTTTATCAATGTTTTGCTTTTTATAACCATATTTAATTTTAATTCTTTTTTTTCCTTCTACTTCACTCACCAGCTTAAGAATTGCTATATACTTCTGGGACCTTGGATAGTGCACTCTTGCTCTTCCAAGAAAAATAGCACGTTACAAAATTAAAATAATTTGTTAAAACAGTCTTGTCATTTTTTCTTGACTTGTTTGTGATGGTCAGCAAAAGAACTTATGACCACAAAGATCTCATGTCCACCACATTAAACAGTTAAAATCCCAGCGACCACCTACAGGGCTTCTTCATAGCAACAAAAAACATGAGCTCTACCTATATTTTTCCACTTGTGAGCTACAGAGGAGCTACTATCACTTATAGTGGCATGAGACCAAAAGATTAATTAAATTGTCTCACAAATTATAGAAAACAAGTTGCATAGGTAAAACAAGTTATAGTTTCCTGTGGCATACAAGCACATCGTGTAGGTAAACCAGTTTTCCAAAGACTTGAAATAGACTATAAATAATTTAATAAGCACAAGAACACCATCTCGACCACAGAAAATCAACTTCAGTACCAAGACATGGTTTATTAAACATCAGCAGCCATTATAAATGAAAGCATGGCGACATTTGAATATCATAACCAAACCAGGGAACAAAAGAAGTGTGCAGGAAGGGAAACACCACATCTATAGAACCACTATAATTATTGCTTGTAGGCAAAGGGAATCCATCAATATAATAGAGGCAGTAAAACCTGAGCAAGTATCAATAGCTCTTGATTATACAGTCTCAAAAATCTAGTCAAGGAAAAACTACATAAGGAGAAAAAAGTAATCTAGAAGGGATGGACAAGGTCAAGTTATACCTGCAAGAGTGACAAGTCCCTCAGTATTTCAATATTGTCTGGATCTATTCTCAATGCATTTCGATAGCATTTGATGGCCTCCCTATACTCTCGATCAGAACGATAAAGAAGGCCATAAACATGCCAGCAAACATGACTTTTAAGGTCATTCTGCATTAAAGAAACAAACAGAAACACAAAATCGCATTACAAAGGTGATATGAAAAAAGGAAAGAGATTTAAATTTAAATGGCATACTAATAGGGAGAGCATATCAACCTTTAGGCCAAGTCGAACAAGGTCGTATGCTTCAGATTTACGATCCATGCAATTTAATGTCAAACCCTTCATTGATAAAGTTTCTGAAAACCAAGAGATACAAAATTCAAAAAAAAAAGTTAAAATGAAAGAATGCACTGAAATCTGACAAGTGATTAAAAAGTCAAAGGAGTTGAAAAATTCAGAGAGTCATTTTTCTAATGGAATAAAAATTATTTGCATCCTTAAAAGAGATAAACAACCATATTTTTAGTTCCTATACAGGCAATACCAACATCTTTACCATTTCAATATCTGTTTTTGCAATTATGATGTCTTATATTATGAATTCAACAGTGAACAAGTCCCAGGCTTGTCTTGAAGCATTTCATAATGAGAGGTTTAACAGCAGCCCAACAATAAACAGTACTATCTAATAAAAAGAAAAATAAGAACCAAATCTTTGCTAGTTGCAAAGCCCAGCAGAACCATGTTTTTGGTCAAGACAAAAAATAATAATGGATTTATTCTTGGCAACTGTATGATGAAATGAATCTTAAATGAGATTCCTAGGAAACAGAAACCTAAAGGCAGGATCCTCATACCCTCTATTTTCTATTGCACTTGTTTCTCTTAGCAATTAGTCCGAATTTCAGAACCCTAGAATCTCATCTTTGTTGTTCTAGTCATTTTAACTCAAAAAATGCCCCTGAGCAGCCAGCAATGGACCTCCAACACTACTACAGTTAAGGAATTATTCATCACGCAAACTATATATATATATATATATTTGGAATACCTCCAAGACCATAACCTTTTTAACATTACAAGTGAACAATACCTCCATGGTCTGGAAACTTCTTCAAGATCGCATCGGCTGCCTTCAGTCCCTTCTTGTACTGTTTACTTTCATATGATTTCTGCACCAATTGAAAGAAATGCATTACTTTTTCAAATAAATGAATCCATCACAGAGCCCTCATGGTAATTATATAGATAATTTTGTTCATCTGATAATCTAGCTATAATAAGAAGTCAATGAAGGCCATAGCAATTTACTGCACTGTGACAGCACAGATGCACGAGTGCAGTTCAGCCAAAAGCTTAATATAGTCAGAGAAACAAACAAGACACCTTATGGGCATATAAAAATACCACATGGAGAAAGAAAATTGTTGGAATTTAGCCTCGAATAAATAACACTTTTTCATAAAACAGATATAGAAGGCGAGCACCATCAAAATAACGATACCAACAAGTTTAATCTTCAGCTCAGAATAAGAATTGCCATCGAGTTTATAGTTTCAATCTATTGAAGTGTTGCATCAACACTTAATGGGTGTGCAACATCCGCATGCAGTCACTTCTTTCATGGATAAAAGAAAATATTGCATTAACAAACTTAAGCACAGGAGGAAAAAATTTACAAAAAAAAAAATCAACATTTCAAACATTGACATACGGAACAAGCCATCAATCATCATGAAACAAGAAAGTCGAAATACCCCCACGCCCAACAAATACCCTAAATTGAAATTTAACTTGCACAAATTGGTTAAACGGCACTGTTTCCATATTTACTAAAAAAACCTAAATTCCTCCATCTCCTTGATTCCAAGATAATCCATAAGCAGTAGAGAGTAAGAAACAAATGCATCATTATTTATTTCGATTATGATCGTACAGTTATTATCTAGAATTGAAAGGATGAATTAAACTTATAGATACACAAACGGATACGGTAAGAGAAAGAGATAGAGCATCGGTGGCATACGACGATGAGCTTGAAGAGGTTAGCCTCTTTGGGAGGCAGAGAAGCTCCCATTTTTTTTTTGGTCAATAAAGAGTAAAAGGTCGGGTTTTACAGAAAGAAGAAGATGGACCTAAGAGAGAGATTCGTGGCTAGGGTTTGGTGTCGTTTAGTTAATGTTTTTTTCCTATTGTTGTTGTTGTTGTTGGGAAAGTGGTGGCGGAGAGAGCTGCGAGAAGTGGTGGCGGAGAGAGAGGAGTGGTGGCGTTTATCTGGTGCAAGGCAATGGAATGAGCAAAGGCAACCCTACTGTCAGAAAGAAACTTAAAATTAAAAAAACAGAGTCGGTCTTAATTTTACCACTAGTAAAAAGGAAGGGAAAGGACTCGATTACTGTGTAGGGATGGGGGGGTTTTGGTAATCTACCCAGCACCATTGATAGATCTCGAATTTGATTTGCCATGAAATTTCTTTCCTTTTTCTAGATTAATTAATTGATTATAATATAAAGAAATATCTTTTCCTTGGTGGGATTTTCCACGAAAATGGATTGTACCATGGTATTTTTGTGTACTTGTAGCCGTTTGATATTAAGGTATAATTATATTAAAAAATATATATATTTTTTTTATTATTTTGATGTACTGATATAAAAACTAAAAAAAATATTTTAATATATTTTAAAGTAAGAAATATTTTGAAATGCAAACTCAAAAAAATAAATTAAATTAAAATGCAAACTCAAAAAAATAAATTAAATTAAATGATAAGGGATGGAATTGAAATAAAAATTAAAAAATAAGGGTCAAGTTTGATATAAATACCAAATAGGATGAAATTCCAAGGAATGAATTTAAATATATATATATATATATATATAATTCTAAGTAAATAAAAGAAAATCAAAAGAATGAGCATCATAATTGAAATAAAAAAAATAAACGACAACTTTTAATTCAGGTTGGATTGACATAATTTCTAAGAAGAAAGAGAAAAGATTGGAAGAGAGAGAAAAAAAAAACTAATTGTAATCCAATGATCGTGATATAGCTTACACATATCATCCTTATAGATATGTTTCCACGTGCTTCGTTGAACAATACAATAATTCGTTTTTTTGGCAATCAAAAAGGACTACATGTCATCCAAAAAATATAAACTCTCATCATATACTACCATGTGATACTTAAATGTCACTCGCCTAATATAATATTAACATAAACAAAAACAACTAAAAAGCTTTTTAATCATAGTTATGAATTTTTTGTTTGCTTACAAAGGTATTTTAGTAATTACATTATATGCTAACAAGGATTAAAAAAAAAACAAAAATATTCATGTCTTTTGCTACCTATATTATATGTAGAAAAAAAAATCTAGTTGTATAGCTAGAATATTTGATGACATGTATCAATTTATCCTTGTATTTATGCATTTGTCTCAATTATCATTGTATTATATAAAAAAAATTTGTTACCTATATTATAAAAAACTGTCTTTTGCTTATTATTTCATGGATAAATAAACATATGCATTATGCATTGCTACATTACATCCAAACTGTTTTCCTTTATAGGTTCCTAATTTGTTATTATTTAATTATTGAACTTAATTTTTTACAGTTCTATCCTTGTAAGATATATTAGCATGGTTTTGGATGTTAAATTTGTTTTTCAATTTGCATACTCCCATGTACAAAGTGTCAAATAATATTCCAATATTAGATTAAATTTCAATTTTATAAAATAAATTTCTAGATTATAAATGCAAAAAATTAAAAGAACAATGATCAAATCTAACAAACAAAAAAACACAAAGCCCTTTTCCATTTTCACTATGAAAAAAAGCATGAAAATCTTCATTTGGTCCTTAAAATTTTAATTTATACATCTTTGGTTTTGTTGTTTTATTTTATTTTTTTTGCATTTTGATAAAGGAGAGAGAATTGTATAGTAAAATAATTAAATTATCTTTAAATATAAAATTTACTTTACTAGTATCTAGGGATTTTTTTACTTTTCATTTTTTTTTTCAAAGCACAATATCCATGATTTTGTTTTTATATTTTTATCTTGGTTTTTTGCCATAATTAAGATGATTGAGGTGCAATTCGAAATTTTAACAAATATAATAATATTTTTTAAAAAATTGCAAAGATATGTGAAGTGTAAATATTATTTGAGCAATGTGTGAGGGGCATTCAACTCCTAAAAAATGACTTTCAAGTGGTGTTCGAATCATTTCGGTAGCCCTTCAATCTTTGGATAACACATATTGGCAACGTATGGGGGTAATGATTTTTTTCTTGTTTTTTCTTTATTTTCTCTCCCCTCCTCAATTTATCTACATTCTTTAAATCTTCAAAGTAGCCCTTCAATTTGTTTTTATTTGAAATTGGTTCCTATTTTTTTCATCATTATTTATATTATTTGAAATAATTTATAAAATTAGATTTTTCTTCAACTTCATCCTCCAAAAGTTTTAATTTGTAAGATTTGATCTTTATTTATTTTTATTACTATTGGTTTTATTTGATATAATTTTTTAATTTTTTTTATGATTTCATCATTCTTTATTTTTTTACCTATCATATTTTATCTTTATTTTTTAATTTCTATTTTTTCTACTTTGGAAAAATTTTAAATTCATATTTGTTTTGTGATTTCATCCTTCAAAATTAAATTGGTTTAAATTTGAGCTTTGAGTTTGGTTTAGGATTTCATGCGTTACGAGTTTTAGAGATTAATCCAAATTCAAGGGAGTCATCTTTGTTTGCTTCTTGTTTTCCTCATTTAAACTCATGTTTTTAAAATTTTATCTTTTAACATTTATGTAATTGGAGGTTGGGCTATATTATTTTTTTATTTACTTTCTTTAGGATTTTTTACTAATTTTGAAGATGATTTGTGTTATCTCGAGGTTTTTATTTGTTTTTCTTTGTTAAATTTAACTTTTTAATTTTTAAATTGAATTAAGTTAATTGACTAAATATAAACACGAGATACTTGTGATCTCTTTAGGTTTTGTCATGCAACCCTCTTCAATTGCATTATAATTATTGGAGTCAGTTGTTTTTTTATGATGGAGCAGTGTTTATGATAAAGCAATGATGGGTTTATAACATGCTTTTCATTTTTTCCACCATAAGTTTGATATTGACATCTCATTTTTTAATAGTTAATTATTTTTTTTTTACTGTTGATGCTTTTTTCTTAATCATTTTATTAAATTAACTAAGTTTATTGAACTTAGCCAAGTAAATAACATGAGTCTTAAATTTTTATTGTTTTAAAAAAAAAAAACATAAGTGTCGCCTATACATCTTTTTTTTATGGTAAAACAAATAGACCCGGTGTGTGTTATACAACGAGCCACAAATCTAGTTAACAAAAAAAAAACTAGATGGTCTCTTCAAGACTCATGGTTTCCAGATGAATCTCGGTGTCAAAGATCCATGACCAGAGATATCAAGAGCAGTAAATTCAAGTTTTGTTAGATTTAACATTATCTTTTTCTATGAAAACAAGAAATAAATTATTAAATAAAATCATGAATATAAAAGAAAAGAAAATCAGTTCTTTAAGATTGCTATTTATTTAGTTTTAGAAATATTAGTTCTTCAGGAAATGTATTTAATTTTCAAGAACATGTAATACCAGTTCTTCAGGAACTATTTTTAATTTATTTAATTCTTTAGGAACTTGTAATACTCATTCTTTAAAAAATATAAATCTCTTTCTATGAATAAAAGTGAAAGAAAATTTGTCAAAAATAAATTACAATAATAAAAGGTGAAAATATTAAAATTGATATAAGCCACATAATAATCGTGTTAATAACGTATTATAAAAAGAAGAAATACTTAACATATAAGGACATAGGTATTCAAAGTATAATTAAAAAAGAAAAGAAAGAAATACCTTTTTTTTATGAAATGAAATTATTTTTCCAAGTTTTAAAAATATAAAACAAATAGATCTATTTATAGAAATAAGAAATGAATTCAAGAATCATGGAAATTCAAAAGCCTAAATTATGGGTTTATAGCACACTTATCATTTTAAAATTTAGAGACAACGGTATTGTACGCAGTGTCAATTTCCTCCTCTGTCATTTCAATTGTTTCATCACTGTCATACTCAGCTGCACCAGCAGTGACGGCGGTGGTCCTATTACCACTCCTCCCACTTTCATCAGTTCTCAACCTTTGTTTCTTACTCTTTGAACCATCTAAACTGCCAAGTTCTGCTTCATAGATTTCTTTACATGCCCTGGCCTTCCTGCAAAGATCTTCCCTTGGAAGAGAAGGTGAAGCTTTTCCAACATCTACAAGCTTTATCACCTCCTCAACTGCGCGAGGGACAACATTCCACTGATCTGATATTTTCCGGACATCCTAAGCAGACAATAATGACAAATGTTAGACCAGAGTTCGTAAATGTTAGCCAGACTAGAATACATAGTTCATCTTTGCTGCGTTTTATTCAGAAATAGTCAAAGGATTGAACTGATGATGAATTTCTGAAGGGAAATCCACTATCAGTTCTGGAAAGCAAAAGTTGCAATGAAGTAATAGTGATGAAATCACGATCCTGGCGTGCAAAGCAGGGCAAATGACCTGCCCTCTTCCCTTGGGTCTAGAATGAAAGTTCAATATAATCAAAAATCTACAAAGCAGTGCTGGCAATGCAATGTCAGAATTCAACATAACTGAAAAAAATATCAAGACTTGTAAAACATTTCTATGTAAATCATCCAAAAAAGTATAGAACCTACAAAAGCAAGGTGGTTTAAGCAAACTGTCTATGGAATAAAATTTACAGCTATTTATAGCACCGCGTTTAAAAATCAAAACGAACTGAAAAGACAAGGGCATTTTTCTATGAGTAATGACAATAACATCAGCATTACTAATCAATCAATTTATAGGATTTGCTTTAAAATCTCTTCACTCACCATGAAAGCAGCAGTATTTTCAATGGAAGGAGATGTGAATTAAATCAGAATAAAATTTCCTGTATATTGAAGAGTGTCATTGCCTATGAGAAGAGCATACCTGATTTTGTTCAAGGAAATCTATGGCATCTTGTAAGCAAATTAAGATCCCTTCTGCAGCTATTTGTTTAATCTCGCTTGGCTCTGGCTGTTGAAAAGGAAAACTAAAATCAGGTTCCTAGAATATATTCTGCACAACTTGCACACAAATAAGCTAGATACGCAGCAGGGTTAGGCATGCTTTGACCAGCTTAAAAAAATGATGAGTGAAGCACAAAGCTACCTTCATATTCATATGTGACACATCTGCTTTAAACAGATTTCATTTTTTCCCACATTCAAGAAAACTCCTAGTGAACCAAGAAAAGCTTTTGCCAGATCAAGTTGTCAGATGTCACTTACCTTTTCCTCTTGACTCTCTAGCCATGAGATGGTTCTATTCAAATCATCAATAACCCACTCTTTCACTTTCGAAAGAGGGAAGCAATCTTTAGTGGGACTAGAGGTTCCAGCCTGAGAAACATGCGTCACAAAAAACAACTAAATATTGGTGCAGATGTAAGAATTAAAATGTCACGTATATACAAAAATTTTCTGTCATCCTGGAATGCTTCTAATGCAAAGAAGGGCTGTTACAATTCCCTCATTTAAACACTAGTATACTACACGAACCTTGTAGGATGTAGAGGCAGTTGGCTTTGAATGCGATCTGCTTTTGACCTGTTTCTCAGATTTTCTAGGTGGGGATGCCTTTTGATCTGAATTACAAACAATCTTTGTGTTCAGACTAAATGATGGGGAAGGCGGGTGACTCCCAAAACATATCGTGGAAAAATATCAAATACATAATGCATCAAAGCACCTCGTATACATTTTTTTAGTCAAGAAATACATCACCTGATGCATTATCCTTTGTCAGAATCATGACTTGAATGCATAAACAAGTTATTTGTTCAATATGCTAAAAACATTCAAGATGCGTGATACTGGGAAATAAGACTTCAAAGAAAGTTTATCCCTTGACAAAAATATCTGGAAAAAGGATAGATATTACATTACCACTGCCTCTTTCATGAGAGATTTTGGATTTCCGCCAAGGTTTCCCAGCATGCATAAGATAACTATCTATTTCAACTAGCTTCTTTTGGCTGTAACACTCTAATATCCATTCCTGTGGCAAACATACAGCAAACAAAGCATCACATCAAATTATTGCCAAGAATGAATAAACAAAGTATGAAATGGAATATAAAAATGAAAAGGCTGCTGATTTAGACACCGCTGACGAATATACTAGATGCAGCAATAACCTTCTTAACAATGGTTCCGCAATGAGCCTCAACTTGTCGAGACTTTGGAGTGTTTGAATAAGCACAGACCAAGAGAGTGCAATCCGAGGTCCAGTCTGGTCGATACTCCGCTCCCATTTCTAAAGCCTGGGACCGCAATGTAGCACGCTCAGGATTAACAAACCCAGACAGTACGAACACCACACCTTCCTGCCATATCAAAACATACATTGTAATCATTATTAATAAAAAGATGTAAAATGAAACACAGAATTCACGTTATTAAATCCATCAATGAAGCCATAAGCAAAAATACCAGAAGTTTAGATTCTTCTTCCTCGGCAGAAGTTGCTGCTGCCTTCTTTCCATGAGATTTATTCTCATTGTCTTTGGAACTCATCCATGAAGGAAGATTTCGCCTTTCACTACTACCTCCTTCACCCCTTCTCTTTGAATCGGACATGATTCTAATAATAATAATGATCTCTCACGTCTCTTTCCACGACACAGAAATCTTCAATTTCTCAAAAACATGTACATATAGTTTTAGCTATCAAAATCAGAATCCAACTGGCATTGTAAATATGTAATTGCACGGTCAATTTCGACGAGAATAAGCACAACCACATCACAGACTCCAGTAATTGAAACTCCTTGGCAACTGATGAACAGATAAAGAAAACAAAACTAGTGATTTTGGAGAGTTAAAGACAAGAAATAATCGAACTTACAGGGCAAGATAGGGAGCTCTCTTTTCTTCCTCTTCACTCTTTTCCTGGGTCAGGCAGCCTCCGTACAGAATTTGGCGTTCTAACTTTTAGGTGTTTTTGTTTTCCCTTTCTGTTCACCACTACTACACGACTGCAAGTTTGGGACGTGTAATCGAAAAGGAATCTAGTTAAAACAAATATTAAGTAGTAGGAATAGAATCAGCTGAGTGGACGTGCCGGAGTGGTTATCGGGCATGACTAGAAATCATGTGGGCTTTGCCCGCGCAGGTTCGAATCCTGCCGTCCACGAAACTCCTTTTTATTTTTTTTGAAAAAATTGTATTTTTCAAAAAATATATTTTTAAAAAAAATATATTTTTTTATTTTTTTTATCTAAAATTAATTTTTTTAGATCTTTTGTATTGATATTAAATATAAATTTTTAAAAATAAAAAATATCATTTTAATATATTTGTAAATAAAAAATACTTTTAAAAATAACTTAAATCATTTAATTACTGTAGCAATCCAGTATATAAACCCACACTACTTTTTTTCCTCTGCTCTCTGCCATTTCAAGAAAAGAAAAGAAGGGAACGATGAACTTGGAGGTTCCGGTGCAGAGACACAGCGGATTGTCTCTCTCACACAGAACATTAGGTTCTCTTTCCAAGCCTTTTTCTGATCTCGATCACGATGATTAAAAAAATTATTTTATCTAAAAATTTAAATTGATAGGTAAAATTTAAAATATGATTTATATTATTCTCTAATATATTTTCTCAAATAAATTTTTTTAGACTTGAAACTTGTACATACTCATATTATTCTGTGCTTGATTTTTATTAAATAGAATAGAGAGGTAAGATTCGAACTCGTGACCGTTGAGTCAACAATGCTCTAATAGCATATTAAGAAATCATCTTATTATCTAAAATCTTAAACTATGATTTATATTAAGTGAAAGCATCTGGCTAACATTTTTCTTCAATTTTAGCTAACGAGATACGGCGTTTTTCCTTAATATCAGTTTTTGTTTTTCAGAAAGGATTTCTAGGCTCAGATTATAGGGTTTTATTTGTGGAATTCGAGTGTGTTTACTGCTTGATTTCCTTTTTATTTTTGCCTGAGAAATTGTAGCATTTCTTCCCGTCTGGTGGAATTTTGTGCTCGGTTTAGGCTTCTAAGAAATTTTAAGTTTTTATTTTTTTTATTTAATGTCTGTTTATTATAAGCTTGAATTCTCAAATCCACCAACTTATTGAAAACGTGTTCAATTTACAGACTTCTTGCTTTTTGGAATAGAAAGTTGCAGCTACATGGGGTGTTAAATAAAAAACAGGCAGCAAAACTTTGTTTGATTTCTTCAGAATCCTTCTCTTTCAAAGCCATGGTACTGTCTCTTCATTGTTTTCATGATGGGGGTGTTGAAGGATATCATACACGTATTGTGTAGTTTTTGTCTTCATTAGTGAATCGCATTTGCTAGTTAAAGCCAAAGTCCTCGATTCGGTTGGTGCATTGTTTTTTTTTTATTGAAATGTAATATTTTGGTTTTGGAGTATTTTGGTATGTCGTTTCGAGATTCTATTGTTTATATATAATTAAATATATTAATTCAAAAATAAAATTATTTAGAATTGTGCAATTTAATCTAAAAAAAGACAATAAAATGATTCTTCTCTACTAAATTATGAACATGTATAATATTACGAGAATGACATCATCAATCTCGCAAGGTTATTATATTCTCTGATTGCTCTGAAATTTTAACATAATATATATAAATATGTCAAGAGACTCCTTGTAAAATTTCATTTTAATCTAACAGTCGGATTAAGAGATATGATTGATATTATAAAATTATTTATTATTTAAAAAACATTATTTGGCCGAAACGGAACGAGCGAAACGAAACCGGTACGTTTCGGCCAATATTTGGCCAAAAAATCTGAAACATGATGGAATTTAAATAGAACAAAACCAACAACTATGATTAAAGCTACACAACATAACGCATCGACTCTTATGGTATAGTCCCACATGACTTAGGGTGGTTGATACTGTTTTAAAAAAATATTTTTGAAAAAAAATAATTTTTTTATTTTTATTTTAAATTATTTTTTAAATGTTTTTAGATTATTTTCATATATTGATATTACAAATATTTTTTTAAAAATAAATAAAAATATATTATTTTACTACATTTATAAATAAATAATACTTTCAAAAATAATTTGAATTCATTTTCAGACAGCAAATTATCATGTTTATTTTTGAAGTCAGCCTTCGATTCAGATGTGTTTTCATCTTTTCATGTGGTAGTTACTAGTTTTACGCATCAACTGTTGTGATTCATGGATTGCTTGAAGGAGTTGTGAGATGGGCCTTAGGCCTTATCATGCACCACGTCCCACATTCATGATAGGTGAGAGTAAAACCGGTGCTTTCTCTCTTTTTTTCTTACCATGTTTGCATGAACCATTATTTTTGGTTTGGTTTGGTTTTAATTATAAAAATAATTAAATCAAAATTGTAAAGTAAAAAATAGAAATTGGTTTGGTTTAGTTCAATTTTTTATGTAAAAAACTGAAAAATAATTCAGTAATTTTAGGGTTTTTTTTTATTTTAATCAAGTCTTTTTTTTCTTCCATTTCACCAAAATAAAATCAGATCAAAAAATCTGAATTGAATCGGAAGAATAAAAAGTTTTTTATAGTATATATTTTTTTAATTTGAACTAATTCGGTTTGATTTATTGGTTTCAGCCTTAAAAAACCAAAATCGGACCGGAAATTTTGTAAAATATTCTAATCGGTTTAATTATTTTTGTAATGATTTGGTTTTTTTATTTTATTTTTTGGTGTCATTGTTGCATTCCTTTTTATATTTCATGTAAGCTTAGGTGCTGATTACTTAGCCAGCAAAATCACTCTCATGCTGTACCATTGGTTTGGCAAAAAGTCAAGTGGGTGTTCCATGAAAGCTTTAGGGCAAATTCGAGGAGAGGAATACATGTATATTTGGCAAAAATATACTATAAGATAAATTTTATATATAAAATAAAAAAGTCAGATCTTCATAAATAAAAAGAAAAGTTATTTTATTTTCTTATAAAACCAAAACTTAAAACACAATTATGAATGGAAACACGTGGAAAAAAAAATATTTGACTAGAACATCGTTTGATCTCTTATTTACTAATTTCTTCCATTGTTTTCTTTTTTAAAATTATTATTTTTGACAATGACCGTGCGGGTTTCGTTCTCTCATGAAACAACTTTTAATCTCTTATTTATTATTATTATTATTATTATCGGGAATGGAAGATAGAAATCCTAGACGACGTTAATAATGCATAAGCTTCCATTATTTTGAAATGTTGAAAAGTCATTGTGCTTTCTTGCACTTCTTCATTCATTGTCAAGAAAATCGGTTTACCATTGTTAAATTAAATGTTTATTTAAGAATGTGGTTCAGATTATTTTTAAAAGTATTTTTTGTTTAAAAAATATATCAAAATAATATTTTTTTTATTTTTTAAATATTTTTTGACATCTGAAAATATTTAAAAACATAAAAAAAATTAATTTAAAATAAATAATAAACAAACTTTAATTTGTCTTAAAAACATTCTTAAAACTTAATGTTAAACTTAGTCATAAATCTCTCTAGTCGAACCCTAACCTCCTGTAAATGTTGACCATTGCCCGAGCAGTGCCTGACTTGACCACTGACCAGGGCTGCACAAGTTTCCACATTGGCAGCTTGCAGATATAACACGAAACGAGGAAAAACCTATTAACTACAGTCTTTCAACTTTTAACTGGCCTCTGTGAGATTCCAAGGAAACGACCTCGTATACAAGGTTCATTGGAATGTTTAATGAGTCAAAAAGTTAAGAAAGCGAGAGCATACAAAATTAGATTTTGATATTTATTGCTGTTCTTTTTAAATAATTTTTATTTATTTTTAATATTAACATGCTAAAATACATTAAAAAATAATTTTTTTCAAAAAAATTTTAAAATATAAAAACAAACACCGCGCTGTTTTTGGTTTGAAAAAAAACAAACTTGTAGCATAGGCTTACCAGGATGAAAGCAAAAATAAAATTCTTTTTTTTTTTTTTAATTTGAGAAGATCTTATTTTCTTTAAATATTTTTTACAAATTGAGGCTAAGCAAATAAAACTTTAAATAAAAACAAAAATAGTTGATTCTTGATTATGTCGGGTGATTAGTATTCCATTCCCCTGTCAAATTGTCAATGCCTGATGGTTGTGGGAATTTAACGTGAACAAAAATATGGTCTTGTAACCGGTTTGAGAGTATCATTCAGCATGTTTTTCTTTATTATTATTAAAATTTATTTTTTTTAATCATCGGCTGCTATTAAAAAATATTTTAATATATTTTCAAAGCAAAAGTCATATGAAAAAATGTTCACTATCACTTTTAAACAATCCTTAAATCAATTAATCTCCGTGGACCTGTCACATGGAAGGCTTGAAAGTTGTATCTTTGCAATTTATTATTATTATTATCATTATTATTATTATTATTATTATTATACTGCCTTCGCATTTGGAGTCATCAATATTTTTTGACTTTGATTTATAAACTTGAATTTCTTCTTCCTCTTCGACCTTGATCACATGAAAATTCAAGGGGAATGGATGTTTCCAAGATAAAATCTTACACGACGTTAATAATGTAGAAGCTTCCATTAATTTCAAAAGTCACTGTGCTTGCACTTCTTTTTTTGGTAGAAACCATCCGATAATCCGGCCACTGCCGACTTGCACTTCTTCATTCTGAAGATGTCCCGACATTCCTGGTCAAGAAAATCGGTTGACCATCGTTAAATAAAATATACCTGTTGAAATGTATTTGAGATTTTTAAAAAAAATATATTTAAAAAACCTGTTAATTACATTGTCTTTCAACTTTTAATTGGTCTGTGAGATTCCATGGAAACGACCTCGTATACAAGATTCAGTGCCCAGTGGGGTGTTTAATGAGTCAAAAAAATAAGAAAGCGAGAGCATACAAAATTAGATTTTGATATTTATTGCTGTTGTTTTTAAAAATGTATTTTATACAAATATATTTTTTTATTTCTAACATTAACATACCAAAATGATCTAAAAATAAATAAAAAATTGAAGCAAAAAATAAATTAAAAAATATTTTTTTTTCAATTTTTTTTTAAAATATAAAAACAAACACCTCAAATTAATATTTGAGCATCATTCAGCATGTTTTTCTTTATTATTAAAATTTAATATTTTTAATAATCAGCCGCTATTAAAAATTATTTTAATATATTTTCAAAACAAAAAATCATATTAAAAAATGTTCACTGTCACTTTAAACAATCCTTAAATCAATTAATCTACGTGGGCTGTCACAAAGAAGGCTCGAAAGTTGTATCTTTGCATTTTTTATGAATTATGCTTTACTAAATTAATTAATTATCCTAGAGCCCAAAATTTTACTCGAATACCTTTCGGTGTCTTTTTTATTCTTTTATCATGTTAATATAAAGGTGACTCCAGAACAATTTTGTATTTTTATAAATGCTAATATTCTTTTAAAAAAAAATATCCACCCCTTTAATTTTTTTCATATTTCAAATTTAATTCTTATTTTTTATTTAAGATAATATTTTAAATTGATTTTGTTTTGCAATTTCATTCTTTAATATTAAAGTGGAGCGTGTTAGTCTAATTGGAAAGATATATTTCTTATCCTCATTTCAAACCCTTCAATTTTTTTTTTATAGTTTTTTGATTTTTTTGATGAAATTGAATTTTTTTTAAACTTAGGTGTTTTATAATGACACAAATAAAGGCTTGTTTAATGAGTATGTTTTGTATTTTGTCAATTCTATTATCACGTTGGAAATTTTGGTATATTTAGAGGAAATTTATTTTTTGTAGAAAATTGATAATAATTTAAGAATACTATTAAAATGGATTAAATAAGTTTGATTTAACCAGTCATATCTAATTAGTCGGTTGGTCATCCCCGTGACTTTGGGTCTTTTTTTAAACTTGTATTTAAAGCAAAAATTTACTAATAGTAAAGTCAAGTTTATAGAACATAGTTAAAGTCAAGACACATGCAATTGGGTTTGAAATGATGTCCAATTTTTCCCGATCATGAAAACACATGGTGGGGAATTGGTCGCAAAGTCTACTCCCATTCGTTTCATACAACAACTCAGCAACGTCTGAGTAACTATTCTGTTTGGAAAGGTGACTAAGATTATTTTTTAAAGTATTTTTATTTAAAAATATATTAAAATAATATTTATTTAAAAAATAAATTATTTTTTATATTAATATATCAAAATAATCTAAAAATATTATTTTTTTTAATTTAAAATAAAATATAAAAATATATTTTTTTTTAAATACTTTCCAAACACCCCAATCTCTTGAGTTCTTTGGCCCAACAAAAAAGCAACAGCACATGATCTGCTAACTTTTCGATGTTCTTTGAGTGGAAAAGTATTGATTATAAAAATTTAATTAGTAATATAATCTCTTGACTTCCATTTTCTTGAGTAAAAAGAAAGAATAGGCCTTTTATTGATGAAGTCAATTCCATAGTGTATGTGATTTGAAGGTGATTAAGATAGAAAAATAGATTAATTAATAGCAATCTCAAATTCTCAATACACGACACAGGTTAATTAAGCCACGCCATTGACTCTCTTGCTAAGCTAAAGTTTGTGAACGAAACAACGTATTGAGTGCAAGAACATGTTTGATATTTTGTTATAGAAATGTTTTAGAAAAAAAAATATTTTTATTTTATTTTAAAATTATTTTTTTAGTGTTTTTAGATCATTTTTATATGTTAATGTCAAAAATAATTTTTAATAAATAAATAAAATAATTTTAATATATTTATAAATAAAAAACATTTTAAAAACAAAAAAAACAATTACTAAGACTGCACTCCATTGATCACGAATTTACATGTACCAAAAAGATTTTTAAAAAATAAATTAAATCTCTATGTAGCATCCTGATTGAACATGGCCAGAGTACTGTTGGGGTGTCTCCATTTGTTTCCACGTGTAATTCTTCAAGTCGAGCACGTAAGCAAAGTGGGGCTCACGGAATCCCGCCGAACCAATCACCACCAATTCATCTTGACACGCTGTTACATGAGCAACGTTCGACACATCAGAAGGAAGATTGGCGACAGCTTGCCACGTGGATCCTTTAAGTGCCACCACATAACCGCCACAGCACATGTAGAACTCCCCGTCGCTCCCGCACACGCAAGTCTTCGGACACCTGGCATCTTCCAGCAAGTCATCGATCACGTTTTTCCATTGCCAAGAGGCAATCTCGAACACCTCGGCGGTTCTCTCGAAGCGGCCTTGCATCTCGGTGCAGTAGCCTCCGATGACGTGGAGCTTGCCATGTCGGAAAATCGCCTTGCACTCGTCACGCTCTCTCGCCATGTCAGGCAGTGAGAACCACTCATCTCTTGCCGTGTCATATGCCATCGTGGATCTCAATGCATTCTTGTCGTCGTCGTGTCCACCCACGACGTACACCATCCGATCAGAGTCAGACGCGAATCCGAAAAACGATCTTCGCACACCTGGCATGTCAGCTCCCCGCCGCCACGTGGCCGAGACAAAATTGAAGATGAAAACGGAAGTGGAAACCTCCCAAGTCACCGGATGCAACCCACCCAGCACCACAAGATCCGACCCGACACTGGCCACTTGGCAAAACATCGGCAACCCATTTGAGAACCCAGGAAGCGGAGGCAACTCACACCAATCACCTGTATCCGGTTCAAGAAGGGTGAACCGGTAGACCGGGCTGTCCCCATACTTCACAATATTAGAAGCCTGATCGGGGCTAACTCTCGCCTGAACCATCACAACAAGCTTTTGACCGGTGCAAGTGGCTTTTCTAATCCGGCGGAATTCCGGTGACTCGGTCTCGCTTTTCCAGGACCTGCAGATGGAAACAACTGTCGCCAACTGCTTGTACTCCACCCGGATCAAACAACCACGAGCTATATCATAAGGAAGGCCTGGAATTAGCTCCATGGCCATTGAAAGAAGAGCAAAGAAACGATATCAACAAGGACGGAAGTGTCACGAGCTGACGATTTACCAGGCCGGAGTAGAAGTAGAAGCAGGGAGATGATAAAGAAAGTTTTTCTGTGATCGCTCAAGGGACGTGGCGCTTCTACTTTATAGGGAGGTAAGGCATGCCGTTATTATTATTACTGTGTTCTAGAAAGGTGGGAGGAACTAGAATTGGAAGATCATGACCATTGGAAGCAGCCTGTTGCTAGTTTTTTCTTTATTTAATTATTTGTCACCTTGCATGAATTTAATACAATTATAACTTTTTTAAAATGATGCAATTGCTTATTGTAATATTTACTAGGGTCATGGATACTGGTGTCATCAGCTACGTATCTCGGCCGTTGTTTTGCAATCACACCCTGTTTACAATGCGTTTACAAAACGTTTTTAATGATTTATTTTCCTTGAAATTACTATTTTTATGTTTTTAAATTGTTTTGAATTGTTGATGGTAAAATATACTTTAAAAAACAAGATTTGTCGTGTCAGAATTGATATCGAACTATCTTATCGTTCGGCAACTTGCAGTGCTGGATTATCATGGGGTAAGATGATGTAGGAATTGTTTTTTTATTACTTTGATGGGGGCATTCATAACCATTTGTCGGCCTGTCTGTCTGGTTAGAAATATAAAAAAATAATTTAAAACCATCAAATAATATTCATTTATTACCCGATAAGGGATCGAGCCAAGTCATCTCACCTTGCGGGCAGAGCAAGTATGATCGAAAACATGTGTGTTTAAGCTGTGTATTATTCAAAATATAAATCTTATCTCAGGCGATCAGCATTTTCTTTTTCCAGGAAGGAAAAGGTGACTCAATTCTCCACTTGCAAATACATATATTAAACTCTGATAGATATGTGATCTCTATCTACAATATCTGGCCGGCGCCGTTTTACCATTTCTGGCAACCCAGCAAGCTCGCTCACAGATCGTGGAAATGGTTTTGTGGTCGTATAGAATCCATCTGCGACTGCCGGCCGGGGGTTTCTGTCCTTTCAATGTGCTTACAGGGTAAGAATCTTAACGGGGCAAAGGCAAAACTAGACGTTAGTAAACGTGTTCAAGAGATTGCTGAGAGATTTTAAAATAATAATAATGATATATTCATCTTTGAAGCCGTACGTGGTGATTTTCCAGGGATGATTAGCAACCGGCGGCAATTCTGACGGCAGCCATGCTACGGTGAGGCAATAGAAAAGGGCCTGCTCATGGCAAAAGCCCACCGGGCAGGGAGAAATTCAACCGGAAGCGGCTTGGCCCGGTCTGTTCAGGCATCTATAATTTTGAAGAGGTGATGAAATTTACCATCAAAACAATGAGAATTTTCATTTCACAATCACAACTGAATGTTCCGGGTATTTGGTAATAATGCTTACTATCTTTTCTGGTCCGAGTTAGAAAACAGGTGCAGTCAAAAACTATGTTTTTTTTATAAAAAAAATATTGAATTAATAACTAAACACATTAATAAAGATAATTAGAACTAGAAAGTAAATATGAAAAGAAAAAAGAAAGATTGGACGAAGTCTGAGATTGAGCACGTATTTGAGGGGAATATATAAGCTTAGGATTGGTTTTGTCTAAAAGCAAAACCAATGAAAAAGCTAAAAAAAAAACCCTAAAAATAATATTTTATTTATATTATTTAAAAAATTATATTATTAATTTAACTTCTCTAAATAATTTTTCCATGCTCTAACAGTGAAAACCTTGTGGGATCTATTAATTGATTTGGTTTCGGTTTCGGTTTCGGGTTTATAAAACTGAAACCAAACCGAGTATAAATAGTCATCTAGCCCTAAACAGTAAACCGACCGCCTCTCTCCTCTCGTTCACTCTCCAGCGCAGCCGCCACCCTTGATTGGCCTCGGTCTTTCACCCACGAACCATCTCCCTCCACCCCCTGTCTCTCTCATCCAACCAGTTTCGGGCCCTGCTAGATCTCTTGGAAAACCATCAATTCTATTCTCTTTGTTTTGAAGTTTTTCTCTTTTTTCCCAAGGAAGGGAAACAGAGAGAGAGAGAGAGAGAGAGAGAGGGGATTGGAGGGGAAGAAGATGGAGGAGAGTAAGGGTCTGAAGAAGGTGGTGTCGGCGTGTGATGTGGAGGCGTTGAAGAAATGTTTGGAAGAAAATAAAGGGGATTACGTCAAGTGTCAGTCCCAGATCGAGGCCTTCAAGTCTTCTTGTTCTCTCATCAAGCATTCTTCCACTACTTCTCTGGATCCCCAGACAAAGACGACGTAAGGAATTTCAATTATTTCTGGTTCGGAGAAGTTTCTTCTCAGACAGGGCAGAATTATGTTTATTCCTTTTTGAGATTACTTAAATTTGGAGGAACCTCCCTTCTTAAATTGCCAGGTTTTCTTTTTCAATTTCATTCAAATTTTAGTTATATTCTACAGAGATACAAAAAGTGTTATAGTGTCGTGTTTCCGCGACATGGCTGAGGACTCTTGTCGTAACTATCTGATATTGTAAATGCAAGAAATAATTGTTGTCCTTGAAGAGGAGCAATCCAAACATGGACTGTTAATGGAAGATATGCTACAACAATTCAATAATTTAGCAATAAGTTATGATTGTTTAATATATATTACAACAGAACTTAATTAAGGGGAAGGAACTTCTAACCATCTAGGTGACGAACATGGAGGAATCCAATCCCGATCTTTTCGGCTGGATTTTCCTCGTTTTGATGGCGGAAATCCCCCCAAAGAATAGATATTGAAGGAACCAAGGTTGTAAAATCCGTTCCGGTTTTTTGTTTGGAACGGAACGTTCCGGTTTCGGTGCATTCCGGCGTTCCGTTCCGGTTTTGTACTATTCATATTTATTTAATTATATATATGAAAAAAATAAAATATTAATTTAACAAGTATAATTTAAATTTAAGATAAATGAAATTTAAATTATACAATACAAACATAATCTCAAAATTAGAAACATCTTTGAAATTCCAAAATATTATGAAAGTAAAATGTTCTAAAATAAAAGAAAAATACATCAAACATCTTCTACATATTATTATTATAATTAATAACTATTATTATATAATAATAATAATTATAATATAATAATACTTACTATAAAAAGTAAAAACCCACCCACCCCGTTTTTGTCCCCGTCACTTTCATTTCAAGCTAAAAAACCCTATCTTTTTCTCTTCAGGCCGCCGCCCCCCCTCGCTAAAAACCCAATCTTCCTCATCCTCTCCTTCTCTCCTGCTAACACCTCTCTGCATTATACCTCTCCTTCCATTCCTGATGAGAATGTTTGCTCTACGTTTTTGCTCCCCTGCTCCAGGTCTCTTTGATTTGACGCCCATCTCTCTTCTATCTCTTTCTCATGTCTGTTGAAGTCCACTTGGTTTGAAGTCCTTGTCTTCAGTCTCTTTTTGTAAAGATCATGGATTTGCTGGACCCGGAACGGAACGCCCGGTACGGAACCGGGGCGTTCCGGCCGGAATTCGGCCGGATTTTCCGGATCTGGCCGGGATTTTTACCGGGACAAAAACGTCGCCGTTTTGTCCCGGATTTGCTTCTGGAACGGGCCGTTTCGGCCGTTCCGGCCGGAACGGAACGGAATTTATAACCTTTGAAGGAACTCCATAAAATTAGATGTAGATTGCTTTCTTTTACATGGAAGGGAAGACGCTGACTTGGTATTACTGGTTGAAGGAGTCAAGTCCTGCAGTAACATGGGGTGAATTCTTGGAGGCTCTTCACATCAAATTTTATGAGGATCCATTAGGTATATTCATCAAGTTAAGGCAAACATGAAGTGTAGAAGATTAGCAAACAAATTTTGAAATTTTGCCCAACAAATTAAATAGGATAAGGGAAGATTTTCGCATCGGTACTCTTCTAAGTGGTTTAAAAGATGAATTGCGAATTATTGTTACCATGTTCAAGCCAAAACACTTGCCGTTGTTTTTGGATTGGCATGTCTGCAAGATGAAGAAGTTAGCAGGAAACAATATCATTACAGAAACAATCAAACGCAAAAAAAAAAAATATACACCTACATTCAAGTCCCACCAAAATTACTTGCCCTAAATCCCTTATTCAAATTACCACCTCCAAATCCAATCCTATCCACAACATTCACGACATAATCCTGTATTCTAGAAAAGAAATCCCTACCCCCATCAAATGAATAGGTCTTAACTAAATGCAAAAAAGGCGAGAGAAGGGTATTCTATTTATAATTCTTAATCAATGCAAAATATTATTGGCACTAATTTGATAAAGTTTTAAATTTAATAATTATTAATCAATGCAAAATATTGATTACCCTACAGTATTTTATTAATAACAAAAAACAACTTGAAAAATCCCAAAATAGCCACAAAACATGCCTATTTTTATTTGTTCCTAGTGTAAATTAGCAATTGAACTTCACAAAAGAAATTGAAATCTCGGAAAAAACCCAAACCAACAACTAGCTTATTTTTGTCTTTAAGGGTATGGAAGATATTTTATCATTATTAAAAAAGTGAAAAGACCTTTGTATCCCAATAAAAACATGAATAACAAATGAATCATATGAAAATTTCTAAGTTAATTTAATGATAAACAAAACTATCAAATTCCTCTGTGTTCATAGTTACAGAATTTCTCTCGCTCCTTGTATACATTTGTTAAATAAATCAACCATCGTGTCCCTAGAATTTTAAATTTTCAAATATAAAAACATGCTTCTAATTTCTTATTCTGATCTTTACCCTTTTGAATCGATAGCCGTTTCCTCTTCTTCTTCCTTCTCCACTTAACGGGGACATGAACTTTAAAATTGGAATAAAATTCCAAAAAAAATGGTATAAAAATTCGTGTCATATCACACCGTTTCCCCCCTCAACAGGATTTTTTCCCCACCACTTTATAAATTGCTGGGGCCAAACTGAAACACTTAGGTCTACAACATATAAACAATCCCTTCTCATCTTTCCAGAACCGGCAACCTTGTCTCTTCGTTCGTAAACATCTTCTTCACATTCCAACTCTTTTGATTTCCTAATGGCACGACTAATTCCAAGCCTCCCTAACGACATTGCGACCGAATGCCTGATACGCTTACCTTTTCAACACTTTCCTGCAGCAACAATGGCATGCGAAGATTGGAAACTTGAGATTGAGTCGCCGGAGTTTTTTCGTAGTCGAAAGGGTTCTGGCTATAGCCAACCCATCATTGTAATGGCACTAGCAAAGGTTGGTGGAGAAAGAGAAGGTAGCAGTCGGGAAAATCTACGCAGACCAGTTTACAGGCTTGCATTCTGTGACCTTAAAACGGGAAAATGGGGCGAGTTGCAGCCAATTCCAGAATTCTCAGAAGGCCTGCCGATGTTTTGCCGACTGGCCATGGCTGGTTTAAATTTGGTAGTGATTGGCGGGTGGGATCCAGAAACTTGCAGGGTATCCAATTCTGTGTTCATATACAGTTTTGTGTCGGACACGTGGCGTCGTGGGGCCGACATGCCTGGTGTTAAGAGGTCACTTTTCGGGTGTTCGTCGGATATAAATGGCGACAAGGTGTACGTTGCGGGGGGGCATGACGAGGAGAAGAATGCGTTGACCTCTGTCTTGGGCTATGACGTGGCAAAGGATGAGTGGATTAGGCTGCCTGACATGGCAAGGGAGCGTGACGAGTGCAACGCCGTGTTCCATTCCGGCGAAATCCATGTCTTTGGCGGGTACTCAACGGAAGCACAGGGTGTTTTTGATGCAGGTTTCGAGGCCTTCGATCCCGGCGAGTGGAAGTGGGTTCGGAAGCCAGAGAACTTTCTAGAAACAAACATGAGTGCAAGAACTTGCGTGGCTGACGGCAATGGAAGGCTGTACATTTGTCAAGGTGGCGAGATGATGGTTGCGTGTGGCGGTGTCAAGTGGCGGAGAGTTGCTGATCTGCCGGTGGATATGAGCGTCCTCGCCTGTGCGATGATCGGCCAGAAAAAAATACTGGTGGTTGGGTCTGGAAAATCTGATGATCCCCATATGTTGTATGAATTGGATTTGGAGAGACGCGCATGGGCGAAGTTGGAGGCTCCAAAACAGTATTCGGGTCATGTTCAATCAATTTGTTTTCTGGAGATCTAATTTTTACCAATATTTTTGCACTAAATTCTAACATAAGAAGTACATTAACTAGGTATTATTATTATTATTATCTGTGCTTGTATTATCGTTATCATTTTTCTTGTAAATTTATGTATTATTATTTTGCTTGTTGAATGGAAAAGCAGTGGCATTGAGATCTCAAGTGTTTTCATGCATGATTTTTAAGTTTTGCCCTGACTTCAGCTATGGTCTGTGAGTGTTTCTACAAGCGGGTCAAACAAGAACAAACCATGGAATTTTTTTTCACAAGCAAGTGTCAACGAAATAACTCAATCCAAATTTCTCATGACCAGAGAATTCAAAAATTTCCCTTCATAATTGGGATTAAATTAAATTGACCTTAAATTTTAATAAAAGTTCGGGCATAAGCAATCACCTCCTCCAAAACACGATTAGGGTTCGGCAAGTCAGTGTAATAACTTTCACCCGTTAAGCAGGTCTTGGCCTAGGAGGTTCTTTTCTTTGCATTTGGATTAAGTTTTTTTGTACAAGTATATCATTCCTGCGATATCTTATTTGTTTATCTGAAAATTAATTGTGTACGCACAAACTGTACGAATATCCTGATAATCAAAATAAATAAAAAACTTTCACCCATTAACACCCTTACGAAAGGTTCTACAAGACAAGACAACACTAGTGTAGAAAAAGCCTCAACCCACCTTCCAAGAAGAGTGATTATTGAGAGACGTGTTTGCGAAGGACAGCATGTTCACAGAATCAAGCAGCACGAATTGCAAATCCTTTCCTCTAACATAGCAAACAAATTGTCAAATAAAGGAGACCACAAAAAAGAAAAGAAAAAGGTAGAGTGAAAACCGGACGTGGATCCTACGCTAAGTTGTTTTTAATCTAAACACAATGCTTGATTAAGGTAAGGTTCACATTCAAAACAAACTACATGTCTTTTGAGAAAAGTAGAATTTTTTAAAACCTCGTCGTTTAGTTATCAAACACTACTTTTATTAGTGTTACTTCCGACAGCAATAGTCCAAGCACCACAGCTAAAACCAAGCAGAACCCTGATTTAGATGAATCTGTATCATGCATCCACTTCAGTTGTCTGCTAAAGCAGTTATGAGTTATGACACTACAGAAAGCTAGATAAAAAGAAGTAAATAAACCGTAACAAAATTAAATGCTATTTTTTTAATGTTTTTTTTTTGGATTCGAGGAAACCTTACTCCCCGGAAAACACACTTTGTGGGTCCAGATGAGCGAGTAAAATCCTGGCTATCCCAGACTCTTACAAGAGATACTTTCATTCAACGAAAAATCCCAGGTATATACCACCTCTTGTTCTAAGGTATCAGTAAAGGCTTGAGTACTGGGATAACTTAAATTTTGTGACTGTACTTTCATACAACAAAACATCCCAGGTATATACTGTCTCATGTTCTAAATATCAGTAGAAGTAGATGCAGACATAATTGAATTTGAAGTTCCAAGTAACATAATGGATGATAAGTAGCAACTTATAAAAAAAATTCCAAACAATGAAAGGAAAAGGAAACACGCATTTATCACAGCTAAGAATTCATTTGCATAATTAGTCGGGAGATAATAATCTAGTATCATATCATGAAACATAATTAGATCAAACAATGAAAGGAAAAGGAAACACCCATTTGTCACAGCTAAGAATTCATTTGCATAATTAGTCTGGAGATAATAATCTAGTATCATATCATGAGACATAATTGGATCGAACAATGAAAGGAAAAGGTAACACCCATTTATCACAGCTAAGAATTCATTGGCATAATTAGTCTGGAGATAATAATCTAATATCATATGATGAAACATAATTAGATCCAACAAAAACGCTTAAAGCCAACAAGAACAAAAAAATTGCACCTAATATACATATGCACGGATGCAGATAAATTCGTAGAATCTTGTGAGGATGAGGATTACCTGGGAGTTTACAGCATGAACATCCGTCATAGAGTAAAGTGAGTGAACACATGCAGTTGCTGAAGTCTACAACACTGACTTTGACAAATTTGAATTTCGGGATATGAACCTTGGAATATCTTAGACATGAAGTACCTTTTTTTACATTTTATGTATATCATTACATTTTTTTGACAACCAAGCAGTGACCAAAGAGAAAGAGAACTAGTATATTGAATCAGAAAAAAGAAAGAAAGAGAAGTACTAAGAATAAAGTTATGAATTAAGATAAAACAATTAAAATTCTAAGCTTCTCAGTTTATCTTCTATTTTATTTTCCATGAGTAAAAGGAAATTCAATTTGCTTATGTAGACAAAGCTAAATTGATAGAATAAATATATCATGAACTGCTTTCATTTTCTTTCCATTTTCTACACTTTCTCTGCAACCAAACAGAGATCAATGGCAATGGAGGATCATAAAGTGATACAATTATATATTTTCCTACACGTTAATCAGAATCTTCCAGAACAGTAGCGGAGCTACAACACAAAGTAAAACAGTTTTGTTGTCTTATTTTCCTACATTGATTTCTCAGCAGCCAAACAGAATTTATAATGGTGAAAGCACATCAACAGAAAGTATCTTAACAATTTGTAACTCACCATGCAATGCAGCTTAAAGTCAGAAAGAGAGAGAAAAGAAATTACTTTTGATCTTTTTGAAAGGGAAACAAAAGATCTTCTATGCTCTTCATATTTCTACACATTTTCTCACCTGGTATATAAATAGCTTTCAGTGTACAGTGTTCTCTAGGACATGCACATCAAGTTGAATGAGAGATCCCAGCTCGAGCTGAGATTAAACCCAATCCTAGCTTGAATTCAAGATAGAGAATTCTAAGAAATTTTGGAATATGGCAAAACATGGGTATGGGTGTGGGCAAGAATAGGAAATGAATTGTTCCACAAAAGGATAGCAGGAGTTATAGATATATGTCGACGATATCACCAAGCCAGCATACATAAAACAGAAAGAAAAGGCAAACTAAAGCAAGAGCCAATGGGATTTTGCAGTTTTCATTTGATAGAAAGTAGTAGAAACTGCATCCAGCACAAGATAAGAGTGTAAATTTTGCATTGAATATAATACAAGTATATTTCAGGAAAATATATACTTGCATATATATTTTTAAAACTACAATAAATACATCAACACATGTTCACCAAGGTCATCACCATACCGGAACATTTCACACTCCAGTCGGTCATATTCAGGAAGCATACAATTTTCAAGCTATTGCAACTCCCCAGAACAACCATGTGAGGAGCCAAATTGCATCCACATCAGCGCTTCAAGAGTTCTTTCAAACTAGTGTCAAATGTGCAGAGTGCAACAGAGATTGCCAGAATTAGAAGATAACATGAAATGCTAGGAAGTATAACTTGTAGAAAGCATCATTTGTATCCCACAGTAACACCAGCAACATCTCTCAGTATAATCCACCTGTCACACATTAATCTTGATTGGCTCCATATATTTGTTTAGCTCTTTAAATTAAAACTGCAAAGCAATAGCATGATGGATTCTTCAATTTTCCCAGATGCCTCTTGATTTTCAGTTAGACTAATAGAGCTTGCATTTGCTTGTTCCAACGCAAACTGCACATTCATTTGCATCTCCTTCAATATGGCTTAAACAGTAGTTTATCCTATCATTCACAACATCCTGCAGTATAAATAACTTCACATTAGAATAAAAGGCAAGCAACTTCCATTCAAAAGAAATTATGTACGCAAGTTGGGCAATACATGGTCACAACTTCTGCGAGAAAGTAAAAAACTCAAGGAAAAAGGGAGTTCATCATCACAAAGATGCTTATGGATATCTATAAAAGTGTCCTTGAGGGAAAAAATCAAATTTATCGTCAATGTGGATGTGAAAAGAGCAAATACTTATCACAAGAGAAAGTGGTAGAGAGTATGATTATATTGGATCCATCAGCAGCAACTGAGATACTTTACCAAAAATAGATAACATGAACACACCGTAAATTTCACACACAGTCTGGAACTATGCCAACACTATACAGACTTATGTAGATATTATGGTAGCCAAGATACATACCACAAGTAGCTCATGCAAGCCAAGAGGTGCAGTTATGATATATGAGACACCAGGATGCTCCTTAGCAGCTTCAGCAGTCAATGAAGGAATATCCTTTCGAACAAAAATACAGTGGAATATTTTGTTAGTATGACATGTAAAGCTGTGAGAAGAATAACTAAATGGTAATCCAGTCGAGGAAGAAAACAACAATGAGTTACCCGGTGCCAATGTCGTCCTGGAAAAAGAAAGAATGGGCTCACAATAACACGATTCGCCCCTTGTTGAACACATAAACCAAAAGCATCTCTTATCGAGGGCTCAGCCAGCTCCTGATTATATTAAAAAAATTAAGAAAAACATTACCAGAAATGAATCGTTCACTTCATAGATGTAAATAGTTGGGGAAGAACACTGCGTATTTAAACGTGAAAATATAACACAAAAAAATGAAGGGTGCATGCTGAAACATATAAATGAAAAACCTCTAAGGGGAAAAAGGAGGAGCAGTTACCATATGAGCAGGCTCCACGATTAGGTACCCAGTTTTATCTCTAAACATGGCCACAAACTCATCTGAAATTCACAAAACAAAGCTATTTGATTATTATTAAAATCAAATAAAGTATGGTATTTGACAAAAAAAAAAAAAAAAGCAGCCGCAGCTTACTGAGCATGAGATTTGATTCTTTACGACGTGAGCCATGGTCAACAATGATGACACCGTCTTTGTCGCCCACAAAGAACCCATTCCCTTGAGGGTTCGTCCTCATAATTCCACCATTCCCACTGCTGTTCAAACACAAGCTTCTTCTTGATGAATACTTTTCGTTTTGTAAATTCGAGAATTTGGGGGTCAATGCCCATCTGGGATTTCTTCTTGCAGTTGTTTCCCTTACTGAACAACAATTACTGCAATTGCCAAACAAAAGGGAAAACACAGAAGAAGAAACCAATAAAGGATGAGCGGATACTGCTTGTTTCCAAGAAAATATATTGCAATTTGAAGCCACAAACTCCATTAAAGCATTAATCAGAAAAGAAGTAATTGAATTAATTACCTTTTAACCAGACTGAGAGAAGAGACTGGTGAGATAGAAAACGACTCTAACACCATCTCTCTCTCTCTCTCTCCAGTTTTACCGCTTTCGCAGAGTTTTTCTTATAATAGATAAATAAATAAGCAATAGCTGAAAGGGGCAAAACGGCAAGGGAGCACCATGACTCCTGGACGTGCTAGATACTTTTTGAAGATCTTATACGACTGTTTGTTATTTTGTTTTTTTTTTTAAAAAAAAAAAATTGATACATCGATACCAAAAATAAATTTTAAATATTAAAAAATTATATATTATTTTAATATATTTACAAAAAAAAATCTTTGAAAAACAATCATTATTATAATACTAAACAAATTATATATATGGGGAGAATGAGTCAATTTTGATGTAATTATTTTATACATGTTAGTATAACAAATAATATATATATATATATATATATATATATATATATATATATATATATATTATTTTAATACATTTTCAAACAAAAACTATTTTAAAAATATTCATTACTATAATAATATCAATGTCAAGCTCTTCATGTCTTTAATGTATTAATTATAAACAATGATTTTATATGAATTAGTTTATACAGATTTGATTAAAAAATGAAATATAAACAAAATTCTAAAATGTAAAAGTGAAATTCAGAAGAAGAAAAAGAGAAATTCAACCTTAACACAATAATTAAAGTAGTGTTTAATATTATAGTAATGATTTTTTTCAAAGTGTTTTTTATTTAGAAATACATTAAAATATTTATTTTTATTTTTTAAAATTTATTTTTAATATTATCATAATAAAAACATCAAAAATTATATATAAAAAATAAATTTAAAATACCTTTTATTTTAAAACACTATTTAGCTATGAAAACAAATATTACCTAAAACTACCCAACAAAAGCTCTACAATAAAGAGTCCAAAACCACTAGTATGGAATCATTTCATCTCTAAAAAAAAGAGAAGACTATGGGTGCTTGCTTAAATTTCTAAATCTAAAAGCCTTTTTTTATTTTTGGATTGACCGTTTATAAATGGTTTTTTTTATCTTGTGTTTGAATTGGTTTGAATGATTCTTTCGATGTGTTTATATATATATAAGAAGAAGAAGAAGAAGAAGAAGAAGAACATAATTTTCAAGGTTATGACTCGCCAGACTGACGAGCACAACCATTTTATAGAACAATGCCACAAGTTCCAAGAGCATAGTAAAAACCTACTATTGATGGAAGATCTTCAAAACTATAAGTAAACCTTTTTTGAATTAAGTGTATATTTGAGAAGCATTACAAAAGTGTTTTTTTTTTTAAAATAAAATTTTGTTTTTTTGATTTAAATTAAATTTTTCTTGGTGTTTTTTTAAATCATTCTAATGTATTGATGTCAATTTTTTTTTTTTTAAAAAAAGTTATTATTGGAATGAATTTCTAAGTAAACACACCATTTAAATAACAATCACAACCTCACTTTCAAATATCTCTCTAAATGTTAGACATTTTACTTATCCATACGTATCATCACACCATCTTGATTTTACTCATTAATGTTCTTGACATGTATAACTTATGTGAAGGAACCACATATTTCAATTTGAAGTATGATAATGATTGTTTTCTTAAAGCATATTTTGTTTAAAAATATATCAAAATAATATATATTTTTTAAAAGTTATTTTTTATATTAGTGCGTGAAAATAACTTGAAAACACCAGAATATTTTTTTCAAAAACTTTTGAAACGCAAAAACAAACAAGTTTCCAAATTTGACTGGATTTTAAAATTTTTGTTTCCTTTATGTCTTATTTAGGCTTATAATATCCTAACTAGATTTCTACTTTGTGAAACTTCCATGACTTTATTGTCATGAATTTCCATAGCCTTTGAGGGATTATTTTGGATGGTTTAGGACTTCATCATATTCTTGAGGGCATGTTTATGCTAAGATTATTATATAAACCTTGTATTGTTGTTGTTTTTTTAATGCTACTAGGTTTTGTTTTCTTGTTTTCTCATCATGTAGCTCAAGTCATGCACTCATGGCATAACTTGCATAGCACAAGCACACAACACGTAAAATCTCTATTGCATGTATACGAATCACTCCATAAACATAAAAATATTTTGGAAGAAGGTGTTTGTTAATGTATTTAAAAAGCGCATTTAAAAAAAATGTTTTTTTTTAATTATTTTTGTTATTAATACATCAAATAATCTAAAAACACCAAAAAAAAATAATTTAAAGTAAAAAATAAAAAAAATTTAATGTTTAGTTTACACTAAATCATTGGTTTGTGTGATATGTTGTTGGTTATATTAATATTTTCTAATATAAAAATATATCTAAGTGTCACTAATATTTTTTGTAGTATATTTTTTCAAAACCACGTGAAGATTGACTTAATATACCCTGGTCAATCTAATGAGTCTAGATTAAATTCGGGTAACCGATAAAAACATGGTTTGACACAAAATAAATATTTAAAATGATATTTTTATATATATAGATATTAAAACAATAATATGATAAAATTGTTTTGAGCTAATTCAAGATAACTTTTCAATATGTTTACTATGTCATGAAGTCATGATAACCATATAAGTAGCAAATAAAAACAAATTATAAAGCTTAGTTAATAAACCCAATGCCTCATGCTAAAATTGAAAAAATAAATTAAAAAATGACCCAAGAAATTAATCAAAGACAACCTGGGTCAACTAGTTAAACCCACGACATATAAGTTATAAGATTATAATAACTCAATAGAAATAAATTATAAAATTTAATTTCTATTCAATACAATGTTGAAAGATAAAATTAAAAAAATCATAAAAAAAACTCGAGTCAACTCGAGATAATCTATCAAACCTATAACTCAAGTCATGATACGATAATAACCTTGTAGAAAACAAACCTCAAAATTTAATTTTCAATCAATCCAATACTAAAAAAAAAAATTAAAAAAAAAAACTCAATCAAGAAACAAATAAAAAAATGAAATCAAATAAATTAACTCATCAAATACTTATTTTTATAGTATTTATAAAGTTTGAAATTCATCTTAAATTTAATACCTGTTTGATAGTGTGATTGAAGTTGTTTTTGAAAATACTTTTCGTTCACAGATATATCAAAATAATATTTTTTTATTTAAAAAAAATATTTTAATATCTGCACATGAAAATGATCTAAAAACTCTAAAAATATTTAATTTAAACTAAATAATAAAAATAAATTTTTTTAAATTTTTTTGAAAATTATCTTTAAAATGCAATGACAAATAATGAATTTTAATCTTGTTACTCGTTAGTGTTACAAACTTTCAAACATTTCATTTCAATAAAATTGAGTGGAAGTTATAAAACGACATCGTCAACACAAATACAAGGCTACAAGTACCCTGTTTCTGACCAGCTGGCAGCTACACAGTCCCACGTGACGTGGCTATTTCCATGAAAATACAAATTGCCTAAAATCCCCTAAAAAAAGGTGAAATATCTAGAGATTCCCTAAACCCAAACGACGAGAATTTCTTCTCTTCGAAACCTCGTCTCACAAATCAATCCTTCTTTTCTACCTCTATTTATTGAATTTATTTATTTATTTATGACGCAGATTACACCGATAAATCACCAAACCTCTCTTTCTCAGAATCTAGGGTTTGCAAAATTCAGAACTCCTGTATCCAAATCCAGTGAAACCCTAGTTCCCTTTCAAATTTAGGGCTCTAAGAGATTCGATTTCCTTTGATTTTTAACAAATTTGCTTTTGGTTCGCTTTATCGCCAGTTCTGGTTGACTTCTAATTTACTCATGACGTAGATTACACCGATAAATCACCAAATCTCTCTCTCAGAATCTAGGGCTTGCAAAATTCAGAACTCCTGGATCCAAATCCAGTGAAACCCTAGTTCCCCTTTCATATTTAGGGCTCTAAGAGTTTCGATTTCCTTTGATTGTTAACGAATTTGCTTTCTGTTCGCATTATCGCTAGTTCTGGTTGACTTCTATTTTCCTTACGCCTTTGGTTTGCGAGGAAGTTTTCGCGTGGAAGGATTATGTGTTTGCTTTTCGGCGCTTAGATAGCTGACTCGACTAAGAGTTTCTTATTGTCGCTGTCGTTTTGATTGACGAACTGCAGCGTGAAAGTTTGAAATTTTAGGGTTTTGTAATAATGGCTAGGGTTGGTGAAGCGGATATTGAATATGAGAGTGATCCTGAGGAAGAGAAGCGGTTGCTTGGAAGGAGAAGGAGAGAAGCTGCGAGTGACGACGAGGAGGGTGCAGTAGAAGAGAAGCCCACAATTGATCGGAGGGCTCCAATTCACTCTGATGAATCTGACGACCAGGGTGGGGCTGCAGACTACGATGACGGCGAAGAAGAAGATGCATTAGATGGAGAGGAAGATGAAGAGGTTTATGATGATGGAGAGGAAGGAGAAGAAGAGGTTTATGAGGAAGATGAGGGCAAAAAAGGAAATGAAGAGGTAGTAGGAGGCAGCGGCAATATTGGGGTTGAGGTTAGGGAAAAGGAGATTGAGGGGAGGAAGGTGGATGAGACGGTAGAGGAGAAAGTGGAGGAAGGGGAAGAGGGGAAGAAGGAGAACGAGCCATTTGCTGTGCCTACTGCTGGGGCATTTTACATGCATGATGACAGGTTTAGGGACAGTGCTGGTGGCCGGCACAGGTATGGTTGTGCCATTGGTGTGGTTTTAGTATAAAAGAAATTTGTTTTGTTTAAACACCATAGTTGTTTATTTGGTAGCTTTGCTCAAATTCTAGTTCAGAGTTTGTTCATTGTATATTATACACTGAAGTTTAGTAATGCACTTACATGCAAAAGCCGGTAAACTTTAATAGTCAGTATTTATTTTTGGGGTTTCTTATTGTATGCATAAACATGGATGCCCATTTTTCCTCTAACCAGGGATCCATGGTCCTGATATCTTTTTTACGATTATAGACTTAACCATTGCTCGCTTAGATAAAGTCTTACCTGGGCTTATATAGAAAAACCTGGACTTTCAGTTTTACCTTTTAGTTTTTTTGCTTTTGATATTCTTAGTCAGAATTTCCTATACTTATAATGTTACCATGCAGTTCTGAATGATGTGTACCACCTCCTTTGACTTGTTATTTTCTTAAATAAGTAATTCTAAGGTTAACTTACTTGGTTTAGGCGAACATTAGGCCAAAGGAAGTTATGGGAGTCCAAAGACAATAAGAAATGGGGGCATGACAAGTTTGAAGAGATGACTTTGCAGGAACGGCATTATGAACGGGTGATAATTTCGTGCAAAATTTTATTTGACCTGAGCGTCCAATTTCTTCTTTTTTCCTTTCTGTTGTCACTTACTGAAACTTTCCTCATAATAATTCAGGGAAGAAGGAATGCTAAAGGTAATTTTCATGCCCGTGGTGGTAAAAATCGAGGTCCAGAACAAGGATATGCTAGACGGAACAGGTCTCAACCATTTAGTGATGATAACAATCAGAACCAGGCATCAAAAGCTGCGAGAGGTAGAGGAACAAGAAAGGGTGAATCTACTTTCAAGAGCCGCAGAGAGACACTTCCAGTGCAAAGTAAACAGCCTGGGAAGCCGCTTGAAAAAAATTCGCCTGGCAGTTCAGGGAGAGGTTTGATATCAGCATCAAATAAAGAATCTGATCAAATGCTCTCCGCCCGAAAAAATTCGAACTTGAGTTCTGCTTCTCCTCCTTTTTATCCTTCTAAATCTTCAAGTAAAGACATTGCCTTAGGTCAGAAAAGGGATGTACACGCCGCAAGCACAAGCAAGAATCTTCGCACTCCTGTTATAGAAGGGAATTTTCCTATGCAGAAAAACAGTGCATCGGTGAGGGGGAAGAATATAGCTGACTCTGTTGCAATGGACAAGCTTTACATTGATGATTTCATCACTCCAGCAGGGAAGCCTTTGAACAATGTGCAAACGCCACCATCTGTATCTTCTGTGGTCAGCACTATCCAATCGTCACAATCCAGGGCACAAGGAAGGGGTGTAGCTATGTCAGGTCAGATGACTTATCAGGGGACTCCACATCACAACCAAGTTAACAGAACCTCTCCCACCACTGCACCACTCCATTCTCGTCAGCGAAGTCCTTCGCAAAACTGCATTCAACCAGTTCCTACTCCGCAGTTAGTCCAACTTCCTGGTAGTGGCTCTCAAGCCACTTCTCCACCGAAAACTGCTCTCTCACTAGATTCTTATGAAGCTGGTGAAGCAGAGACTGCTGTGGAATTAAGTAAATCCAGAACTGCTTTGGTTGGAAAGGGAAAAGGCATTATTCAAGGAAATGGAAGGGGATCTTTTCTTTATGGTGGAGCACAGGTTGTGGGAGCCACAGGGAATATGGGTGCTGGGCATGGTGATCAGAACTTCTCTGGAACACCAACGTTTTTGCCAGGTGTTTTTTTTTGGATTGCATTGTTTATCATCTAAAAGGAAACAAAGAAGAAGAATAATTGCAATATTAGGAGAGTTCATTATGCAAGTGGACATGGTCTTCATATTTCTTTTCTGTTTGCTTGGTATCTTCAAGGTTTCCTTTGTAGGAATAGCATTCTTATCATGAACTGTTTTAGTGGTCTTGTCCATGCTTTATGTTTTTTAAGGAAGCCAAGGACTACAGTTTGTTTATCTGTGTTTAAATAATTCATTTTGTTATGGTGGCTGATTTGTATGCAGTTATGCAATTTGGCAATCAGCACCCTGGTGGTATTGGAGTTCCTACAGTTGGCATGGCATTTCCTGGATATGTTGCTCAGCCTCAACTTGGTTTAGGGAATTCTGAAATGACATGGTATGTTGAATCTGTCACAGAACTGCAATATAACTGACAGGGTTTTGGTTTTACCTCGGGTCTTGCATGGTCTAGGGAGGTGCTGTCTATGCCCCATCATTTGGAAAATTGCACTGGTGGATTCAGATTATTATGATTCAGCTATTAAAAAAACAGAACAAAAGTAAATAAAATAAACTGATTGCTAACTGTGTTCTGTTAGAAACACAATAGTGTTTTTCTGTCATGCAACGGTTTTCTATATATCTTGAGGCAAATCTGTGTCAGATGATGTTTATAGGAGTTACTGTCCTGCCCATTTCATTATGTAATCTTTCGCTTTTGATATCTTTTCTTTATATCGTAAAAGGTGAATAATAAATTGTTTTAATGATGTTCAGGTTACCAGTTCTGACTGGTGCTGCGGGAGCTTTAGGGGCTACGTATTGTTCGCCTTATCTTACAGTTGATGGTGCTTATCATGCTCGTCCATCCGGGCAAGCATCTTGCTTGGGTTCAAGGTTGTTAGCAAATTGGCATTGTGTTGGATGTCTAAATGTTTTGATGAATTTCTTCATCGGGTCCTTTTATCCATGATTGCTATTTCTTTCATAAAAATCTCTGCTAAATAACAGTTTTTTGTTGCATGAGCTATATGTAATACAACAACAACAAAAAGACATTAACAGAAGGACCCAGTTGAGAAATGGGTAAAACATCGGGGACCTAATTGATAAATTTGTTTCATGTTGGGACTCAATTGATAATGGCCATACAGGTTATGGATTAAACTGAGGATTCACTTATATTCTGCTGGCAACACCAAACCTTTTCTGAGTTAGAAAATGTGATTGAGAAGTAAATTTTTTGGGGTTTCCCCTCCTTCCATTTAATAAACATCTTTTTACCTGGAAAAGGAATTAGTAGATTGCTTAATGTTGCAAGAACTTTAGTCATGCCTGCATGCTTCTTTGCTTCTGTTCTGTCAAAACGGTGATCGAAGAATGCTAGAATTTAGTTTTTGTTGTCTTGTCAATTTATTTGCCAACTTTTTTCATATATATCATTCACTTTTGCAGTTTGGAAATCTAATTGGAAATTGGTAGTTTGCTGGTTGATTTATAATTTTTGCTACTATTTAAAGTGTTTCACTGGATAGTTATTGCATTTAATGTTAGATGATATCAATAGTTCTTGCTGTGGTATTTTCATTTATATGTTGCACTTCTCTTTAACATTTTTTTTTGGTTGTGCTAAGCTGCTTCATCTTCATTGACTTAAATGACATTAATCTGGTGCATGTAGTCAGACTAGTTTTGATGGTTTGTTTTCCTTTGCAGCGAAGAAAGTAGTTCTAATATACCTGATAATGAATTGAAGCCTACTCAGAGACCTGGTAAGGAACAATCTTAATCTTTCTGTTGCTATGCTTAGATTCTGTTGACTTGATTTTGAACAGACCTTGTCATTGATTGTCATTGTTATGTTTCTATGAAACTATCTGTCCTGAAGAACTTGCAAGTGATGAATTTGGACAGCGACAAAAGCCTCGCAGGCAAGTTAAATTTCTAAGCTGTTGCCTTCTGTTACTCTCTAGGCTCCTTGATCAGGTAGCTGACTTATTTCTGTCCTTGTAGATACTCGGAGATGGATTTTAAGCAGCCAAGTACTAGCACTTAGATCTAATGGGGGTGTATTAATAAGCAGATAAAGGTTAAATTCTGTTCAGTCAACTTTGTATCTCGTTTGTGTAATGAAATTCTTAGATGTGATTATGTGTCGATGCAGGTCTTCATTCAAGCCCTTTGTGATCCCCAGCTTTTTTTCTGGAGGGTTTTGGGCCACAGTTTGTCCCGGGATATTTTAGGTAACTACATTTTTAGTCTCTGGATATCTTTTCTGTTGCATACTTTCATCTCCTGAACAAAAAGCACAAGCACCTTACAATTATGCAACCTAAATCATTTTTCTTTACTGAAAATTCTTTTTATTTACTCTTGATTCTTATCACGGCTAGCTGGTTTTTGAATAATTGCAGTTATGTAACGAACGCCTGCTCATGCTGCGGTCAATTGGAGAACATAATTGTGGCTTGACGGGTGGCATTTTCTTGTTTAAACTTGCAGTATGAATGCATTGGAGATCCTGTTGGTGTGTTGGTTTCTTAATGTTTGGTGGACAAACTTTTATTTATTGTGTGTTTTGGTGCTTTCAGGTTTTCTTGCGGCTTGATTTCTTAGTGAAGCTTGTGACAATTGCATGCGGGCTTCTCAAAAAAACTATATACTAAAAAAAAAAAAAAAAGACGAATTATTGTGCTGAAGGTGCTCGGTGAGGTTGAGTTCTCCTTTTACAGTCTCTGGTATATGAGTTTTTATATCCGACTTTCATGATCCTCGTTGTTGGTCAAGTCTGGTTCTGAGGGCACCTTTTTCCATCTGAGATTTCTCTGTTTAGCTCAGGAGACGGCCTTCCTGCTGAAATGCTGCAGGTAGATATCTACTAGTTTAGTGGTCTTATGCTCTTGGAACAAGTACTCAGCTGTGGAATGTTTTTTTTTTTTTAATCAAGCTGTGGAATGTGGCGTTGATTTGAAATATTATGTCTTTTTATCATTACTAATCGCATCAATAAGATTTATGTGCTATATTTTTCATCTATTTAGGGCTGTCTGGGAGGGAGGGCGGGAGGGAGGGAGGGGTGAGGGCGGTTGCGGTTGTTTTTGAAAGTGCTTTTTATTTAGAAATATATCAAAATGATATATTTTTTTATTTTTTAAAAATTATTTTTGACATTAACATATCAAAATAATTTAAAATGAATTTTTTTTCTTTCAAATTTTAGAGAAACAGCGGAACAACCGCATTTTCAAACAGCCTCTTAATCAGGTCACGCTATCAGTTATTTTCAATACCCCTTCTGTGCCATATTTGGGTTTGAATAGAAAACTAAGTGTTTGGTATCATGTTAAGCTGATTTTGTATTTAGAAATGTATTAAAATAATATATATATATATATATATATTTAAATTTATTTTTAATATAAAAATAGTAACAAAAAGAAATCGACAACACAGGCAAATAGATTTGGGCATGCCATGAACTTTGAATGTGGGAAAAAATATATTTGAGCAATTATGGTGGCTATGTTTGGGTGTTTAATAGGAAGAAAAATGGCTATATCTGAATAATAGGTCAATAACCATAAAATGGAAGTGTCTCCAATTACATTCAGGCTTTTTTAAAAAATGTGTTAAATAAATAATAGTGACTCATTATTCCTAAAAAAATATTTTTGATATTTATCACTTAGGGTTTCTTTACCCAAACATTGACAATGAATAATAATGAATTATCCCCAATAATATTTTGGGTATTAATCTTTTTGAAATTTCTTTACCTAAATATTACTAATGAATAATATAATGAATTCCCCCAAAATAAAATTTTTGTGTATTTTTTGGAATATTGACGAACACGCTTTGGAATTTACAAACATGTTGTAAATCAAAACATACAAAAAAGTAATTTTTGTGTTCACCAAATCCATGTTAAAACACTTTTTTTTTAAACTTCAAACATTTTTTTTATTTTAAAAGAAGGAAAAGAATGTTCAAGATATGTTAGGACATTGGCTGCATGCATGAATTTTTTTTTTTGACATATATGTATATTTGCCGCTTTGCGTCGAAAACTGAGTATTCTAAATACGAGATTGATATTTGCTTTTAACAATAAAAAGAGATTACAGACTTTATAATAAATATACCAAAAAATCATAAATCTCTTTATTTTAATTTTATTTTTATTAGAAAAGAGAGAGAGAAAGGTCACCTGTCCAAACGAGTGATCCAGTTGGGCAAACAAGAGGCATGGGTGGGTTGCCTCACGCATGTCTCCTTAATTATTATTCAAGTGAATTATAACTTACTTGAACAACAAAACAATAGCATGCACAATGACTATATAATTAAAATGCAAAGTGAAAAGAAATGCATGAGAACTTACCTGGCAGCTGACAGCCGGAGACGATGATGCTGAGCTCCTGCACAAACGATGATCACTGTTTTTAGGGATAATGATAACTGCTGGCGAAGATGGTGGTGGATGACAAGAGGAAGTCTGATCGGGGGAGGGGTTACTGGAAATTATTAGCTGAGAGGAAGAGGTTGTGAGGAAGGGAGAAAATCTACTTGAAGGAGGTGTTGTTTTTTTTTGTTTCGTTGGTTGCCTCTCTCGTCCTCTTGCTCTCTTTTCTTTCCTTCTTTTATCTCCTCTTTTCTCCTCTTCCTTTTTCTAGGTCAGCAGGTAGGGATATATATAGCCATACATGTTTTATTTAGGGAAGATTTAGTGCATTTAATCTACAATGCAAAATCATGTTTTTTTTTGCAATTAGATAAAATGAAGGAAAATAAATATTCTGGTTGACATTCTAATGATTTTAAGGTAGAAAAAACATGATTTGCAACTAAAAAATCAAGTGAGAGAATCATGAAAACTAATAGGAAATTATATAAAAAAAAGAAATAATTTGCAAGCAGGGGTTGTTTATGAAAGTGATAATAAACAATACCTATTGTGGCAAGATTTTCTGCTTTTACACTAAACATTCAAGCGAAAATATCTTGAGCTTTTGATATCGAAATCAGGCGATTCAAAAATCAAATTCATCTATACGTACTAGACTACAACTTTCATGAAGGACCTAAAGTGAGAAAAAATCAATTTGATGAACAACATTTGCTCGCAATGTTCTTGGTCAAAAACTTGTTTGAAGAGCCAATTTCATGACAATGGAAAAATCATATTTTTAGAGTAAATTATGAGGGATTTATCCAACCTTAGACCTATGATAAAAAAATGGCACCATTGGTTTTGCGAAAAGAAACAAAATATAATTTTGTGTGAAAGTCAAACAACATAAATTATTGTGATATTTTTTGAACCAACTCCCCACTAGTTTTTTTCAACGAGACTAATTAACTTTCCTAAATTTAAAATTGGTTTTTGATATCCCGATAAATATTTGAAACATTAAATTGGGTCTCTTGAATAAGACCTGCAAACTCGGGTCAGAATCATTCTCACGGCATAATTTTCTCCTTTTACAATAGACATTCAAACATGAATATCTTAAGCTTTTGATATCAAAATTAGACGATTTAAAATCTAAAGTCATCTATATATATAGGAATACAACTTTTATGAAGGATCCAAAGCAAGATAAAATCATTTTGAAGAACAAAATCTATCCGCAATATGTTTGATCAAAAACCAAGCAAAACTAAATATTCAAACGGGAATATCTTGAGCTTCCGTTATTGAAATCAGGCAATTGAAAAATAATAGTCATCTATACGTGCAAGAATATAAATTTCATGAAGGATCCAAAGCGAGAAAGAATCATTTTGAAGAACAGAATATGTCCACAATGTGCTTGATCAAAAACCAAGCATGACTAAACATTAAAACAGAAATATCTTGAGCTTCTGACATCGAAATCAAGCGATTAAAAAACCAAAGTAATCTATACATACAGGACTACAACTTTCATGAAGGATCTAAGTGAGAAAAAATCATTTGAAAAACAGAATCTGCCCGCAATCTGCTTGGTCAAAAACTAAGGAGGACTAGACATTCAAACGAGAATATCTTGAGCTTTCAATATCGAAATCAAGCGATTCAAAAATTCAAAGTATCTATATGTATAAGAATACAACTTTTATGAAGGATATGAAGCGAGAAAAAATAGTTTTGAAAAAAAAAGAATTTGCCTGCAATCTGCTTGGTCAAAAACAAGTAAGACTAGACATTCAAATAGAATTATCTTGAGTTTTCGATATCAAAATCAAGCGATTAAAAAATATAAAGTCATCTATACATATAAGACTACAATTTTTATGAAGGATCTAAAGAGAGAGAGAAAATCATTATGAAGAACAGAATATGCCTGCAATTCTGCTTGGTAAAAAACGACCTCTTGATCTAATTCTCAAATTGACAATGTCGGGCATCTCTATATGGTTTGTTTTGATTCTTCTTATGATATTATTCTAGTCTAATGATTCTACTTGTGGGTTTGACAAGTCAACCCGAGTTGACTTGAGTTATTTTTTCAGTTTATTTTTTATAAGGTTATCCCAATCTCATGACTTGGATCATGAGTTTGACAAATTGACTCAAGTTGTGTATTTTAATTGCTTTCCCCTCTTAATTTTATCCTTCAACGTTGAGTTGATTGAGAATTATGTTTTATAATTTGAATTGATTGATTTTTTATGAGGTTATTCTAGTTTCATGAACTGTATTATCTAACCTAGATAATTTGTTTTGGGTCTTTTATTTAATTGTTTTTTTCTTTTCAATTCTATACTTTTAACATTAAGTTGATTTGAAATTAAGTTTAACAATTTATTTTAATTAATTTTATATATCATTACCATAATCTTATAATCCAGATTGAACAAGATTGATCCGTTTTTGCAAGTTAAATTATCTTCCTATGCATTGAGGTTGATATGAAGCTGTATTTAACTATTTATAAAGTTTCGATGAAACTGTATCGTTTTCTTCTTTTCTTTTCTTTTCTTTTCGTTGTCCTAAAGTTTGACGATGCCTATGTGTAGTGGGGGAGCTCTACTTCGACATGCCTGGCCATCATTCTTATATAAAACAAAACGATGCCATTTCCAATGCTTGGATGAGTTAAGTAAACAAGTGGCATTTAATTATTATATTAATTAAATCTCACCTCACAATGATTCCTTCCTGTTCTCTGTAGTCGTTGGATTAAGTTGCTTCCAGCCTTGCATAAGATTAAACAATGAAGGCAAAAATAAATAAACTTAGTAGATGTTTGTCATTACTTTTTAAAAAATTATTTTTATTTAATTAAAAAAAATTAATGTTTTTAAATAATTTATGTTCTGATATCAAAAATAATTTTTAATAATAAAAAATATCATTTTAATTTATTTATTAACAAAAAATATTTTTAAAAATAACCTTAACCATACCACTAAACAATACTAATACTTTTATGATTGCAGAAGTGAAAAATGGTAGAATATAATTACTAACTCCACCCTATTATTTTAAAGAGACGACCGACTCATTTCATAAAACAGGTATTAATTTCGTTTTTGAGAAAATTATGAAGTTAATTATATTATCATGTTGTATCATCATTACTTGCTAATTTTATTTTCAAATTTTACTAATTATGAATAGTGCTTAACTATTATTCTCTTAATTACTTTTCTAGTTTATTTTCTAAAATTTCATATGTTATTACTTGCTAATTTTATTTCTAAATTTTTACTAATTCCTTAACAGGATAAAAAAAAATTAAAAAGAAAAGAAGAAGAAGAAAAGGAAAGAATACGATGGCTGTACAGTGACATTTACCACCGACAGCGCAACGAGACACACGATAACCTTTCTGCACGCAAACCACCGTCCGATCTTATTCTGCTACTATGAGTCACCTCGTACGCTATAGCTGCCACACGTGTTAAGCAGCATGCGCAATCTGTTTTCGTCAAAATTTGAGCCCCTCCCCCCTCTCTTCTTCCTCCCAGATCAGTCAGCTGTCCTTCTCCCTAACTCAGCTACTGCCGGCTAACCATTCTCTCTCCCTTCCCTTCACTCTGCAAAAAAAACACGCACGAACACTCTCTCTCTCTGTGTCGGCGACGTAGAGGATCTTCAAGCTCTCTCTCTAAAAGATCGAAAGTAATTCCTCCTCTCTTTCTCTGGATTGATTTCTATACTTCAATGCATGATAAGTTGCAGATGATGTGTTTTGGTTACTTTAAGTTGTGTTTGGCTGCTGATAAAATAGATGAAAACTTATTTACCTATACTAGCATCATTCTGTTTTGGAAGTTTTTGATTACTGCTGTGCTGAAGTGTACCGCTCTATGTTCACGGTTCTTAATTCGTAGCTTGCTTTTTTGTATGTATAATCAGTGGAAAGAACAGAAAACATGCAACTGTTGTTATATCGATCTAGCTTGTGGCTGCACGAGTAAGGAATTTAAGTTTGCTTTTACTTGTGGAAAGAAAGAAAAAAACAGAAAATCCGTGGAATCTTATTTAGCTTTTATTTTTATTTAGAACACTGCATGGTTGTTGAATAAAAATCCTTTATTTTTTTTTCTTTATTTTATTTATGAATGAGAGATTTTCATTATTATTAATAATAAAATCCTCCGTTTCCTCAGAAAGCAACGAGCAACTCCTCCCGTTTGGTTTCAAGAGAAGTTTGAGAGCTGTATTAATTAGACCAGTTCGAAAGGCCGTACTTGTACTCATATTTTGGGTAATGGATGTAACAGAAGCAATGTCGATTAAGATTTTTGCTGTTTAAATATAGTTGACGAAGAACTAATGGACGAAGGCAAGAGTAGAGGAGATTTACATGTTAATGTAGTTAAGCAATCACCTTTAAGACAAGGTGGAAGCTTAAAGTCTACCACGTTGTCAGGGAGGTCAACACCTCGGAACTCTCCTACTCATCGATTATTACATTCCGGTCGAACTCCACGAAGAGAGGGTAGAGGTAGTGGAGGGATACAGTGGTTTCGAAGTACTCGATTAATATACTGGTTACTTCTCATTACCCTATGGACTTACCTTGGGTTTTATGTCCAGTCCAGATGGGCTCATGGTGATAACAAGGATGAATTTCTGGGGTTTGGAGGTAAATCCAGTAATGGACTTTTAGATGCTGAACAAAATACAAGGCGAGATTTGCTTGCCAATGATAGTTTGGTAGTTGTAAATAATGGGACCAATAAAATTCAGGTGAGAAATGTTAAAAAGATAGATGTTGTTTTGGCCAAGAAGGGGAATGGAGTTTCATCTAATCGTAGAGTAACTCCCAAGAAGAAGAGCAAGAGAGGACACAGGTCACGCGTCAAAGCACGTGATAAACAAAAGGCAGTAGAGGTTGAAAGCGATGACGTAGAAGTTGCAGAACCTGATATTCCTAGAACTAATGCTTCTTATGGTTTACTTGTTGGTCCATTTGGGCCAATAGAGGATAGAATTTTGGAATGGAGCCCTATGAAACGAGCAGGAACGTGTGATAGGAAAGGGGCCTTTGCACGTCTTGTATGGTCTAGGAAATTTGTGTTAATATTCCATGAACTGTCGATGACTGGAGCTCCACTTTCAATGTTGGAGTTGGCAACAGAGTTCTTGAGCTGTGGAGCCACAGTGTCTGCTGTAGTTCTCAGCAAGAAGGGTGGTTTGATGCCAGAGCTTGTTAGGAGAAGGATCAAAGTGCTTGAGGACAGAGCAGACCTCAGCTTCAAAACAGCCATGAAAGCAGATCTTATCATTGCAGGATCAGCTGTCTGTACCTCGTGGATAGGTACGAACCATGTGACAACCATTTATCCATGTTGTTTATATAAGAAACTAACTATGCTGACACAAAGTTTTATCTTCTTCTGGCTTTCGATTTGTAAAATCTCAATCTATGACCTAAGGCACTTTTAATAGCTCGAAACTTGATGCTAAAAAGATTTTAGGGCATGCAATGAAATGCACAAACATCATTATGAATTAAATGTATGTATTATCTTTAGTATTCTTGTTTATAAAAGTATTGCTGCTAACAATCAGATGCATGATACAGTTTTTGCTCAAATAAAAAAATTCCTCAATATTTCCTCTGCATGTGCACATGCCCTTTTGAGCAGTGTCTTGTTGCTCCTGGAGTTCAGTTGTCTGTTCCAAATGTGTATGCCTATAGTGGGGCTAAACTTTTAAGAGACTTAGACTTTCATAATCAATGTGCATACACAAGTATCATCTATATTCCTCAATATTTCCTCTGCATGTGGACATGCCCTTTTCAGCAGCATCTTGTTGCACTTGGAGTTCAGTTGTCTGTTCCAAATGTATATGCCTTTAGTGGGGCAAAGTTTTAAGAGACTTTCATAATTGTTGTGCATACACTTGTATCATCTATGATGATGATCAAAATTAATTTCAGTAATTTCAAATGCATTGGGATGGAATGCAATTGTGCCCTTTTTGTACGTGCTTCATGGTGTTTGGAAAAGGATTGGCCTGACTATCATCATAATTCCATGCACGTGATCCTCCATAGGATTGTGGAAGGGTGGTTATGATGGTCTGGTAGCGTTATTTAATGATCAACTCATATGTGTGTATTCTCTATATGGTAGGAATCTCTATCATATTTTTTAATTCATCTAACTTATAAAGAGTTGAATAGATATCATGCTCTTGTGTGGCTTTGATTGGATCATTAACTGCTCTGTTATTAGATATGAAACATTGAGTGAACAGCTGTATAACTTGAAAGTATGTTAGTTAACCAGTTGACACAATCTTTGCGTGATGGCTTATGTCAAACTTCTTCTGCTACTCAGAGTTGATGACTAGTGCTCAAACTTTTCTTTGAATTTCTTTTGGAAAATGTGGGGGGAGCTTGGAATCTCCTGCTACGAGCTCATGCATCGTATGTTGAATGTGATTTGTTTTCATGCGTTTTCCTTCTACAATGTTATTTGATGTGCAATTTGTAGTAAGTCTTTCTTTTGAAGACCAAGATTGTAAAACTTCTATCTTCTTTGCTTACAAAATTTATATTTAGCACATGAACTGATAGGAAAGAGAATATAATTGCTTTAACCATATGTGAGCAAGCTTTGAAACTAAGCTGGTATTGTTATTTCTTGTTGGCAACAAAATAGTTTGTAAAGATGAAAACTGCTATACCCTTAAATTCTTTATTTTGGTTTCAGATCAATACATTGCCCGTTTTCCAGCTGGAGGCAGTCAAGTTGTTTGGTGGATCATGGAAAATCGACGAGAATACTTTGATCGGTCAAAAATTATCCTTAATCGAGTAAAAATGGTTTTCTTTCTCTCTGAAAGTCAGATGAAACAATGGCTAATTTGGTGTGAGGAAGAAAATATTAGGCTGAGATCTCCACCAGCTGTGGTTCAACTTTCTGTTAATGATGAGCTAGCTTTTGTAGCCGGCATTGCTTGTTCATTAAATACTCCATCTACTAGCACTGAAAAGATGTTGGAGAAAAGACAGTTACTACGGGAATCTGTTAGAAAAGAGATGGGATTGACAGATAATGATATGCTTGTGATGTCTCTCAGCAGTATAAATGCTGGTAAGGGTCAGCTCATGCTTCTTGAATCAGCAAACCTGGTGGTTGAACCAGATCCATCGCCTAAAATAACAAATTCAGTGGACAAGGGTAAACACCAATCTACCTTGGCCTCAAAACATCATCTAAGAGCTCTGTTGGAGAAGCCAGAAAATCTTGTCAGATTTTCAGATGAATTTAGCCGCTACAGTGAGTCTTCTACCAGATTGGCTGAACCTAACAAGACAAATTCACAAGCTACCAGTGTCTCTAACTCAATTGATTACAACGTTGCTGGGAACCTTGACAGAAGTCACAGAAAAAGGAAGTTGTTGGCTGACAGTGAAGGAACACATGAAAAGGCTCTTAAAGTTCTCATTGGTTCTGTGGGATCTAAAAGCAATAAGGTTCCTTATGTCAAAGAGATTCTGAGGTTCACATCCCAACATTCAAATTTGTCAAAGTCAGTGTTATGGACTCCAGCAACTACACGTGTTGCCTCGCTTTACTCTGCAGCGGATGTTTATATTATAAACTCCCAGGTAATCCTCATCTTTGCAGCCTTCTACTGATTCATCTGCATGTGTGTGTGTTTTTTGGTAGGCTCTAAGTGAATTTTTTTGGATTTACATCACAAATTTGAAGTTTCAGGTTATGGTATTAAATTATCATATCTGCATCTCATGATAGAAGTGAAATTTTGTTGTGACAAAAACAGCCCATCCTTTCCCTTTTGTTATCTGAAGAGTCTTTTCTAAACTTGCAGATTGAATTAGTAATCCTCCATTATGTTATTAGGCAACAGTTTCTGGATCCATGTTCTACTTTCAGTCATGTCAAATTTCCTTCACCTCTTCCTCTTTGAAGTGTCCACGGGTTGTACACCCTTATTTGAGTGACCAGTATTGGAAACTTGTACTGCAGGGTAAAATGAAGAGTAAAAGGATCACATTAATAAATCTGAATACGGTTATGCTTATCCATCTGCTTTGCTCATACATTAGAACATGAAAGTAGTTTGCTGTATGGAATTACATTTCAAAAATCACAAAAACTCTTTCAACTATGCAATCTGTGTACACAGTGAAATTTGCTTCAGAAATATGGTTGTGCATAAAATGGGATGTGGGCAATGTGGCATTGAGGTGCCCTAACCAGCCCATTGTATCAGTGATGCAGAAATTTAAGTCTTGATTCTAGGGAGCCTGCTCCCTGCCAAATGTGCAATGCCTTGCACCATTTTCCATTGAGTCATGTGGCTGTGTTCCAAGATCCTGATCATTGAGCTGTTCTGTTACAACAGAAACTCAGGTAGCAGAGCTCAAGCAGTGTAACTTGCCAACCTCCATACAAACTGAATAATTGACAAGAACTAGTTCCATTCTCATACCGAGCTCATTTATTACTGGAATAATTTAAATATTGCCTGTTATTGTGGGTTTCAAAGCCATTCGCCCACAAGCTATAGAGGGTTCACTGCATGTGGTCTGGTGTAGACTCGATTCCTATCTAATAATAGCATGTCAAACAAATGAAGAGTTTACTAAGAATGTCCTCTGGCATTTCTAAAGTTGATTACTTGATGTTACTGCGTCAAGTGTAATCAGTTTGTAACCATGTATCTGATGTTGACAACGTAATATCCATCTTCATAAACTAGCATCCGTGTTTCAATTGAACTCCTTTTTTACTGGTGTAGTTTACTCATTGTGAAAAACAAATGCCAACTCTTGTTTACGAGACCTATTCTGTATTAATAAGAAAGTGTATGGAAATTTCTGGATTGGTTTTCAGGGTCTGGGTGAGACATTTGGAAGAGTTACCATAGAAGCAATGGCATTTGGTCTTCCGGTAAGGCAACCGATTCCTTCATGTTTTTGTAAGGCTGGCATGGATAGTATATGTTGATTGCTCACCCTGCTATTGTATCATTTGTGGAACTTAAATTTAGTTAATAGCTGGATTCCTGTCATGGTCTCGTGTCCACTTCTGGGAAAAAATATGATATCATGCTCTTCTTGAGATAATTCGACCCACTATTATCAAACCTTAGTTTTTGAATATGACTGGTAAAATATATTTTTATTTTTCCTGACAGGAATAAACTGCAAAGCATGTCACCCTCAGTATTCAGTGTTCTTAATTAACTTTGTTTAACTATTTTCTCTTAGCCTGCCTTATAACTCGGAAACCCTCATTCTTAATTCAAAATATTCCTTTACCAATTCCATTCTATGCAGTCGATGAACGTTCTGCAAATCACTTTCAGAAAGATAGGTCTTTAGGTAAAAGATCACACATTTTGTTTGAATTTGCTAGTTGCATCTCATTTGACTTATTTCATGCTTGCACCCTGTCACTGTTCTAGTAGAAATCACAACTCTTACTCCATGCATGAGCATATGAAAACTGTCAATTAAATGTCTTTAGTAGGAGCTGGCAACAAAATACATACTATGACCCTTGGATGAGGTGTTTCTCAAGAAAAGAGAGGGTGTTTAGGTGTTTGATCCATTTACATCCAATAGCACCTAGACAAATATTAGTGTGAATATTTAGTGTTTTTTCAAGGCATGAATTCAATTAAGCCCGCTAGAAACTCCGTGGAATAAACGATAGCCTGTTTTCTTTAGGGGATACACATCTATTTACTTCAAAGACCCCCCTCCTATTCCATAAGTTCATACTCTAGATTGTTTTTGCATTTGAATGTCCATGGTTCCAGTAATTATGTTAATAAGAGTATAGCATGAAGACATCATATATTTCTTTGTCTGTGATTTTAAGTTTCGGTTTTAATGCGGACAAACCGGTGGTTGCTTAGTTGTGAGGCACACAAACTCGGTCTATTCTTGATGGGCACACATTTAGCATTTATAAAACTAAACAGCTTGAAATGCAATGAGCTTGTAGGTCAACTAGAACTCCTCCCTCCCTCCCACCAAGAGGTCTTGTTTATAGAATAAAAAAAAGGAAAAGAAACACAGCCGTCTTGAATTTGCCCTGTTCCAATGATTTATATGAACACTACTTGTGTTTCGACGGTAAGTCCTCTCGTCATGTCACTCGTATCACTACCGCAGCTGGACTGATAAAACTCAAAACCAGGAATTTCCTTTCTTTTCTTCGTTAACTTCTGCTGCATGGATTCAAGAGCTTCCTGATTTGTTTTCTTTACCATTTTATCAGGTCCTCGGAACAGATGCAGGAGGTTCAAAAGAAATCGTCGAGCACAACATAACAGGACTTCTTCATCCCGTGGGGCGTCCAGGAACTCGTGTTCTTGCTCAGAATATCGAGTTTTTACTTAAAAACCCGTCGGCGAGGGAGTACATGGGGATTCAAGGAAGGAAAAAGGTGGAGAAAATGTACTTGAAGCGGCACATGTACAAAAAATTTGGAGAGGTTCTATACAAGTGCATGAGAGTCAAATGACATCCGCCAATGCACAGACTGATTCTTTGATTGGTTTTGAATCTGAAAGAAAGTTGTGAGCATCGATGCAGATCTATTACCCCAGCACACAACTGATTTGTAAGTTTTCAAATTTAGCAAACTGTATCTGGATTATTTGGAAAGCTGTAGCTGTTTGCATGATTTCGAGCTTCAAAGCTCTCCTTCTCCACCATTAAGTGCAGTTAACGTCATTATTATTAACAATAGATCCACAATTAGTTGGAGCTATTCAAGAGAATTGTTTCCGTTGTAGGAAACATAATGAGAAACTAATTTCATGTTTGGAAGTTTAAAAATGTCTTAGTGCTCGTACACTTGCAGAATAAATCTCAGAAATAACGATGACCCTCCAACGAATCTGAAAAATTAACTCGCCGTCCTTGTATATTTTACCAGATCTCCACTCTTCTATCTATTATTACAAAATTTACTAATCTCAATTTATAAGAAATGCGTTTTTTTTTTTTTTTAAATTACTCTTTATGCTTTGCACCAAGTATTTTTTGCTTAGAAATATAACAAAATAGTATTTAAAAATAGAAATATTTATTTTTAACATCAGCAAGCATATCAAAACAATTAAAAAACACAAAAACAATCAACTTTAAACAGAAAATAAATAAATTTACTAAACAGTATTTTGACTGCATGCCTAGCATGCTTTATGTATTGTTATCAGACATTAAGAATTTTGAAACAAAATTGATATGACAAATATTTATGTATAATATTAACAATGAAATCTAGTAATTTAATAAAAATGATTTAAATATATCACTTTTACACAGTTAAGAAAAATAATTGGTGCACACAATAGTTTACAACATTAAGAGAACCTTCTCTCTATACACACACGTTTTGTTAGTTATTTAAAAGTGAAGGGGAAAAAATGGAACATTTAAAAACAATAGAGATAACATTGAAAAAATATTAAGTGGGTAAGAGTAGAGCGTCCATAGTAGAAATATAATTTATCCAAAAAATAGATTGATAAAGATATACTTCGTGCAATGTCAAAATTTGAAACTTCGAATAAGTTAGTATGTGTTTTTATAAGATAATTAGTTAATCTTTTTTTTTTTTTTAAAAAAAAAAGAAGATTAAGTTCAAATATTTTAATATTTGATTCCAGGTCCTAATATTGTTTTTTAATCACAATTAAATATGTTTTTAACCTAAATACCCTTCATTTGTAATCAAAATTCCCAATTTTATTTAGTACAAATAAAATCAGAAGTGAAATTGAAAAGGATAACTTATATTTTGTCTACAAAAACAATTTTCAGTTAACTTTGGTTATTGGAGTAACTTAAACTTTTTATAAGAAAACATGTTGGGGGACAACTGACTTTGGTTGACAAGAACAAATTGGAAAGAAATTTAAATACATAAATAAGAGATAATGAGCCAAAATGGATATTTAACAATATTGGAAGCTCAATTGCATCCTTGAAGGACCTAAAAGTGAAAGACAATTCAAATTCAATGTTAACTTTAATGAATATTAGATGAATTTATATAAAAATTAAGTCTAAGGACTTAATTAGGCTGATTTGATTTAATCATAGTTTAATTATATGTTTAATTAATTTTATAAATTAATTTAGTCTAAAGTTAAAAAAACTAATTGAGTGCAAAGACTTAATTACATCTTATTAGGTCAAATAAACTCTATTATGGACTTAATTGGTAAGAAATTAGGTTTAGAAGACTAACTTGGGTTAATTAAGAATATTAGAATTTTGAGGGACCAAATTTAATTTTTACAATATTAATTGGATAAAATAATTGGTAAAATTGTAAGATAATCAAAGTTTATGGGTCAATTAAAGGCTAAATCTAATAAATTACAAATCAAATGACTACTTTAAAATAAATGTCAAACTTGAGAGGTCTCAATTGATGTTTGGTCAGGGCTTAATTGCACAAAATCAATAAAAAAAATTCTCAATTAAGGATATCTAACCTTAAAATTAAAAGAATAAAGACTAAATTGAAAATTTATTAATCTCAAATACTAATACCTTATTTTTAAATGTTTAAGAAAAACAATGATATTTTGGTCAAGATTGTCTTGTTCTGGCTGGTCATGAACCACTCTTCTGGGCAATAATCATAGAAACTTTAGTCACCACTAGATGAATGACAATCATTGTTTGACAAAGGAGAATATTAAACTATTGTTTTCAGCTAGTCAATAATAACTAGGACCTTAACTATTTTATTGTGTACTATCATTCAAAAAAATTAAAAAATTAGAAGGAATATATGTTATTTATTGAGTTTACATATAATATGAATGTGTATTATATTGTTGATCATTCATCATTGAAAATCATTTATGGTTTTAACCCACTAACTCTTTTATATTTGCTACCTTCACCTATTAATAAAAGGCTAATCTTGATGGAAATAAAAAGGATGAGATGGTGAAGAAACTTTGTTAAAGTTTTTAACAAAACATAGAGAAGAAGAATGAACAATATGTATCTAAAGACTAAAGCTATAAACCTTATATGGGTGCCATTTTTCAACCTCGTGATTAGGTTTAGGTATATAAAAGTAAAGAAATATTTTGAACCCATAAAAGATCTAATTTGCATCCTATAAAGATAGTTCATTCCATGTTTTTAAACAAATTACTAATAATACATGCAAGTTAGATCTTCTAGGTGAGTTGAATGTTAGTAATGCATTTAATGTTTTTGATATTAAAGATGATTTAAGGTCCAATATTTTTGAAGGAGGGGAAATAATAAGAAGCGACAAGCAATAATGATGACTCATTTTATATATATTTTGATCAAACCAATTACAAGGACAAGAGTCAAAAGAATCAAATAGACATTCAATAGGTTGATTCATAATATTTAAGCCAAACAAGCTTTGAGAGTTCCTTCTAAGATCGTGTCAAACATGAGTTGAGTTCAAAGGAGGTTCAAGCCTTGATCAATATGATTACGCAAGATATGAGGTTTTTTAACATATGCTAGAGCTTGTCTACATAGATTTATGTTAGTTATCGTAACTCTTAAACAAAATGTTGAAACATGCTAAAAAAAATGTTCTAGGAGATTTAAAAGGACATTTCCTATGGAATTAAGATTTTATAGCAATCAAATTTTAGAAAGACCTTATAATAAGACTTAAAAGTTATTATGCATATTTAACTTTTATTTATTAAGCTGCTCCTGAATTGAAAGGTAACAAGCTATACAAATTTTTTCAATCTCTCATTTCAAAAACACTTCTAAAAATAATTGAATTCTTATTTTATTTTTAATAAAATATTTTTAATGTTTTTAAATCATTTTCATGTGTTGATGTTAGAAATAATTTTTAAAATATAAAACTATATTATGTCAACGCAATTCTGAACAAAAATTACTTTCAAAAGCAACATCAACCACACTCCCAAACAATTACTTGATAGATTTAATCTGTTTAGTCATAGAGATTATGTTTTTTTAGATCATGAGACAAACTTGTTGAATTTTAATATCTACAACTTCCATCTGCCTAAGAGAGCTTAGCCTTTTGAAACATAAATTGACAGCAAAACTCAATCTCTATGTTCACACTTCAAGTTTGTGGAACTAAAAAAGGAGCAACTTGGTTGGAATTTAAAATGGGCTAGCAAAACGCCCACGCTACAAATACCAGAAACAACATCAAGGCGAGCTAAGATAGGAAAACCAGCATCACCTTTTGAGACATCTCAAGGATTAAACATTCAATATGCAACAATGCAATACGATATATGTATCCCTTGTGCAAGGGAGCACCTATAAAATTGTCAAACATTCCATGTCTTTCCGGCTGTAAATTTATGCAGTTGAAGCAGGTAATAACCTAAAATAAAGAGCATTCTCCTGAAGACTAGACCGCATTTAAGCAACAAAAAGGGGAGTGCACCTTTTCAAACTCTGCTACAAAAGGCTTTAGGATTACCCGAAAGTAATACTTTTCTTCGACGAAGAACAGTTAACGGTTTCCGGTACAACATTTTTATGTGGTTCAATGTGAGGCAGATCACTCATCAGAAGCCTTCGGTGAATTCTCTGGAGTCTTCAGAGCTACAGGTGGTTTATCTCTATGTGCAGTGACAGCTGCACGAAACTCTTCCACAATGGAACTGTCTTTGAACTTCAGTGCGAAAGTGGAAAGGCTGTCCTTACCTTCACCAATACTATTCATGCACGCAAAAGTGATACCTCGCTTGTCCATATTTGTAAGCTTCATATCAGGATAAATATTTGCATTCAGAATCAACCTGAAATTACCCCTAGCTCTCATTAGAAGTCTGGCTCTTTCAGCTCCAGCAGTAGATACATTGACCCTGAGTTCTCCCTTTCCACGCTCCTTCCAGCCACCATCAAGATATTCAAACACCACTGAATCAGCAGAGAAAACCACTCTCTCATTCTCTTCCCCTGTCTCAACTGAAACCTCCTGCATGGATGGAAAACCAGTTCCCTCAGTCCTTGAGACAATAGACGACAGTGAAGAACTTCCATTGTTAGAGAGACTGAATCCAAAAGAAGGTTGTTCATTTTTCTGCCCAAACAGAGAACCAGAACCACTACCCATTACAGAGCCATCCTTAGGAAATGAACCAAAAGTGAACGAAGTAGTGGAAAACCCAGTTCCAGCAAGCCCTGTGAAAGCATTCTGGCTACTTGAAAGCTGTTGGAATGAATTCAAAGGGGCACCTTCAGAACTTGGATCAACATTTTCACTACCATTATCCTTCTTATCTTGATTTTCTGCACCATCCTCTCCTGTAGCCTTTTCTTTCTCAGTCCCATCTTCCGATGGTTTCTCATTATCCACCTTCAATTCAGTTGCCTCATTGACTGTACTATTATTTCCCTTATCTTCCACACTCTCCTTGTCTATGGCAGTCTCAGCCACTGGCTCATCAGCCTTGCCCTCTGATTCCTTACTCTTCTCCTTATCTTTAGCAATTTCAGTCACTGGCTCATCTTTGGTATTTCCCTTATCTTCGACGCTCTCCTTGTCGATAGCAGTCTCAGCCACTGGCTCATCAGTCTTGCCTTCTGGCTCCTTGCTTTTCTCCTTATCTACAGCAATTTCAGCCACTGGCTTATCAATCTCACTCTCTGACAGCTCAGTCTTCTCGCCTTTACCCTTTTCAGCATCCTCACAAGTATCACTTTTCCCTTCTGAAATTTGCTGCCTGGTACTAACTACTTCAGTTGTGGCCACAGCAGTGCCTGCAATTGGCTCGGTAGGAGGAACCAGGCGAATGCCAGCAAATGGATTGGATGATGGAGTTGATGTGGATTGGTTGCGACGAACCTTCACAATTCTTCTGCCTGCCAGTACCTCTTCACTGGCTCTCTTGAAAGTTCCAGTTTCTTGCTCAACAGATTCATCATCATCAAGACCAGGGTTATCTCTGGAAATCTCTCTTCCAGCAGCCCTCTTCTTCGAAGGAGGAAGGGAATTTTCTGCATCCCCCATCGTCAAACAAAGCCAAAAACCTTAATCTTATGAACTGTTATCTCCACGAGACTGGATAAAGATGAATCCTGCATATCATCAGATTTGATCTTTCTCACCATGACTATCAAATAAATCCCAAAGCACACTCTTTCTACATAAGTGATAAATGTAGAAAGCAGAGCTAAAATTGAGGAAACTAGAGCAATAAATGATTTAAATTCATCTGCTCGATGATCCATTTTAGTAAGAAAGGTCAAACAAACTGTCTCCCTAAATGAAGTCCATAAAGTTAATAACATGAGAAGGAAACTAATAGTCAAAATACACAATTGAAAAACAAACTTGCAAATTCTTCTGCTCTCATGTATTCTAAGACTTCATTACTTAAACCCAGTAAAAGATTTGTCGATACCACTTCAGCATATCCTTAATGGAAGGTAAATAGCGGGTTAGATATTTTAAATCATGTATCACAAACAGCCTATGACACAACAGGACACTGCTCTTACTAAAATTTATGCATAACATAGTCTGGATGATATTTTTATCCCAAAAATAAACAAGTACATAAAATGTCAGGCCCTTAAGCCATTGATTAATTAAACTCAAGTTACATTCGGAAAAAGGCTCACAGCCTAGCTCGCTATATCACATCCAACTATGGTTCCAGGATCAGTAATTGAAAAATGGAAGCAGGAATAACCTAAATTTATAATTGAGAGCAGAAACAAAATTAACCAGACGGAATTGTCATTAAATCATGATAACCCTTTTATATTCATCTCAGTTAGAAGTGTGCAAATTTCATAAGGAAACTCCTACACACACAATGAATTGATCATTCTCTCTTACCTCATAATTATAAGAGTTCCATCTCAAACTTATATTCTAGACTTCTTTAAGATTGCCGCAAACCACAAAAAAAAATCAAAGCATATGCGAAGATATGCAGTTAAAAAAAAAAGACTTTCAACTCTGAAACAGTCAAAGTTAAAATACATGGCGGTTAAATCGTACAACACGGAAGGCGTAAAAATGATTTCTTAAGAGTGAGCATCAGCTACTAAATAACTAGTAAAAGAAATATACTGCAAGTCAAAAGAGGACATAAAAAATAATCCTAGAGGGAAATAGTTTGAATTTGAAAGAAACAAGCTACAGCTCAGCTCCATCAGATAAATTTTTTTTTATGAAATCACCTACCTCCCCACTAATTAATCCAAATAAAGAAAAAAACTAAGGCGAAGAAATATTAAAAAAAAAAAATTTCGGATTCAAAATTTAAAAAAAAATCTGTTCACTTTCTTTCAATTCTCCCACCAACCAAACAGAAGGCGAGAGATAATAAACCTAGTAATCTAATCTAAATCTGCAGTCTGTGAACTGGGACACCCAGCAAAAAATAACCAATGCACTAACAAGAGTAGAGGATACATGCACCTCACCCTAACACTCGAAACATTTCCATGCGAAAACAAGAATTCTGACTGAGAAACAAACACGCAGAGAGAAGAGAAAACAAAAAAGAAGATTCTGTAGGAAGAAGCAAAGGTGGAGACTTACAGAAGCTGAAGCGGAAGGTGGAGCAAAACCCTAGCAAAGGAGATCCAAACTCCAAAACGAGGAAAAGGGTTTTCTAATGTTTATTTATTTATTATTATTATTATTTTGGAGTGGATTGGGGCTGGATATGGATTATGTCAGAGACGAGGCGACTCTTTTCATAAAAAATTAAGACAGGTGCCCTCCGTATTTCTTACCTTTCACTCCTCTCGATTTCTTGACTGGGCCGATTAATGGGCCTTTATAGTTCAAAATCTATAAATAGTACTGCTATGAATTAGAAATAATTAAAACTATCAAATTTTAGAGTTTCAAATGAAAGATTATTAACTATATATTTACATTAATATTTTATTCCTAAAAAATAAAAAAGCATAGAGGTGGTAATTGGGGTCTTAAATCCAGTAAAACAATCAGTTTTATGGGATTTTGAAATCATCCGATAAGTAAATAAGTAATCTTACAATAACAGATTATTATAATAATTAAAATATTTAACTCTAAAAAGAAAAGAAAATTGTTTTTTTGTTTTTTATAATAAATGCTTTAAGAATATATATAATAAATCGCAATCCTTTTACGTATGTAGTATAAAAACTATTTGCAGACCATCATGCCCTTTCTCTCAAATAAAAAAAGTTCTTTTTATATCAATGGAATATTGTCAAGAAATTCAGTTCATAATAATACAAACCTAGGAAAGAAGATATTACGACACTCGGGTCACATTTTTTGAAGCCTTGAATGCGCCACGTGGTATTTGAAATGAAGATAACAACAATGGACACGCACGCGTAAGACAAAATAATTGTGTTTTAAAAATATTTTTCAATTGTTTTTAAATAAAGAAACATTATTATTATTTATTTTATATTAATTTTTTTTTATTTTTAAATTACTTTCATACTAATATCAAAATTAATTTTTTAAAAAATAAAAAATATTATTTTAATAAATTTTTAAACAAAAAAAAACTTTTAAAAAACAATTATAAAGCTTTACATAAGAGATGAACCCTCACTATAGTAAAGTGTCATGTCAGGGAATACGTTCTGACCACTTCCTCATGACTTAAATTATCAATAGTTGTATTTATTGACAAATTCAAAACAATATTATTGGAGCTGTTCGAAAATAATAATATACAGAAGTTGAATTAACAAAACAAAAAAATAAGATGGTAAAATAAAATAATAATTTTAATTGTTTTGCTGACTTTGTTTTTTTGCTTGAATATAAAGAGTTATGTAACTTATAAACTGTAAAATACAAACAATAACTTATTGTTGTGTTTACTTGTGTTGGCAGAGTTGAAATTGTTTTTAAAAATATTTTTTTAATATCAGCACATGAAAATAATTTAAAAACATCAAAAATATTTAGTAAAAAATGAAAAATAAAAAATATTTTTTTCCAAAAATATTTTTAAAATACAATGATGAACAGGAGCATATTATGACTGATGTACGTTGTTTATCAAGTAAAATTGGTAATTTGGTATTTGATATTTGATCCTTACTTTTCATGGATATAAATATTCAAGGTAAGTTTCACTTCGAAATGGAAAAGAATTATATGAAAATCACAACAATTCATTTAAATTCAAAGGCGTAGATTTAATAAACGTAATATAAAACGTTTCAAAGAAATCAAAAAAAAAAAAACTTTTCTCCTTGCAAGAAATTATACCAATGATAATTTTCTGAATTCTTCATGTAATTGTACAAGTCCTAATTGAATGAAATTATGTGACTGATTTGCATTATATTTCAAAATTATTTAAAAAAAAATTATTTTTATTTTTATTTTAAATTAAAAAATTTTGATATTTTAAAATCATTTTGATGTACTAATATTAAAAATAATTTAAAAAATATATCATTTTAATACTTATTTAAACAAAAAAATTTTAAAAAAAATAACTTCACTGAATAAAAATTGAATACCCATGTTGATGTGAGTGATAGCTAGCCAATCACGTCATCCGTTTTGTAATTTTTATTTTGTTTGTTAATATATATATATATATATATGATAATAAACTAAGTATCTAAGCGATATATATATATATATATATATATATGATAATAAACTAAGTATCTAAGCGTTGTTTTATAGCGAAAGTTATACTCATAAATAGATTAAATATAAAATACATGATGTAGAAAGAATAAAATTTATTATTATTTCTATATCAAAATGAATGTGCATTTTAATGCTAAGATTTGATTTTGTGTAAATATTCAAAAGCGTGAAGGTTTGATGATCTTGAATTCTTGATTTATTTTTTATTAAAAAAAAAAAACAAATCTAGATCTGGATGGTTGATATTGATTAGTGGACAAGACTTCCCACCAAAGCCGGCCAGTAAAGGACGACAGCTGGTGGTGTTTGATTATATAAATGTTTCGGGTCAGACATGGGTTGAATCTATAACCTCTCCCCCATCCGATCCTTATCTACAGGCAAACATCATGGATTAGAACAAACTGGTCCATGTTAGGCCGCCCTTATAATAGGTTTCATTTTTTTAATAATAAAAATTCAGGCCATGCCAGCCTTTTTAAATAAGTAAAAAGAAATTAAGATCCTATTTTTATTATATAACTTTGATTTAATAAGTTTAGTTAATTTAATAATATGATTAAGAAATTATTATTAATAATTAACTATAAAAAATACGTTGTCAATATCATTATTAAGATTAGAAGAAATAAAAGCACTGCTGAGATTTATTATGGCTCTGTCGTGGACATCTGCTCATTACCATAAAAGGTTTTGAAATATTCTAATGCTACTTTGAAAGGTTGCATGATGATATTGAAAGATATTGCACGCTTTGTTAGAGCAATGATTTTGAAAGCGATCCAAACAAAATACAATGAAATGAACATCATATGTTATATTTAATTAATTAATTAATTAAATTAAAAAATATTTGAAAAGTTAAATTTTAAAAATAATGACAAATAAAAACCCAAGAGAACTAGGGTTATTTTCAAAATTAATGGAAAAATATAGAAAGGAAAATAAATAAAAAATGAAAATGAAAATCAATTTCTAATTAAATAAATATACAATGATGAAATTGAAAAGAAAAAACTTAAAAAAGAAAAAAAAAACAAGATGAAGAAAATTTGGATGAAATATCCTGAACATAAGTTAATTTATTAAACTCTTAATTAATGAAATCTTAGATCTGGACTCAACAAAGAAATTCAATTTCAAATTAATTTAATATTGAAGGGTTAAAATAGAAGGGAAAAAAAATGATGCAATCGCAAAAAAAAATCATTTCAAACAAAACAAATAGTAAAAAAAACAAATAGAGAAAAAAATGTCAAATCATATGTTAGTAAGCTACACACATCACATAGGTAGTCAAGATGATTCCATTGATGTCAACAAAGGCAATCTTTGTCTATTGAAATCCACCACATACGCTGCATGTATACCACAAAACAGTGAGCACATTGTCATATGCAATGTACGAGCTACTCTATTTTAGTTTTTAAATAATATTTTATATTTATTAAAATACTAAATTTTTTATCATTCAACTCGATTATAACTGTAAAATCGAAATGAAAATGCTAAAAAGTTCATGGAGTCTAGTTAAATAAATTTGCCTTTTAAAGATAATTTAGTTATTTAACTGTGTTTTTAAAGAGTAAAAATTCAAAAAGACCTAAAATCCAATTAAATAAAATTTTAAAGTCAATCTAGTTATTTTAATGTTCTTTAAAAATATAAAAGACCAAGATATCCTTAATCAAAATGATAATAACTAATGAACTTTGAAAAACAATTGTATTACCCCCAAGTCGATTCCAATTGTTTTAGAAGAAAAAAAATCATCATCACACTATTGAAAAACAATTATAATAAGTTTGTGTGTGAAGTAAAACCCTATTTTTTTTAAAAAAAAAAATTAATAAAATTATCACAATGAATCTATAAAAAGTAAATTCCATCACCACGAAAGCATGGGCTTCAAGGGTCAATACAACATAGTTACTAACCTCATAATTCTCTTTAATTGAATCTTTTATTTTTATTTTATAATTTTGATTCATTTTATTTATTTATTTTTATCCTTAATTTATTTTTATTAAATCGTTTTATTTCCCAATCATACGAGATTAAGTTTGACATTATATTAGAAATATCAAATTTAAAAGACAAATGACTAAAATGTAAAACATAAAGAAACTACATGGCTAATCCTAAATTCATGAAACTCCTTATTTTGATCTAAAAGTTACTTTTACCCATTTTACAATATATGAGTTTGAAAGAAGAGAGAGAAACTTACTAAAACAAATAGTGGATGAGAGAGAAAGTTATTGGCTGTATCGTTTTGGCAACCAAAATGACAAATTTTGGTGTGAGGGCTTCATTCAAGGAGATGGGTTCAATGGTGGTGGTCTTTTACCTTCTCTAGAAAAGACACATCAAAGTTTAGGATGTTTTGTGGTCTTAGAGTTGTTTTTGTGATGTTTTAACAAATTATTTTCTATTTTAAGGCCATAAATGGATTTATTAAGCTTTATATGGTATTTTTAAATTAGAAATTAGTTGAAAATTAATTTTTCGATCTAAAAACTCAACTTTGTTATATGTTTTTAGCCACTTGAAGCAGGTGAACACTAGGCAATAAATGACACGTCGACTATTTTATTTAAAAAAAAAAACAAAAAAAGATCGACAATTATCAGAGAAAAATATAAGCTCTGGCATAAGGATTTGTCTTATCAAGCCCAATAAAACTTACCCCCTTTCTCTTTTTTCTTACAAATTTTTAATACCCTCTCTTTTATATGTATGTTTTAGTTTACATTAAATTTCTTTTCAATTTAAATTAATACCCCATCTCTAAATTTTAAAGTTATTTTGTTTATATTTTCTAAATATTAGTTATTATTTTTAAATTATTTGGTATATTTATAACAAAAGAGATAATAATAATTTATATTTTTATATTTCATATAAATAATGTGATGCATTTAATATGTTCTCAATGGAAAAAAATAACCTCTTAGATAAAATAAAATAAATCAAAAAGAAGAATAGATGCAAAATACTCATTTGTTTTTTACTTTAAATAACAAAAAGTGACTTGCATAAAAAAAACCCTTTACATGTTAGGTCATGAGACTATGATAATCTCATAAAAAAATTATAAAATCTAATTCCCAATAAATTCAATGTTAAAGGAAGAAATGAAAAAAATAATTTAAAATAAACTCATGTTAATCTGCTAAACCCGCAATTTAAAATCATGAAACCAAAATAACTCAATTGAAGAAATATTTAATGCCAATAATAACAAATGAACCTGTTTTTTTTTCCCAACACTCCTAGTTAGAACACGATCCAACTGCGTCAAATAAGATTTCAGGGCCAAATAAGAGCAGTGCATTTCACACAGCTATTGATAAAAAGCAGGATTGATCTACGCATCTGCACATCAGACGTGAGAATTATTAGATGGAGATCCTGGCATTATTAATTGAGTGCCAACAAGACCCTCCTCCTCGCACGAGGACCGGGAATGGGGCACAAACAAGACAACCAGTTACCAAAAAAATAAGTTTCTTCAAGTATGTGTACATGGCGAATTAAACAAGTAAAACACAATACCATGGGGTTTCAAATAAACAATATGTGAGGCAAAAGGGAGTTTGATGAGTGCAATCTCTAACTCAATTTTGTACATTCACAATTAGGAATATGAAGGCCTCAAAGAATATGCTAAAACATCAACAATTATAAACGAAACTAGGAATCCTCCTTTATACTATATCTTCCATGACAAAATTCAATGCGCTATATAGCCACACCACCTGGAAACAGACAACCGATCCCTATAATAACCTTTTTTCTACCATCCAGCAAGAAACCTGAGTTCACCCAAGAAAAAACAAAACAATAAAAGGGGAGGAAACCACCAAATTTTCATGAAAAAAATAGATCAGATCAGGTTATTCGTTCTTAAGCATGTAGCAAGGGTAAAAGATTTACTGCATTTCATCATCATTTAACTATAAACCAAATATCAACCACACTTCCAAAGCAAGAAAAAAAAAAAACCAAGTTTGAAATGTTGTGAAAAATCATCATCAATCTTAGCCATGAGTAAGCCAAATGACGTTAAAGTGCCTTATCCAAAACATGTTCAATTGTGTAGTCTAGTGTAGTGAGTTGAACTTTCTGCCAGAGCCACTCTTGTGGAGTTTCTTCAATATTTTCCACCAAACCACACCACTCTCTGGTTGCATTCACTGATGCTCTGTTCAAAATTGTTCATCTCTCTATAGTCTATACAAACCTATCCACTTTAACTAAAGCATGTGCTTTGCTCACCTTACGGGATTAAAACAGCTGGACCGATTGGCTTGATAGAAGACCTAGTGATGTGGTGTAAGCACTGCAAGCAAAACAGGTAAAGGAGTAAGGACCAAGATGTCATATACCCACCCACTCAAATAACAAACAACTCCACTAAAAGAAAAACAATTTTTTTGAAAAACTCAACAAAATAAATTTGAAATTTTCTGAAAGTCAAAGGAGATAAAATGAAAACACATATTGTAACAAAACTAGAACTAACAGCACATGGAAATTACAAGGAGTGGATAGCTAATATAAATTCAACACTTTAAATCTAACAGCAATGGTTGTAAGTAGTCTTACACTCCTATAGATGTTTTGAAGTAGAAAATCAATTTAAGTCAGAGAACTTGAATTGGCCCTCTTGGTCAAAAATGAATAAATGTAAGAGGTAACACCAGCTAGACCTTGCAAGACTAAGACCGAGTCATCGGTTAGAAAACTAGCACTACCTGAGCCTGACTAGACCTAAACTGTTTCAGCAATTGAAGAGCCGGACAGAAATAGTGCTTGCATAGCACATTGATAAAACAAAAATGAATATTTCTCACTAGTTGTGGTAGTGGTAGAAAAAATAACATGTGAAATCAGGGGAGTTAGGGATGGCACTTTAGAATCAATTAATCACCAGAGACAAAATTTGGATTTTCACACTGCCCCAACCAATTTGCTTTTAGGCTGACGGGGTTCCTTCATTATTCGTACCCCACTCTTCCTCAGGTTCATTTCCATTAACAAATACAGCACCATCTGTGGAATCTGCATCCACCACAACTGCTTCCTCTTGGCTCCCTTCTTCACCATTCTGTTCCTCAGCATCATGTTCGTCTCCATTCTGTTCCTCGGCATTATGTTCATCTCCATTCTGTTCGTTGGCCTGTGATGGATATAGTAAATACATGTCAGGAAAAAAGAGTCAAAAATGAAAACCATAATAGTTAATAATGCTTAGAGCACCCCGAATTTTAAGGAAAATCAGGAATTTATAAACTACTTGAACATCAAATCTTTAAGAGTGAGCTTTTGTGAGGTTGAAGTAAGTTAAATGTATGGCATTGACCATATGAAGATTTTTTGGCAGAGGAAATGCAAATGTACATCTCATAACACATCACCATAACTTTTGTACAGATGGAACGAACAAAAGGCAGCTGACTAGAAAAGGTGATTCGACACCCATCTGACAAAATACCTCATGATCAAAGTCTCCATTTTCAAGAAGTTCCTCCTCTTCTACTTGCATGTTTCTGAAAGCCTCCACGAGGGTGATGTGAGGTTTATCAGCATGGTTTTGGTAGTCCTCTGCAGGAGGAAGCACACCCCTACAGGAGCAATAACAGAGCCATCAATAAACTAGTAATTTGAAAATTCAAAAATTTACATTAAATTATGCCCCTGTAACTCTTGGGATATTGATTTACATACAGAAAAATTGACATCCCAAATTATCAATTATAAGATAAATCGCGAGGTATGAATTTCGAAAGAAAGATTCTTGTTCAGCTAAACTAATCAGTAATGCATTGCAACTAGTTAAGAGGAAACAATTTATTAAAGGACAATATCAGCCATAATCTGAAATTATTGGTGTAAGCATGTGTGCCCTTCAAACGTACCTTGTCTCTGCAGCTCTAGATTCAACAGATAAAGCAACTTGCCAATCATCAAACATATTTGGATATTCTTCAGGATCAGCCAGAGACTCTGCAGCTTTTGGATTGACCTATAGAAACACAAACTAGAACTTATAAGACTCCTGATATGCATGTTTCAAAAATTATCCAGGGAGATATTATTTAAGAAAAACATAATTGTGGAGATCTTGAATAGAATAACAAGGAATATATGTATATATCAATAATAATAGAATAATAGACATTTAGCTGGTAACTGGAGTTCTTTGTATAGCAACCTAGTGCGGTGGATACTGGAGAAAAATGAATTATAGCTTATCCCAAGCTATCTCAAGCAAGATTTGCAATATAATGTTGCTTGAAGTTGAATAATTCTCTCTTTTGAACTGAACCTAATTTGCTTAAAGCTTTTTGATCATGTAAACCAATGGAAGCATTGCTAAACAAGAAGTAAGAAACTAATTTCACATACTTGGCTACAGGTAGAAAAAGAGAAGGGGGGCATCATACAAGCGAGCCAAGATTCCAAGTGAAAGAAAAACACAAGATACCTTGTTCAGGTCTTTCCTCCAAATTGCAACAATCTCTGAAACCTTGCTGGGAAGATACGATCGTGCCATCAAAGCAGCTTCAGGTATCCGATTGCTGCCAGAATAATGCTTCAGTATCTGAATTTGAAATCACCTTTAATATGATCTCAAGTAGTCAAAAGAAAATACCTTTCCACCAACAAATGGAGGCAGTCTTCAACTTTGCCCAACATGAACAAACAAAGGAATGCAACATTAATCTTCCCCTGTTCTTTAGCCAAGGATCCAAGCTTTGATATCCCTTCAGAATCTCCTAAGGAAGAATACAGTAGCAGCAAACCACTCAAGTCTGTTGCATGCCTCATGCATTCCTCAGCCATTTCCAACTGCAGTACGGTAACTCAAAATAAGATAGAATCAGAGCAAAACTGTTATCCAGAATGCTGCCTGAAATGTGACCTGGAATCAACATGTGCAGAAAAAAAATACAAACTAGATATAAAATCCAACAAAAACACTGGTTAGCCGTGTTATTTGCCCATTTATTCACGATGATTGTTAGATCAAACTATTTCATCTGACTGGCCCAATCGCAAGGAAAAAAAAAAGAACACAGACAATATTTTTATTTCAAGCAGCTGTCTCCAAGACCAAAGAAAATTTTTCGGGGTAAAGTGGGAGAATAATTCTTCATTCTGTTACCCATCTTATCACACAACATACCCAGGATGGATAAGATAGTATATTAGTTTAATGCAGTGAAGGCCATAATTATATCTGGCAATTAAATGTCTGTTCAAGTAACGCGATACCTTTCCATTGGACATGGCCAACTCTCCTAACTGTTTCCACTTTGACTCACTCTGCACTTCACTGGCAATTTCCTGTAAGAGAAAGACATTCAGAGCAGACAAAAAGTTGTCATTTCATCCAAAGGAGATGGAAAATATCAAGATGACAAGATTAAAAAATGAAAATGAAAAAAAAAGGCTTCCATGACAAATTGTGTAGCCTAACCAAACATAGCATCAATTGACCTCACCTTCGCAACCTCTAATCTACCAAGCTGAATAGCGAGCTCAAATCTGTAATCCAGGTCAGTAGCTACTTCCAGAGCATCCTCTATCATGCCTCGTGATTCCAAGAAACGAGCCACACTAGCAATCAAAGTTAATTGTCCACCACAAAATAAACACTTCAACAGACAAACTTCACAGTTTAAGTAACAAGAAGTAAAGCAAATGACAAAATTATGAAATTCTATGAAACATTTATAAAGGGAAAGGGAATAACCAAACACTGTAATCACAATTCAATCAAGGACATTCAAAACACAAACACAAGTTGTGTATACTGTTGTCCACCAGAAAATAAACAATTCAACAGACAAACTTCACAGTTTAACTAACAAGAAGTAAAGCAAATGACAGAATTCAGAATTATGAAATTCTATGAAACATTTATAAAGGGAAAGGGAAAGGGAAAGTGAGTAGTCAAATCCTGTAATCACATTTCAATCTCTTAACTTAGATTGCAAGGACATTCAAAACACAAACATAATTGTGTATACTGCTATACTACTCAAAACAAAAAATTGTCCACAAGGCATACCGACAGAAAAAATGCTTTTGCAAAAAAAGGGGGGAAACCCAACAAAAAACAGGATATAATATAAATTATCATAAAATGAAGAAATTAAAGAAAATATAATCGGGAAAAAAAAACGCTACTATTTCTATTTGGTAATAATTTGACAAGCACATAGCAATGTTGATGGTGAACACCCAAAAACACAGTATTTCCCAGCAGCCAATTGTAAAATCACTCATTTTGCAGAGGACAAATGTAAATATCCATTTGCCAATATCTAAGCACTAGTAAATGGGATGAATACCTATTATGGTGTTCTTTAGGAATTGAAGGTAAAACTTCACTGGCCCTCTCCAGATCTCCCCGCATCACCAGAGTCTTGTACTCAATTAAGCTAAGGAGTAAAGTGTACCCCATGACACTGCATGAAAACCAAAGGAGAAAACAGCAAAGAAAGGTTAAAAGAAAAATAATCAGATCATGCAACTTAAAAAAACAGATACGAAAAAAACACCTACTTGAATTCTTTGTCTATCAAATACACCCGACTTTGACTAGCAAGGTACCCCAGTAAGTACATGGGACGGTCCAGATGATACATAGTGGTTACCTAAAACAATTGGGTTAGCTATCAATACAGCAACATCAAATATGAGGAAACGGTTTGTATCCGGATTTAGGAAATTCTGCGACAAGCATAAGGATGCAAGGTACCTCGCCTCCAACACAATAATTAAGCCTCCAGGAGGAATTGTTGTAAATGAAACAATCCCCAACCCATAAGCCAGTTCTGACACGTTCATTGGTTTCATGAAGAAGCTCAAATGCATCCTCAACACCTTGTTCATCCACAGGTTTTCCACTATCGAAATAAGATGAAACTATCTCACGCTGCAACATTAAACAAACATCATTTAAAAAAAAAATGTATGCATTATGAAGACAGCAAGTGAATGTACAAACAATTCAAGAAATCCCAGAGGATAATCTAACAAGTAGCCTTACGTTGTATTTGAGGATGTAGAATGATGTATCACTGGCAATAGCCACTAAATCTCCGCTGTCAGCCCAATAGAGATTCTGATATATTCAAGATCAAACATTAATAATTTACACATGGAACATGGTATAAAAAACTCATGATATTGGAGGAACATGTGGTCTTACTTTCACAGTAACATCAATTCTCCTAATCAACCTGCATTCAGCCCAGTCATAGAAACAAATGAAATCGTTTGAGCACATAGCTAACAGGGTTCCTCCATAAATACGCTCAGCTGAAAAGGTTGGCCGGATGCTCTTCTTTTCCTGAAAGAAATTACCATCATTTGACTCCACACTTCACATAATAGCAAATAATTTATATAGCAGCTAGATTGATGAGTTTTGAGGATAAAAAACAATTCTGTTAGCCCCCAGGAAATATAAGCCTGAGCATGATTACACAAATCACAAGATGAACTGCGCGAGCATTACTAGTGGCTCTTGAGATAAATGTTCAACAATTTTCCTCAAAGAAGCTTGGCATATTACATTTCTTTTCCCTACACCAGTCAGCTTGTCAAAAAATGTCCACTTCTCTGGAACAAAACAATAACTTAAGAGAAAGGACAGAATAAGCTAAGAGCAAACCTGGAAATTTTTACTGAAAATCTTAATCTTTGATGTACTTTCTCTAACAGCATATTCACCATCAGCAGACCAAACGAATTCAAGAGCAGAACCAAATGACCTGTTTCTCCATGCTAAAGCTGTATATATGATGTACTCACCATCTCCGCAGACAACAACAAACCTCCCATTGGGATTGTGCTTTAAGGTCTGTACAATAAGTGTGGAAAAAAAAAAGTAAGTCGCCTGTGCACAACAAATGTACATTCCAAGATAATTATATATATAAAAAATCAGACGTGTTTTCCTAGCTTCTTCTCAACACCGTTACTGCTGTCTATGCATGTTATAAACTTTCTTTCCACCTTGAAAAACAACTCTGTAATACTATTATGCATGTACATGTAACGAGGAATACTTCCACAAAAAAATGGAAAAAAAGAAATGATACAAGGGACCAAATAAAAAAAATAAAAAAAAACAGTAATTTGTCTATCAAGCATCTAAATTGAGTTTAGGAGACATTTTGCAGACTTTATGTCCTCCCAGAAAAAAATGGCTATCTGCTCTGGGCTGCTACATCAATTGAATTTCTCAAAGCGGCGAATAACTCTTAGAAGGATGTTAAAAAAACTCTAAAATTTGTTACATTAACCCCACTGAGATGCATGAAGAAATTTATGTAGCTTTTAAACAATGCATCTTTACTTAATATGATGGAACCTTAGGTGCAGGTGAGGGTCAAACAGAAACATAAAAAATCAAGGAATGAGCAAAAAAGTTGCAAACTCACTTGGGGGTAAAGATCACATGTTCCCAACTCCTTAACAGCTAAAGGCAATCTTTCACCATCAGTGACCTAAAGCACAGATAACAAAAGGGTGATGTTATGCCAAGAAAAAGAACTTTTTCACCTTAAGATTGTATGTTAAGTAGCAATTATGAGGTGGTTTAATTGAACCCAAACCTCAAAATCTGCCCCCACACTCTTAATGTTCACAGTTTGAATTTCATTGTGCTTGGCCCATATAATCTTTCCACTATTGTCCATGCTAGCTACAGGTTCTTCTCGACCGATCTTGACCATAATGGTTCCTTCATCATACCCAATCACAATACTGCACAATTTTTTTTGATAAACATTCGCTTTTAATCATCATAGTCAAAAACTCATTTTCAAAATATTTTCAACTATCCCCCAATTGGTGGAAGGGTTGATCATCAACAAACTGATCAAGACACATACCGACGTGAACCTTTCATGTATCCAACAGCCCAAACTCTTTCTAGGCCATAATTCAAGGTGTTCTCAAGCCTGTAGGCAATGAAACATGTATTATTGGTCTGAAACATTAAGGCAAACATAAATCCATGCTTGTAAATTACAAAGATTCAGACAACCTCAATATATATGCAAAATTATAGGTTTACTCCAAAGAAAAATAAAGAGAAACAGGATGCAACTATTTAGCTTGAGCTTTCAAGATTTTGCATCAATTCTAACCCCAGTGAATTTAACAACTCAAAGCATCAGCCTAATTCAGACTATACTGGGCTGTGCATCACCAATAGAGAAAAATCTTCAATTTAATATCAAATTATGGCTGCAAATGTGCAGGATTCATGACAATTTCACATGGCAGTAAAATTAAAATCCTGAGGCTAATTGACTAAACATGGCAGAAAGATCATTTGCAGGTCTACAAGACTCTAGGAAGCCCATGACGCCTACACAAACTAGTCCATAGTCTCGGATTGAGAGATATATAAAAACTGGAAAAAAAAATAATATACAAGGATGTTGTCTCACCAAATGTTCTTGCAAAGGTGCTGAAAAACCATCTCAAAGAGATGTGCTACCTCAATCAGAATGTATATGTTCCAGTTACCATGTAGAGCAGATAATTGAGTGCACATAAAAGCTATCACAGACATGACAAAATTATGTTTATACACAAAAAGAATTACCTGTAAGTTGTTGAATGCCATATACGAACAGTCCCATCCTCAGAACCTGTAATTATTATTGGAAGTTCGGGATGGAAACATACAGCAGAGACATTGTGTGTGTGACCGTCCAAAGTCTGGACGCAACTTTTAGTTTGATAGTCCCATACCTGCTTGAAAAAATGGTCCGTTAATATTCAAAATCAAGATAAATATGTTAATAGAGCATGAAAGATTTGAAGGACAGACCTTCGCAGTGTGATCATCAGAACCAGTTATTAGATAAGGTTTATCTCCACCAGTAAAGTAGTCAACACAATTTACTCCTTTCTGATGGGCATCCAGGGTGAAATTGGGGTCGGGAGAGCCAAGATTCCAAATCTAAAACAGAGAAATATCAACTAACTGAGCCAAGTGAAGCGCATTATGCATTTACAAAAAGTCAGCAGCAGAGAACACCCCTTATACCTTTATGGTGCGATCAAGGGATGCACTTGCAAAAGTGTTGGTATCTTTTGGATTAAAAGTAACCTGCATCACATAATGAGAATGCCCCTCAAATATCTGAGTACAGGCCCAACCCTTCTCCCAATCCCAAAGTTTTATAAGCATGTCATCCGATGATGACAACACATATGGAAGGGTAGGATGGACAGCCACGCATCTAATGTAATCTGTATGCGCCTCAAAAACTTTTATCTTATCCATTGTGTTGTAGTTGTACACACGTATATACATGTCATCAGCCCCAGCAACAACCCACTGCTTTCGTGCTATAAACTTGGCTGACCTGACTGTAGACACATCAGAAGATATGATGATTACAGAGAAGAAAAAAACTTACTTCACATCATATGCAAATAAAGAGATGGTGTATTCGAGAATTTTTACAATGGCTTCATAAATAAAGCCAATATTATAATGTACCTGGTAACTCAGTGACCTCAAAAGATTTTGCCATGGTCTGGAAGAGACAAGGAGATTTAAATTAAAAGGGAAAAAATAAGAACTTCCAAGAAAATAATCAATTGCAACAAAAAGTCAAGCTCAAAAACAGCAAAAGGAAACTTTTGGTTGCTGGTTTGTGACTGTAGTAAAACAAAAAAACATTTCATGACAAGCTTCTCACAAGATAGTCTGCAGCTAGGTTTATTTTTCAAGCTTACTTGGTCTACAGAAATGGAAAGATAAATTGTAAGACTCCCCATGATATGGTGTGAAGTGTTTGCTTGCTCTCTTGGTTAATGTTCCGTGATTAATTAGTTGAAGGGGCAAACAACTCGTACCATATTGCACTTTTCCTACCCCTAATAATCTAGTACCATTTTTGTTCCCAGCTGATGAAAACAAATCCAAATAGCAACCAGCTTCACAAGTTAAGAAAAAGTATTACAAGGTACAGTTCCAATCACATGTAACTTGTTCAGTTTCTCCATAAACATGTTACCTCTCTGCCCTAACTCATAATAGAAAGCAACTCAGGTGAAAAACCAGGATTGTATTTTCTTTGTGGTTGTTCCACTAAAATAAGAACAGAAGATGATCGAGAATTATCAGCACTCTCAAAAGAAACAATGATCTTGAGACCCCATGCCTACTCAATGTTAACTAAAGTTACTAGCCCATGTTGTTTTGCTTTACTTATAAAACATAAACATAATTTTTAGAAAATTATCATGATCAACAACAACAATCACCCTGCGTCAATATTTTATTGTTAATGCTGAAAACTCCAAGTGTAAATAAACCAGAATTGTGAAGCAAAGCTGGTTACATTCCCATACCTGTGACTGGTAGTTCCAGATACACACAGTCCCTGAATACAAACTCACTAGAATCCTGCAGAAACCCAAATCACATGTTAATACATAACATCAACTATAAAATACATCAAGTTAAAATACCACCATATCTACAACTTACTTCTCTCTGCACTCAAATAACTAACAAATTAATTAAAGTAAACACGCAAAAAGAAGAATATAATTTACCATGGTTCAGATGGATGCAGATCAACTGACTTTACTCTCTCTGATCTTTGAGCAAGTTTCCTCTGATCCAAATATCAAAGCAAGAGTATTACGATCATTTTTTTTTTAAAAAAAAAAGCTCATGAAATTGAAACTACAAATATATAAGAATACCTTGATTTCGAGTCTGAGAGGCTGTTAATACACAAACACAAGAAAGAAAGAAAAAACACATCAGTTCCGAAATTATTTACCAGATCTCAAATTAATCCAGAAAAACAAAATCCGCATTAATCCATTTGGTTGACAATAGAATAAGAAAAAAACTCATTATCTCAAAACACACAAGTCAAAACCAACACAATTTTTGGATATACCACTTTCTGAGCAATCAAACACGCCTCAAAAACTCACATTACACAAATATCCAAAAATTCAATTTCTCCAACACCAGATCTCAGTAAAATTCAAGGCCTAAACACTCCGTTTGGTCACTAACAGACCAAAGCGAACATCAAGAACCTCCGATTCCAAGCAACCTAACGGAGCGCAAACGGTCCCAATGTAACGCATTTGATTGATTCAACAGAGAAAATGATTGAATTGTGCGATCATACGCTAACAATTTATACAATTAGATGATTAATTAGAAAACAGCAACAAATAAAAGCAGACTTCAACCAGATCCAATGCGTACTCGAACTCGAAAGTGAAGGCTATAAGACGACAAAACAAATTGGATGTGAATAGAAAAACGACAATGGATCACTAACTCACCATTTTTGCAGATCGCGCGAGTTAGAGATCCAGGTGATCGGGTTCTAAATTTCAATAGAGAGAGACAGAGAGGAGGGGTTGTTTTGTGCAAGCGAGTCTGGTGTGTGATGATATGTGAGAGAAATGGTGTGTAAATTAAGGAACACAATTTCGAAAGTGCCACTGCATGTATGGTGGGGTGTAGTGTAGTGTAGGTTAGGGTCCTTCCTGGATTTTAATGGTGATGATGTGGAGAACTGGACGCTGACGATTTTAAGAGAGGTGTCCAATCGTGTGCCGACTTACAAGCGTGTGCCGATTTTAGCAACGTGGAAGAAGGAGCGGATAGGATGAGTTTTGGTGACTGACCTGTAGATCTCCTTGTTTTAGCTGTTTAGGTGTTTTTAAAAATAATTTATACTAAAAAATATATTACAATATTAATATAATAATATAACATTAAAATATTAGTATATTAAAAAAATATAATAACATAACATTAAAAAAATATTCAAAATTTTATAAAATCCTATGAGTTGCGGTTGTCAGATGTCTTTGTGTTTTTACCAGGCCGACGGGTGTTAAAAATTAATGCAGTGGATTTTTTTAAAATATTTTTTATTTATAAATATAAAAAAAATTAAATTTTTAATTTTTTTTATATTAGTATATTAAATAATTTAAAAACACTAAAATAATATAATTTGAAGTAAAAAAATATATTTTTAAAATACAAAAATATACAGGCGTTTAGTGTAAATTTATAATTTTAACTGCTAGACAACATCTATAATTCAACAAATAAATTGCTGTTAACATTGCGTTATCCTCATTTAAGAGGAGTTGCCTTTCCTTTTTAACATTGCTGACATAAAATAATTTTTACAAGTTCATCAATATCCGAATTTGAATATTTTGAATAAAAATGAAGGTTGATTTAAAGATAAATTGAATTTGATGCATGAAAGCCAATTCAAAAATATATTTATTATTAAAGCAGTGAGGGAGACAAATGGTTGCTGTTGTGGTATTCTAAGCATAAATATGTTTTTAATAGATCAATTTGATTTATTTAATGAGCAAATTAAAGTTTAATTATTTTCAAGAGCTTAATTATACTTTAAATTAATTTTATTTGGGGTTTCAATTAGTCAAATTAATTTTATCACGGGTTTAATTTAGAGAATTGAAATTTTTGAAGATCAAATTTATTTTTTACAAAATTAACTAGTTGAAATGATACACTTCCTTTCAAGTCTATTAAGAGGGTGTTTGTCACTGCGTTTTAAAAACGTTTTTGACAAAATTTGAAAAAAAAATATTTTTATTTTTATTTTAAATTTTTTTAGATCATTTTGATTTGCTAATGATAAAAATGATTTTAAAAAAAAAATAAAAAGCATCAATTTGATGTATTTTTTAACAAAAAAATACTTTAAAAAAAAATAACCGCAGCCATACTCTCTCTATCGACCAAAAGAGATTTGAAATTTAAAATCTATGACAGAAAGCATGAACTTAAGTTCTAGAGTAAAGTGAAAATTAAAATGCAAAAAAACAACTAGAAAGTGATACAGAGGAAGACTGGGGAGATGCTGTAAGAGTATCCAGAACATCTTCTCTACCAACCCTATTAAGAATGATGAAGGGTTAATTATGATAATTACCTCAATTAATTCCCTTTGTTTACATTAATTACCCATCATAAAAAAAAAATCTCATTTAAAAATTTAAACTGCTACGTAGGGTTTAAAGTTATAATTTATATGAATAATTCAAAGATCATCATACGTTTCTAAATAACTGTAAACAACTAATGTGCTTCTAGCAAAAGAAAAATTCTTGGAGCGAAATAGATTTCTTCCAATGAATTCACTCGAATTTTAAAATTTATTTATAGAGCAAACATACAGAGGCAGAGTTGCCTCTAGAAAGTACAAACAGCTCCAGTTTCTTGGCAAAACATGTATTGCCATAGCTAGGAGATTATGCAGCACAGTACAAGACATCATCACAGAAAATAAAACACCATGCAGAAGGGCAAGCAAAAGACTATGGTGGCTGACATTATTTTGATCTTCTCTTCCACTACGAAGATAGACGATTTTACTCCTTCAAAACGTCAACGTCTCGTCTTCTCATGAATTTGAGGTTGGCCTTGCGTCAGCAAGAACTACTTTGAGCATAGTGGTTCCATTGTCACAGCCAAACGCAACTCTAGTAGATACAAAAGTCAAATCAAGGAATTAAGTTTCTGCCGTGGAAAGATCATAAGAGATTGAATTTAAGGAAACAGGGTGGTCTTGACCACCT
>OZ037752.1:5759306-5781806 GCA_964035475.1 Salix caprea
CAATGGAAAAGTGGTCTTTTTCATGCAAGTGGAACACTGTGAAGAAAATAACCTGGAATCTCCGGAAGATCCTCTCAACCGACGAGCAAGAGTTATCAAACAACCTTTTATTCCTCTCTTCCCAAATAAGATAGACTGCAATGCTGAGGGAGGCTTTTCTCATTCTGAACTCCATTTTTTTCTTCTTAGGGGTTAGCCCTCGAATAGCACTAGATAGGGTAGGCATCCGGCGGTGAATATGAAGCCAACGAACAATGTTTCCCCACAAAGACGAAGTCCATTGACACTTAAAGAACAAGTGACAATGCGACTCCAGGTCCAGACCACAGAGCACACAGTTAAAATCAGTAGGAATGAAATGTAATCTGTCTTTAGTTCTAAGCTTTCCCAGCACCGCGAGCCATAGCACAAAACTATGCTTGGGCAAAGCCCAATTCTCCCAAACCATCATGCGACCTTTCACCCTAAAGTGCTCATACGCATTAGCAGAAAGGCAACCAGTACCGGCATTCCAACCAGTCAAGGTAGACACTACTGAGGAGCTACTGCCCAAGTCCTGAATCAGCTAGTCCTTTAGGGAGATAAGAGTCTTCCAAAGAGGAGAGGAGGCTTTAACAGCTTGCGCCTCCCAAACAGACTGGCTCGGCAGGAAGAAATGGTGAATCCATTTAATCCAAAGAGAATCTGCTTTCTGATGGATATTCCACAAATGCTTGACTAGGAAACCCTTATTACGAGCTTTTATGTCAAAAAGCCCCACTCCCCCTTCCTGCTTAGGCAAACAGACCTTCTTCCAAGCAACCAGAGCCGAGTGAGAGTTCTGAACATTCCCAGTCCATAGGAAATTCCTGCAGATGCGAATAATCTTCATAATGATTGTTTCCAGAAGAGGGGAGATGCTAATCCAAAAATTAACCATGCCGTAAAGAACTGAGCGCAGAAGCTCAAGCCTTCCAACAAAGGAAAGATGCTTGCCCAACCAACTCTGAACCGCAGACTCAAGCTTCTGAAACAGAGGAGAAAACTGACTAACCAGGAGCCGATGAGGACTAAGAGGCACACCAAGGTATTTGAAGGGAAAAGAGCCAGCAACAAAACCTGTTTCACGGATAATCTGTTGTCTCAAACAATCACCCACTCCTTCAAAATAAATGAAGGATTTGGAAGGATTGATTTCCAGACCAGAAACCTGACCAAAAAGCTTCAACTGATCAAGAAGAGAGAGGATGAAAGATTTATCACCTCTAGCAAGCAAAAAGACGTCATCAGCAAAAGCAAGATGACTGATACCAAGAGGCCGGCATTGCGGATGAAACCTGAAGCCTTGCTGCTGGGACACCCTTTTAAGCAACCGGGAGAAGTACTCCATGCAAGTGATGAAGAGGTAGGGAGAAAGGGGATCACCTTGCCGTATACCACTTTTACCCGGGAAGAAGCCATAAAGGTTCCCATTTATGGCAACAGAGAAGGAGGAGGTCGCCACACACTGCATAACAAGATGGATAAATTTCGGAGGGAAACCAAGCAACTCCAAAAGATCCTGCAGAAAAGACCATTGAACCGAGTCGAAAGCCTTTTTAAAGTCAACCTTCAAAAGGGATTTAGGCGAGGTTCTCTTCCTGCCATAAGAGCGAAGCAGCTCCTGAACAAGATTAATGTTGTCCACCATAGCTCTACCACCCAGGAAAGCATTCTGCATGGGGCTAATGATATTCCCCAAAGCAACAGCCAAACGGTCAGCAAGGATTTTGGAGATGACCTTATAAACCACATTACAGCAAGAGATAGGCCGAAAATCACTAGGAGAAGAAGCATGAATAGATTTGGGTATAAGGGATATAACCGAGTGATTAATCTGCTTAAGCATCTTCCTTGAAGTGAAAAAGTCCTGGACTGCTGAACAAAACTCATCACCCACAACCGGCCAGGCAGATTTGAAGAAATAAGAAGTGTAACCATCCGGCCCCGGAGCTTTCTCATTTTGAATCCCAAATAAAGCTTGCTTGATGGCATCATTTGAGATAGGCGCAGAGAGAAGCTCACAAGCTTCAGCAGAGACGCATGGGCCGCTCAAAACAATGTCGCTATCCAAGGGCAAGGTAGATTTGGAAGACCCGTAAAGATTCTGATAAAAGGCAACAAATTCTGCTCCCACTTCCTCCTTCGAAACAGAAATAATACCATCTCTCTTCTGAATAGCCGAAATAAAATTTCTTCCATGTTTCTGGCTCAATAAAGTATGAAAAAACCAAGTACCCCTGTCACAATTCTTAAGAAAATCACATTTAAGTTTCTGCCCGAAGAACAGCTTTTCGGCCGATTTTAGCTTGATGAGCTGACAACGAAGCCTCTTGTCTTCAAGAACAAGCTAGGAATTATATAACTGAGAGCTCTTTCTTTCTTTTTTTGGTCAAATGTAAGTATATTAAGACCAAAACGAAACAAAAATGGGGCACAATACAGGAAAGGAAAAGCAACTTGGATGGGAACATGCTCCCAAACAGCAAACAAAAGAAGAAAACAAGAGGGAAAAACCCTCAAACAAGGAGAACAAAACAACAAGCTCATAGCCGAGCAAAACTAACTAGAAATAAACATCAAAGCAACCTAATACAAACTACCCAAAGCCCAGCAGAAACTCAGTAGGTAGCTCAACCAACATCAATGGAGAAGTGGTCTTTACCATGGAAGTGGAACACGGTGTAGAATAAGACCTAAAATCTCCGGAAGATTTTATCAATAGACAATTGAGAACTGTCAAAAAGCCTTTTATTCCTTTCTTCCCATATCAGGTAGACAACAATGCTAAGGGAGGCTCTCCTCATTTTATGAACCATACTTTTCTTCTTAGGGGCTAACCCACGAATGGCACTAGAGAGGGTAGGCAACCGCCGAGGAAGATGAAGCCAACGAACGATGCTACCCCATAGAGATGAAGTCCAAGGACACCGGAAGAATAAGTGGCAATGGGATTCCGGGCCCTGGTTACAAAAAACACAACTAGGATCAGCAGGAATGAAGTGTAGGCGATCCTTAGTTCTCAGTTTCCCTAACACCGCAAGTCATAACACAAAACAATGCTTCGGCATAGACCAGTTCTCCCAAACCACCCTATCCCAATGGATTTCTCGGCCTTTAACCCGAAAGTGATCATAAGCTTTAGCAGAGAAGCAACCATCACCAGCATTCCAACTAGTCATAGTAGCCACAATAGGAGAGCTGCCCCCAAAGTCAGCAAGCAGCTTGTCCTTAAGGGAGATCAGAGTTTTCCATAGAGGAGAGGAGGCTTTGACAGCTCGCGCATCCCAGATAGAGAGGTCAAGGAGAAAAAAATGGTGAATCCATTTTATCCATAGGGAATTAGCCTCCTGATGAATATTCCAAAGGTGTTTAACAAGGAAGCTCTTGTTGCAAGATAACAATTTGCAAGATAACAGTTTCTGGAATAGGGAAGATGCTGAGCCAAAATTGGACCATACCATACAGGATGGAACGCAAGAGCTCCAGCCTACCAGCAAAGGAGAGATGCTTGCCAACCCAACTCTGAACAGCAGCTTCAAGCTTACGAAGAAGAGGGGAGAACTGGCTAACCAAGAGGCGATGAGGGCTAAGGGGCACTCCAAGATATTTGAAGGGGAAAAGGCCAGCACTGAAACCAGTTTCCAGAATAATCTCCTGTCTCACACAATCTGGGACCCCTCCAAAAAATATAGAGGATTTAGAGGGGCTAATCTCCAAACCAGAAACTCTCCCAAAAAGCCGCAACTGACCCATAAGAGAAAGGATGGAAGGCTTATCCCCCCTAGCCAGCAAGAGAACATCATCAACAAAAGCAAGATGACTGATACCAAGGGGCTCACACTGCGGATGAAACCTGAAATCAGACTGCTGAGATGCCTTCGAGAGCAACCGGGAAAAATATTCCATACAGGTGATAAACAAGTAAGGAGAAAGAGGGTCTCCCTGTCTAATACTGTTTTTTCCCAGAAAGAAGCCATAGAGATTCCCGTTAATAGCAACCTAGAAAGAAGATGTCTCCACACATTGCATAACAAGATGGACAAAGCAGGAAGGAAAACCTAGAGCAATTAAGAGATCCCGCAGAAACTTCCACTGAACAGAGTCAAAAGCCTTCTTGAAGTCAATCTTCAAGAGGGACTTAGGCGGGGTTCTCTTTCTGCCATACTGACGAAGCAGCTCCTGAACCAGATTTATATTATCCATCATAGCTCTACCACCCAGGAAGGTGTTCTGCATAGGGCTGATGATATCTCCCAAGGCAACAACCAACCAACCAGCAAGAACTTTGGAGATGACATTATAGACCACATTGCAACAGGAGATGGGCCTAAAATCACATGGGGAGGAAGTGTGAGCTGACTTAGGGATAAGAGATATAACCGAGTGGTTAATCTGCTTAAGTATTTTCCCAGAGGCAAAGAAATTCTGGACAGCAGCGCAAAAATCATCCCCAACAATAGACCAAGCAGATTTAAAGAAGAAAGAGGTGTACCCATCCGGCCCTAGGGCCTTATCATTCTCAATCCCAAACAAGGCTGCTTTAATATCATCATTAGAAACAAGTGCAGAAAGAAGCCCACAAGCAGAAGCAGAGAGACAAGGACCATTACAAACAATGTCCCTATCCAAAGGCAATGTAGTCTTCGAGGAACCATAGAGCTTCATAAAAAAGTCCACAAACTCAGCCCCAACTTCCTTCTCCAAGACAGAAAGAGAACCATCAGACTTCTGAATCGCCGGGAGAAAATTTCTACCATGCTTCTGGCTCAACAAGGCATGAAAAAATCGAGAACCTCTGTCACTTTCCTTAAGAAAATCACACTTAAGCTTCTGCCCAAAAAACATTTTTTCTGAAGACTTGAGGTTGATAAGCTGAATACGGAGTTTCTTGTCTTCATGAACAAGCTGGGAATTAGTGGGGTCCATGTGAAGAGCAGATTGCAAAGATCCAGATCTGATTCGGCCCGGGAAACCCTTTCAGAAATGTGACTAAAGTGAAGCCGATTTAGCAACTTTAGTGGACGCTTCAACCCCTTAAGTCTTTTGCAAAGGGAAAACATAGGGGAACCCATAACTGCTTGCTGCCAGCCCTCAGAGACAGTGTGGAGAACATTTGTATGAGAAGCCCACATGTTAAAGAATTTGAAGCTGCGATGCCCTATAGCTTGGGGATCCAGCCGAACCAAAGCTGGAGAGTGATCTAAGAATGCCCCTTGGTTACCAAAATGGACATAAGCAATTCGGTGAAGGGAAGACCAAAAAGGGTTAACAAGGACTCTGTCCAATTTACTCCAAACCGAACCATTAGTCCAAGTAAAATGACAACCAGTGTAGTTGAGATCATATAAACCCAAATCAAGACAATATTTATTAAAATCAGCAGTCTCATACATAGATACAATACTACCATTCAATTTGTCATCTTGAGACATAAGAGAATTAAAATCACCTAAAACCATCCATGGGCCCGAGGGGCACCACTCACAAAGACTATCCCAAAGAGATCTTCTAGCAACAATAGTATGTAACCCATAAACAAAAGTAATATGGAAGCTAATTTGACTCACAAGACTTCGGACGCATACATGAAGACCTTGAGAGGAGCTACTAACCATATCAACAGAAACCGTAGAGGGATTCCAAAAAACAACAATGCGAGCCATAGAAGACGGGGCAACATTCGTCAGAAAATTCCACTTTTTTAGCCGAAATTTCTGAAGAACCACAACCTTAGACAAGGAAAGCTTAGTCTTCAACAAACCACAAACATCAACTGAAGATTTCTTCATGAGATTCACCACCTCATGTTGCTTTAGAGGGCTATTAAGCCCTCTAACATTCCAACATTTAACTATCATCATAAGGTAGTAGTGGTAGGGAGGATCCTACCATGTCCGCTAGATAGAGATGATTTTGAGTGCAAACCCTTCCCTGTGTGAGCTCCTTGACCCAATCCCTTCGAAGACTGCAACCTGCTATTAACTCGTTGCTGAACCACTTTGGCACCCGAGATATCCACTAACCCTGGCCTCAAACCCGAACTCAAATCAGTTGCAGCTGATGCGTGCAAAACAGCCCCAGCCAACTTGCCCTTTAGACCCTCACAGTCCATGCCCAGTGTGGAACCTGCAGAAACACTACCCGAAGCCATCAAACCTGTGTCAACAGACCCAATCACAACTGCCTCAACCGATTTACCCTTAGCAGCAGCACTATCTTTGCCGAGAGCAGAACCTGTAGCTAGAATACCCGAGCCAATGGCCTTCATCTTTGGCTGTCTATTACTGAGATGTTTCCTCGGCACTGGCTCCCAATCATGGACAACAGTAGCAGCCTCACAAACCATGGGGTCTTGCAGCCCAGCATCAGCCATAGGAGAAGCAATAGCAGCAGAGGCTTGCAAGGGCCCTGCCACCTCAGAAACCTGCACATTCGCATTTGCATGAGGAATACCACCCCTGAAATCCTTGGGCAGTTTAGAGCAAGAATCCATAAGATGCCCAATAACATTACATAAAGTGTAGAACTTCGGAAGAGTTTCATAAATGACCTTTTGGTTAATGACAACATCATTCGGCAGACTAACAACAATTTGTTCCGAGAGAGTCTTACGAAGATCAAATTCTACCAAAACACAGGCATAGGAAAGCCGAGACATAGAAGAGGTGAGCATGTCACTTTGAATTGGCTTCCCCACAACACTAGCAATCTTAGATAAAGACTTCAAAGACCAACATCTAAGGGGAAGATTTGGCAATTTGATCTACATGGGGACAGTGGACATCTCAGTAGAGTTAAAGTCAAAGAATTCGGGCATCTCCTTTAGAATTAGAGGTCTGCCGAAGACAAGGTATGGTCCTCCCTTTAACACAACAATTCTATCAACCTCATTTTGGAATTTATAAATCAACCATCCAGAATCATGTATATTCAACACAGCTTCACAATGCCAAGTGTTAGCTATCATACTATTGAGGGCTTTAAACCCAGGAAATCTCCCAGAAAAATAACCAATTAAGCATGATTTCCACACATCACAAGCACAGTCTAAATCATCATTCAAAATAGCACACTTTGCAGTAGCAGTAATTTCAAAATAATGGAGAAGCTGAGCACCACTAGTTGAGCTACGGTTTGAAGCAAATAAATTCCTCCAAGGACCAAGAGGGACAGATTTTGAAGTACGTGGAGGGGAAGTAGCAGGGACTTCAGAAACGGGACCCTCAGAATCAACAGGGGTTGAGGAAGCAGGAGAGGGCTGGCGAGCAGTGTGCTCCGAATTGGCCAAATTAGTGGACCCATAATGCGAGCTAGAATCAGAGTCGCATGAGGAAGTGTCTTCATCCTCAGATTCCTCAGCACTGGACAATTCAACCGGTGAAAAGGCCAATTGAGGAGAACTCACATTGGCTGGAATTTCTGAGCTAGGGGACTAAGGAGACGCAATCTGTGGAACATGGTCAATACACCCAAGGGTTGTACCCGCAACAACCAACACAGGAGGAGAGATTTGAATGGGACCTTTGAGTTTTTTGGGGGGGAAGAACAAGGTCCACCGAACGGGGTGGGGGAGGAAGAGATGAGTGGCGAGCATGCTTTTTGGTGGGAGAGGAAAGACCCAAAATCACTTCGTCAGGTGGGTTGGATGGACGGGAAGGAGGGGGACGGGAGGAGGAAGAAGGAGATTTTTGACGGGAGGTGGAAGAAGGAGATTTTTTCTTAGCTTTGCGTTTTGCCATGGAGGCAACCAAAAGCTGGGCAGAAGGGGAGAGGGACGAAGAGAAGATAGGGGACGGGGACAGAAAAACAGAACACGACTGGAAAAGGAACCAGACGAACAAAGAAGAACAAAGCTAGGGCACAAGAGGGGCTGAGCGGGAAAGGGGACGAGAAGAGAAAATTGGGGCACGAAATGACTGGAAAAGGGACAGAAAACACAGAGACAAGGAAATGAACTGGAGAAGAAACCATACAAACAAAGATGAACAAACGCTAGGGCACAAAGGGGGAAACTCGGGCTGGGCGGGAAAATGGACGGGAAGCAAGAAATGAAATTTGGGCATTGGAAGAATGCAAAGGGAGACCAAAGACGAAGCAAAAACAAAAGAGAAGGGGAAGAGACCTGCAGCGAAGGACCTAAGGCGAGAGGGAAGAGGGAAGAGGGAAGAGGGAAGCTACGGGCTGGGAGGTTCCATGGCAGACCAGCGGGGAGGGGGGAGGGGGGAGCATCTCTCTCTAGCTTCTCTCTCTAACTTACTAACTGAGAGCTCTTTTTTTTTTTATCAAATGTATGTATGCATTAACAGATCAAAGCATACAGCAAGCTGAAAAAACAGCGGAAGAAAACATAAGGCACCGAAAAGAAACATGCTCCTACGGGCCAAAAGAAAGAAGAAACCTAAGGCCAAAACTGGGCCTAGGAGAAAACAAACAATCAAGGATCAAGGCCAACCAGGGAGGAAGCAGCAGAAAGCACAGCAAAAGCAGCCCCCCAAAACCAAACATCCGGCAACCAACTCAACCAACATCAATGGAAAAGTGATCTTTTTCATGGAAGTGGAACACTGTAAAGAATATAACATGGAATCTCCGGAAGATCCTCTCAATAGACGAGCAAGAGTTATCAAACAGCCTTTTATTCCTCTCTTCCCAAATTAGGTCGACTACAATACCGAGGGAGGCTCTTCTCATTCTGAACTCCATTTTCTTCTTCTTAGGGGTTAACCCTCGAATAACACTAGATAGAGTAGGCATCCGACGATGAATATAAAGCCAACGAACCACATTTCCCCACAAATCCGAAGTCCATTAACACTTAAAGAACAAGTGACAATGCGATTCCAGCTCCTGACCAGCAGCAGAAGGGGGGGACAACTGAAACATTCACGGCGGGCGAGCCAACCACAGCAACCTTAGCCACGCCCACAACTGAAGCTGTTTTCAAGCCAACCGAATTCCCAGCTAAAGCACCTGCAATACCCACTGCCAAACCCACATCAACTTCAGAGTTCAAGCCATTCAAAACTGCATCTGACTTACTCTGCTCAGCCAACACAGCTGGCCCAGCCGAGGCAGCAGCTGGCCTAGTCGAGGCATCTGCTGCAGCCACAGGAGGCTTCTTGCGAGAGTGCTTGTTGCTGCGATGCCTTTTCTTGACTTGTTCCCAACCACCTGCAGCTGCGTCAATCTCAGCACACATAGGGTCAGCTGGCTCAACGGAACTAAGGGCTGCGCTAGCCACCCGCGAAGCATGACCAGCAACCGACTCCTTGTTTTCCACTGAACCACCATTCGTCGCTGCGATGGCAGCATCTGTACCAGAAAAACGAGCTCCCCCATCCTTGGGAGCCTTAGAGCAAGAGGCAATCAAGTGTCCCAAAACCTTATAGTGAGAGCAAAACTTCGCCAATGTTTCATAAACCACAGTTTGAGAATGCACAACACCATTCGGCAAGCAGAATTTTACAAATTGAGGGAGATCCTCTGCAAGGTTAATCTCAACCAAAATTCTAGCAAATGAAAGCCTAGACATGGAAGATGTCAACATGTCGCATTGTATAGGTTTTCCAAGAGCACTAGCAATTTTTGAAAGACAAGTAGGGGACCAACACTTCAACGGCAGATTTGGCAACTTAACCCAAACGGGAACCGTAGACATTTCGGTTGAGTTAAAATCAAAATACTCCGGCATTTCCCGCAACATCAAAGGCCTACCATAAACAAGATAAGGACCTCCCCGCAACACATTCAATTTATCCAATTCATTCTGAAATTTGTAAACAAGCCATCCGGACTCATGAATATGCAACTTTGCTTCACAATGCCAACTAGAGATAATGTTACTCAAAGCCTTATAACCCGGGAATTTGCCCGAAACATACCCAATAAGACACAAATTCTAGAAATTACATGCATTATCAATATCATCCTCTACCAAATTGAAAGTCTTGGCAGCAGAAATATCAACAAAATGCTGAAGTTTAGGGCAAGATGAAGAGCTGCGATTTGAAGAAAACAAGTTTCTCCACTGACCTTGAGATTGAGCTGGGGGAAGAGGTGCATCAATGCCTTCAGCTGGATTGGGGGCTGAGGCTAGGGAAGAGAGCCCCTGCTCGGAATTTTGCACAGCAGCCGAGCCAGGCTGCACCAAAGGGTTGTGGGGAGGAGACAAAGGCTCCGAATCAGAGGTGTCCCCCGAGCTAGAAGAGCCTGCATAGCTGGAAGACTCACCATCGTCGGACTCATCCGCACATGAAGAATCAGCAGAAGAAGCCAAGGGGCTGTGGGGCTGATCATGAAATTTTTTCTTGGCTTTCTTCTTGGCCATGGGAACAGCCTGGGCAGAAGAGGCTGAGCAGACTAAACAGCACAAAGCCAAGGGGTTGCCACGGCTGAGAGGCTGCGAGGGAGGCTAGGGGCGGCTGGGGTTCTTAGGCGGAGAGGCTAGTTGAAAATTTAGGGTTGAGAGGCTGGTGCGGCACGCTAGGGCAAGCAACGAAGAAGGAGGGGGACGCGGCACAAGGGTTGTGGCGGCGCAGGGGGCTGGCGAGGTAGGGGCGAGAGAGCAAGGGGTTTGGGACGAAGAGCAAGGGGGCTGGGGCGCTGCAAGGAGAGGGGAGAGCTGGGGACGAAGAGCAAGGGGGCTGGGGCGCTACAAGGAGAGGGGAGAGCTGGGGACGACGGCTGGTTTTGGGCAAAGGTTGCAGCGGCTGTGGAACGGCTAAGGCAAGGAGATCTGTGGGAAAAATCTGGGCAAGGAGAGGACGAAGGGGGTGAAGAGGAGCAAGGGAAGGGGTTGAGCAGCACCATCAAGGGAGGAGCAGCACCATGTCCGACCAGCAGCAAGAGGAGAAGACCAGCAAGACTGAGAGCTCTTTCTTTTTTGGTCAAATGTAAGTATATTAAGACCGAAAGGAAACAAAATTGGAAATACAGGAGAGAGGCTTGGAAGGGAACATGCTCCCAACCAGCAAAAACAAAGACCCGAGGACAGAACCCTCAAGCCAAAGCAAGAAAAACAAGCTCACAACCAAGCTAAACTAAAGGAAAAACAACAAGCAGCCTAAAACAAACTACCCAACCCACAGCTCAGCAGGCAGCTCAACCAACATCAATTGAGAAGTGATCTTTACCATGGAAATGGTACACTGTGTAGAAAAGGACCTGAAATCTTCGGAAGAGCTTTTCAATAGACTGCACAGAACTGTCAAACAGCCTTTTATTCCTTTCCTCCCAAAGCAAGTAGACAGCAATACTAAGGGAGGCTCTTCTCATCTTATGAACTATGCTTTTCTTCTTTGGAGCCAGCCATCGAATGGCACTAGAGAGGGTAGGTAACTGCCGAGGAAGGTGAAGCCAACGGACAATACTTCCCCAAAAAGATGAAGTCCAAGGGCACCGAAAGAAAAGATGGCAATGGGATTCTTGGTCCCGATTACAGAAGACACAGTTAAGATCAGCAGGGACGAAGTGCAGCCGGTCCTTAGTACGCAACTTCCCTAACACCGCAAGCCACAGCACAAAAGAATGCTTCGGTAGAGACCAGCTCTCCCAAACCACCGAATCCCAACTGATATTCTTGCCTTTAACCCGAAAGTGATCATAAGCATTAGCAGAAAAACCACTAACCCTAACATTCCAATTAGCCATAGCGTCCACAGCAGGAGAGCGGGCCCCAAAGTCGGCTAGGAGAGTGTTTTTAAGGGAGACCAAGGCTTTCCAAAGAGGGGAGGAAGTCTTCACCGCTTGCGCATCCCAAAAAGAGAGGTTTGGGAGAAAAAAATGGTGAATCCATTTTATCCAAAGAGAATCGGCCTCGCGATGAATGTTCCAAATGTGTTTGACAAGAAAACTCTTATTGCGAGCTTTAATGTCAAACAACCCAAGCCCCCCTTCCTTCTTAGGCATGCAGACAGACTTCCAAGCAACTAAAGCTGAGTAAGACTTCTAAACAGTACCCGACCACAGAAAATTCCAGCATATACGAACTATCTGTAAGATGACTGTTTCTGGGATAGGGAAGATGCAGAGCCAAAACTGAACCATGCCATACAAGACAGAGCGCAGGAGCTCAAGCCTACCAGCAAAAGAAAGATGCTTGCCAATCCAACTCTGAACAGCAGCTTCAAGCTTGCGAAGGAGAGGAGAAAACTGACTAACCAAGAGGCGATGAGGGCTTAGAGGCACTCCCAGGTATTTGAAAGGAAAGGTGCCAACATTGAAACCAGTTTCCAAGATAATCTCCTGCCTCACACTATCTGGGACCCCGCCGAAAAAAATAGAGGATTTGGAGGGGTTAATCTCCAAACCAGAAACACTCCCAAAGAGCCTCAACTGATCCATAAGAGAGAGGATGGATGGCTTGTCCCCCCTAGCCAATAAAAGAACATCATCCGCAAAAGCAAGATGACTGATGCCTAGAGACGCACACTGCGGATGGAACTTGAAAGGAGACTGCTGGGAAGCCTTAAAAAGCAACCGGGAGAAGTATTCTATGCAGGTGATGAAAAGATAGGGAGAAAGGGGATCACCCTGCCTAATACCGCTTTTCCCTGGAAATAAGCCATAAAGATTCCTATTAACGGCTACTGAGAAAGAAGAAGTTTCCACACACTTCATAATCAGATGGACAAAACCAGAGGGAAACCCCAGAGAGAGTAAGAGATCCCGAAGAAACCACCACTGAACAGAGTCAAAAGCTTTCTTAAAGTCAATCTTCAAGAGGGACTTAGGAGAAGCTCCTGCACAAGATTTATGTTATCCACCATAGCTCTTCCACCCAGGAAGGCATTCTGCATTGGACTGATGATACTGCCCAAGGCAACAGCCAACCGACCAGCAAGAAGCTTGGAGATGACCTTGTAGACCACATTGCAGCAAGAGATGGGCCTGAAATCACAGGGGGAGGAAGCATGAGCAGACTTAGGAATGAGAGAGATAACTGAATGGTTAATCTGCTTCAGCATCTTCCCGGAGGCAAAGAAATCCTGAACTGCAGCACAGAAATCTTCACCAACAACAGACAAGGCCGATTTAAAGAAGAAAGAGGAAAAACCATCTGGACCCGGGGCCTTATTATTATCAATCCCAAATAAGGCTGCCTTAATATCATCATTGGAGAAAGGCGCAGAAAGGAGCCCACAATCAAAAGCAGAGAGACGAGGACCAAGGCCGACAATTTCTCTATCCAAAGGCAAAGTAGGCTTCGAGGAACCATAGAGCTTCATAAAGAAATCCACAAACTCTACCCCATCCTCCTTCTCCGAGACGGAAAGAGAACCATCAGACTTCTGGATAGCTGGGAGGAAGTTTCTGCCATTCTTTTGACTCAGCAAAGCATGAAAAAACCGGTAGCCTTTATCACTTTCCTTAAGGAAATCACACTTCAGCTTCTGCCCAAAGAATATTTTTTCGGAAGATTTGAGGTTAATGAGCTGAATGCGCATTTTCTTATCTTCCTGGACAAGCTGAGAATTAGAGGGGTCCGAGTGAAGCGCAGATTGCAGCAGATCCAAATCCGATTCAGCCCGAGAGACTCGCTTAGAGATATGACTGAAATGAAGCCTATTCAGCAAGTTTAGCGGACGCTTCAACCCCTTGAGCTTCTTGCAGAGAGAAAACATAGGAGAACCCATACCTGCATACTGCCAACTCTCAGAGACTGTGTGGAGAAAATCAGAATGAGAGGCCCACATATTAAAAAACTTGAAACTGCGCCGCCCGGAAACCTGGGGATCAAGCCGAACCAAAACTGGAGAATGATCCGAGAAAGCCCCTTGATTACCAAAATGAACATGAGCAACACGGCAAAGAGAAGCCCAATAAGGATTGACAAGGACCCTATCCAATTTACTCCACACCGAACCATTACTCCAAGTGAAATGGCACCCAGTGTAGTTGAGATCGTATAAGCCTAGATCAAGACAACATTTATGAAAGTCGGCAGTCTCGTACATGGAAACAACACTACCATTCAATTTGTCGTCCTGAGACAAAAGAGAATTAAAATCCCCTAGGATCATCCAAGGTCCCGGGGGGCACCAATCACGCAGGCTGTCCCAAAGAGATCTTCGAACAACAATGGTATGTAACCCATAAACAAAAGTAATGTGGAAAGAAATTTGACTCACAAGACTTCGGACGCAGACATGGAGACCCTGAGGGGAGCTGCTAACCATATCCACTGAAACCGTAGAGGGATTCCAAAAAACAATAATACGGGCCATAGAAGACTGAGCAGCATTCGTCAGAAAATTCCACTTCTTGAGCCGAAACTTCTGAAGAACCATAACCTTAGACAAGGAAAGCTTAGACTCCAACAGCCCACAAACATCAACTGAAGATTTCTTCATGAGGTTGACCACCTCATGCTGCTTTAGAGGACTATTAAGCCCCCTAACATTCCAACATTTAACAATCATCATGGGGCAGTAGTGGTAGGAAGGTTCCTACCATGTCCGCGTGATAAATATGATTTAGATTGCAAACCCTTCCCTGTATGACCTCCTTGCCCGAAGCTCTTCAAAGGCTGGACCCTGCCATTAACACGCTGCGGAGCTATTGGAGCACCACCCAAAACACCCTTTGAACCTGGCCTCAAGCCCGGACCCAAATCTGCTGCACCTGAAGATTGCGGATCAGCACCTACCAACTGGCCATTCAATCCCACACAACCCATAACCCTTGCAGAGCCTGCAGCATTACTACCCAAAACCGACAAATCTGTGCCACCAGAAACATTACCAACTGCCACAACTGATTTACCTTTCCGGAGAGCCAAAGCTGCTAGAACCGAGCTAATCTTAGGCTGCCTATTACTGGTATGCTTCTTTGGGACGAGCTGCCAATCATGGATACCAGTAGCAGCCTCACAGACCATGGGATCTTGCAGCCCCTTATCCGACAAAGGTGGAGCCAAAGCAACAGAGGTATGTACTGATTCAGTCCTTTCTGAGGACAACACTGCTTTCTTGGCCGAAAAGGAAGTAGGAGGCACTGAGGCAGCAGAAGCTTGAGACTTGTTAACCCCAGCTTTCCTTGTAACTTTGGAGTAAGAGTCCACAGTATGCCCAATAACATGACAGTGAGAGCAGAACTTCTGCAGTGTCTCATAAATAACCTGCTGATCAATAATCTCACCATTTGGCAACTTGACAGCTATATGTTCACGCAAAGGTTTACGAAGATCAAGCTCTACCAAAACACGGGCATATTAAAGCCGAGACATAGAAGAGGTGAGCATATCACTTTGCAAAGTTTTCCCAACAATACTAGCAAGTTTAGATAGAGATTTCAAGGACCAACATCTAAGGGGAAGATTTGGCAACTTAATCCATACAGGAATAGTGGACATCTCAGCAGGATTAAAATCAAAAAACTCAGGCATCTCCTTAAGGATTAAAGGTCTACCAAAAACAAGATAGGGTCCTCCCTTTAAAACAGCCAATCGGTCAACCTCATTACGGAATTTGTATATCAACCATCCCGAATCATGCACATCCAACACGGCTTCACAACGCCAAGTATTCACAATCATGCTTTTAAGAGCTCTAAACCCAGGAAATCTCCCCGACACATAACCAATCAAACAAGATTTCCACACATCACAAGCACAATCCAAATCATCATTCAAAATTTCACAAGTTGCAGAGTCAGTCAATTCAGAATAATGAATGAGCTAAGCACCACTAGAGGGGCTTCTGTTTGAAGCAAACAAGTTTTTCCAAGGTCCAAGGGGGGGAGGATTGGCAGTACCTGAAGGGGAGGCTGCTGGAATTTCAGAAGGACCCTCGGCAACTGCAGGAGCTGATGAAGCCGGAGACGAATGACGGGCCTTAAGCTCTGAATTTTCCAAAGCAGGAGACCCATAATGAGAGCTAGAATCTGAATTATATGCAGATGAGCCATCATTTTTAGAGTCCCCGGGGCTGTCCATATCAACGGGAGCAAACAACAAAGAGAATGAGGGAGAACTCTCGGAGATTGGAAGCTTTGGACAAGGAGGTTGAGGAGGAGCACTTGAAGGGGCTTGATCAACACCAAGAGGCCCCAAGGCAACCAAAGAAGGGGCTGCACCCGAAGCAACCAAATCTTGGGATGAACCCGCAGCAGCCAAGCCAGGGGGGCTGCGCCCGAAGCAGCCAGAAGTGGCCCGAAGCAACCAAAACTGGGGTACTTGGGACTGAGCACAATTCTGGCAACCAATTGGGGCCTGTGAGCTGCAAGGTAGGAATAGCAAGGTCCACCACACGTGATTGAGGGGGAAGGGAAGAGTGACGGGCTTGTTTTCTGGTGGGGGATGAAGGGCCCGAAGCAACTTGGCGAGCTGGACATGAAGGAGGGGGGGGCGAGATGAAGAAGAAGGAGGAGATTTCTTTTTGGCTTTCCGTTTAGCCATGGCTGGCACGGAAAGGGACCAGAAGGAGGAGGGAAAGCTAGGAAAAACAAACCTAAACTTGGGCAAAAAAAGGGAAAACAAATGGGGGGGAAAGGGGACAAAGAGGGGAAGACGAAGGAAGAGAGATGAGCAACAAAGGAGGAGGGAAACTGGAAAAAACAAAGGGAGACTCCAAGAACAATTGAAAACGAAGCTAACCCAACCAGAAAAAGAAGCCAAGGAGCCAAAAGGAGAAGATGGAAGCTCGGCGGAAAAACTGTACGGACACGTGAAAAATGAAAACCAATGGAGATGAAAACGAACGGGGGGCTAAAGAAAGAGGCAAGAAAGGACACCAAAAGGAAGAAGACACTTAGGAAAGCTGAAAAGGATGCCAAACCTACCAGGAAAACCACCCAAATGGACGATCTGTGAAGGAGAAGGCTGGGCGGCAAACCGTACGGACGCGAGAATTCAAAAAAACGGGGGCTGGAAAACTCACGGGAAGCTAAAAACAAGGGAAAAGAAGGAACGACGAAGGAGAGGGGACCTATTGGAATGGATCTAAGGCAGGGGGGAAGGTGAAGGATGGAAACAAAGGGTTGGGTGGAGCCATGGGTGATCGGCGGGGTGAAGGGATGGGGAGAGCATCTCTCTCTGACTAACTGAGAGCTCTTTCTTGTTTCTATGGGTGGTGGTGCATATTGAGAGCTCTTTTTTTTTGGTCAAATGTAAGTATATTAAGAGCGAAAGGAAACAAAAATGGAAAGAACAGGGGAGAGGCTTGGAAGGGAACATGCTCCCAACCAGCAAGCAACTAAGACCCGAGGACAGGACCCTCAAGCCGAAACTAGAAAAGCAAGCTCACAACCGAGCTACAACTAGAGGAAAAACAACAAGCATCCTAAAACAAACTACCCAACCCACATCACAGCAGGCAGCTCAGCCAACGTCAATTGCGAAGTGGTCCTTACCATGGAAATGGTACACTGTGTAGAAGAGGACTTGGAATCTCCGGAAGAGCCTAGAAATAGACCGCATAGAACTGTCAAACAGCCTTTTATTCCTTTCCTCCCAAATCAAGTAAACAGCAATACTAAGAGAGGCTCGCCTCATCTTATGAACCATGCTTTTCTTCTTAGGGCGCAGCTAGCGAATGGCACTAGAGAGGGTAGGAAGCTGCCGAGGAAGGTGAAGCCAGCGGACAATACTTCCCCAAAAAGATGAAGTCCAAGGGCACCAAAAGAAAAGGTGGCGATGGGATTCTTGGTCCCGCTTACAGAAGACACAGTTAGGATCATCAGGGACAAAGTGCAGCCGGTCCTTAGTACGCAGCTTCTCTAACACCGCAAGCCACAGCACAAAGGAATGCTTTGGAAGAGACCAGCTCTCCCAAACCACCGAAACCCAACTGATATTCATGCCTTTTACCCGAAAGTGTTCATAAGCATTAGCGGAGAAACCACTAACCCCGACATTCCAATTAGCCATAGCGGCCACAGCAGGAGACCGGCCCCCGAAGTCCGCTAGAAGACTATTCTTGAGAGAGATCACGGCCTTCCAAAGAGGGGAGGAAGACTTCACAGCTTGCGCATCCCAAATGGAGAGGTTAGGGAGGAAGAAATGGTGGATCCATTTTATCCAAAGAGAATCAGCCTCGCGATGAATATTACAAATGTGTTTGACAAGAAAACTCTTATTGTGAGCTTTAATGTCAAACAACCCGAGGCCCCCTTCCTTCTTAGGCATGCAGACAGACTTCCAAGCAACTAAAGCTGAATGAGACTTCTGAACAGTGCCCGACCACATAAAATTCCGGCAAATTCTAACAATCTGTAAGATGACTGTATCTGGGATAGGGAAAATGCAGAGCCAAAACTGGACCATGCCATACAAGACAGAGCGCAGGAGCTCAAGCCTACCAGCAAAAGAGAGGTGCTTTCCAATCCAACACTGAACCGCAGATTCAAGCTTGCGAAGGAGAGGAGAGAACTGACTAACCAAGAGGCGATGAGGACTCAGAGGCACTCCTAGATATTTAAAGGGAAAGGTGCCAGCACTGAAACCAGATTCCAAGATAATCTCCTGCCTCACACTGTCTGGGACCCCGCCGAAAAAAATAGAGGATTTAGAGGGGTTAATCTCCAACCCAGAAACACTCCCAAAGAGCCTCAACTGATCCAGAAGGGAGAGGATGGATGGCTTGTCCCCCCTAGCAAATAAAAGAACATCATCCGCAAAGGCAAGGTGACTGATGCCTTGGGGCGCACATTGCGGATGGAACTTGAAGGGAGACTGCTGGGAAGCCTTGGAAAGCAACCGGGAGAAGTACTCCATGCAGGTGATGAAAAGATAGGGGGAGAGGGGATCACCCTGCCTAATGCTGCTTTTCCCTGGAAAGAAACCATACAGATTCCCATTAACGGCAACAGAGAAGGATGAAGTTTCCACACACTGCATAATCAGATGGACAAAACCAGAGGGAAACCCCAAAGAGAGCAAGAGATCCCGGAGAAACCGCCACTGGACAGAGTCAAAAGCTTTCTTAAAGTCAATCTTCAGGAGAGCTTTAGGAGAGGTTCTCTTTCTGCCATACTGACGAAGAAGCTCCTGCACAAGGTTTATGTTATCCACATAGCTCTTCCACCCAGGAAAGCATTCTGTAAAGGACTGATGATACTGCCCAAGGCAACAGCCAACCGACCGGCAAGAAGCTTGGAGATGACCTTGTAAACCACATTGCAGCAGGAGATGGGCCTGAAATCACAAGGGGAGGAAGCATGAGCAGATTTAGGAATCAGAGAGATAACTGAATGGTTAATCTGCTTCAACATCTTCCCGGAGGTAAAAAAATCCTGAACCGCAGCACAGAAATCCTCACCAACAACCGACCAAGCCGATTTGAAGAAGAGAGAGGAGAACCCATCCGGACCCGGGGCCTTGTTATTATCAATCCCAAATAAAGCGACCTTAATATCATCATTGGAGAAAGGCGCTGATAGAAGCCCACAATCAAAGTCAAAAAGACGGGGACCAAGGCCGACAATATCACTATCCAAAGGCAAGGTAGGCTTCGAGGAACCATAAAGCTTCATAAAGAAATCCACAAATTCTGCCCCAACCTCCTTCTCCGAGACGGAAAGAGAGCCATCAGACTTCTGGATAGCCGGAAGGAAGTTTCTGCTGTTCTTTTGACTCAGCAAAGTATGGAAAAATCGGGAGCCTTTATCACTTTCCTTAAGGAAATCACACTTCAGCTTCTGCCCAAAGAACATCTTTTCCGAAGATTTAAGATTAATGAGCTGAATGCGCATTTTCTTATCTTCCTGCACAAGCTGAGAATTAGATGGGTCTAAGTGAAGCGCAGATTGCAGCAGATCCAAATCCGATTCCGCCCGAGAGACTCGCTCGGAGATATGACTGAAATGAAGCCTATTTAGAATCTTGAGCGGACGCTTCAACCACTTGAGCTTTTTGCAGAGAGAGAACATAGGAGAACCCATTCCAGAATGAGAGGCCCACATATTAAAAAATTTGAAACTGCGCCGCCCTGAAACCTGCGGATCTAGCCGAACCAAAACCGGAGAATGATCCGAGAAAGCCCCCTGATTACCAAAATTCACATGAGCAACCCGGCAAAGAGAAGCCCAAGAAGGATTGGCTAGGACCCTATCCAGTTTACTCCAAACCGAACCATTACTCCAAGTGAAATGACACCCAGTGTAATTGAGATCATATAATCCCAAGTCAAGACAACATTGATGAAAGTCGGCGGTCTCATACATGGAAACAGCACTCCCATTCAACTTATCATCCTGAGACAAAAAAGAGTTAAAATCTCCTAGGATCATCCAAGGGCACAGGGGGCACCAAGCACGTAGACTGTCCCAAAGAGATATTCGAGCAACTATGGTATGTAATCCATAGACAAAAGTAATGTGGAAAGAGATCTGACTCACAAGACTTCGGACGCAGACATGGAGACCCTGAGGGGAGCTGCTAACCATATCCACTGAAACTGTAGAGGGGTTCCAAAAGACCACAATACGGGCCATAGAAGACTGAGCTGCATTCGTCAGAAAATTCCACTTCTTGAGCCGAACCTTCTGAAGAACCAAAACCTTAGACAAGGAAAGCTTAGACTCCAATAGCCCACAAACATCAACGGAGGATTTATTCATGAGGTTGACCACCTCATGCTGCTTTAGAGGACTGTTAAGCCCCCTAACATTCCAGCATTTAACAATCATCATGGGGCAGTAGTGGTAGGAAGGTTCCTACCATGTCCGCGGGATAACTGAGATTTAGATTGCAAACCCTTTCCTGTATGTCCTCCTTGCTCGAAGGCCTTCAAAGGCCGGGCCCGACCATTAACACGCTGTGGAGCTAGCGGAAAACCACCCAAAACACCCTTGGAACCTGGTTTCGATCCCGGACCCAAACCTGCAGCACCTGAAGCTTGCGGTTCCGCACCAACCAACAGCCCAGCCGATCCCACACTATCCATAACTCCAGCCGAGCCTGCATCATTACCACCCAAACCCGACAACTCTGTGTCACCAGAAGCATTACCAACTTCCGCAACTGATTTACCTTTCCTGAGGGTTAAAGCTGCGAGATTCGAGCCATTAACGTCAGAGTCATTTCTAGCTGTTTCAACCACTGTTCCCTTGGAAGCAACACTAACTGTACCGAGGACCAGTCTTGCCGGAGCACTCAGGCCAGTCTTAGGCTGCCTATTGCTGGTATGTTTTTTCGGCACAGGCTGCCAAACGCAATCAGTAGTAGCTTCGGAGATCATGGGAGCAGGCTGCTTATTGTTGGTGGGCTGCTTCGGCACAGGCTGACGGGCATGAGCAGCAGCAGGCGCAGGAGCTTCAAAAGCCATGCCAGTAGCCAAAGAAGCATTATCTTGCAGCCCCACATCAACCAAAGAAGCAGCCAAATCAACAGAGCTTGGCAAGGAAACATCCCCCTCAGAAGGCAACCCATCATTCTCGGCTGGATTGGAATTCCGAAGCACACTGGAAGCTTTAACTTGAGAATTGCCACCCCCATCCTTTTTTGGAATTTTAGAACAAGAGTCCACAATATGCCCAATGACCTTACAATGAGCACAAAACTTCGACAATGTTTCATACACAATAGACTGAGCATGCATAACACCATTCGGCAACCCAAATTTGACAAACTGGGGAAGGCCCTCTGCAAGGTTAATCTCAACTAAAATTCTAGCATAGGAAAGCCTAGTCATGGAAGATGTCAACATGTCACATTGCACAGGTTTTCCAAGGGCACTAGCAATTTTTGATAGACAAGATGAAGACCAACATTTCAACGGCAAATTCGGCAACTTAACCCAAACAGGAAGAGTAGTCATTTCTGTGGAGCTAAAATCAAAGTACTCCGGCATTTCCTTCAACATTAAAGGCCTACTATAGATAAGGTAAGGGCCTCCACGCAACACATTCATTTTCTCCAATTCACTCTGAAATTTATAAACTATCCACCCAGATTCATGAATTTGCATTTTAGCTACACAATTCCAAGAACTAGATATAATATTCCTCAAAGCTTGAACCCCCGGGAATTTGCCCGCAACATAACCAATGAGACACAATTTCCAGATATCACAAGCAACATCTATATCATCCTCAACCATATTAAAAGTCTTTGCAGCAGAAATATCCACAAAATGATGGAGTTTGGGACATGATGAAGAGCTGCGATTAGAGGAAAAGAGGTTTCTCCACTGACCTGAAGGAGGGGACAAGGGGGCTGGAGCATCCGAGCCAAGGGCTGGAGCTTGATCAGAAGGGGCTGGAGCATTCAAACCATGGGCTGCGGCCTGAGCAGAGGGGGGATGGCCCTGAGCCGAAACCAAAACAGCCTGCAGCGAGGGAGTAGAATCCATAGCAGCAACGTCAGAAGCCGGAGATGGATGACGGGCCATAGACTCCAAATTTGCCAAAACAGGAGACCCATAGTGAGAGCTAGAATCTGAATGGTAGGCAGATGAGCCATCAGAATCGGAGTCCCCGGGTATGTCTATATCAATGGGAGCAAACAACTCAGAAAAAGAGGGAGAATGCTCGGAGATTGGC